>CM059810.1:14100519-14605519 GCA_030435695.1 Brachymystax lenok tsinlingensis | reverse complement strand
ACATATGTGAGACCAGGCTATTGTTTTATAGCACCTTTTAAAAAATTTACAAAAATATATAAAAAGTGTACTTACGAAGATATTCATGAACTTGTATGCGTGTGTGGTATTTAAACCCACTGTCAGTCACTTAGAGGAATATATACAGAAAGGACGCACAAACATACAGGACTCACCTCCGCATTGGATCCTCAGTGTTGTACAGGAGATTTTGGTAACCCTTCCAACGCTATCGATCTGGTAACCCTCAGAGCTAGCAGGGGTCTTAGTCCACTTCATGAAGCCCTCGCAGCCCTTCCTCTCACACAACTCTGCCTGAAGGCTTAGATTGACCATACTGTTAAAGCAGAGTGGTTTGGAATTGGGTGGGTGGAAAGACAGGTGTATGTCCCCCTTACAGGACTTTTTTTCCCAGTTGACCTTGACAACACCCAGCACAGGTGGCGGAGACTCGGGCTTGGTCGGAGAGGAACAGGAAGTGGAGATATTACACACACAGGAAGTGGTGGGAGTGGGGGGATTGGAGGTAGCAGGAGTGGAGTTGGATGGTGTGAGAGGTTGGAAGGTAGATGTCCTGATTTCATCGGTTACTATATGAGAGAGAGAGAGAGAGAGAGAGAGAGAGAGAGAGAGAGAGAGAGAGAGAGAGAGAGAGAGAGATGCTTCATTCCACAGAAACAACAGCAAAGAAAGTAAATTGGTATCTTGGAATCTATATTTACAAAAAATATTTTGATTAGATTTTAATAAATCAATATTACATGCCATGCGGTAGTCACTAATCACAGAGGCAGTTTTTCAAAAGACTAACGGGCAGTGGTTGGCCGCCTGCAGCGAGGACTAAAACTGGCCTGGATTAGACTAAACCCTCTCTAATCTATCAATTAATCCAACAAATTAAGGAAGCAGAAATGCTCACCCTCTACTGAGAGAGGAGGTCATAAGGGTAATTATCAGATCAACTACTACTACTACTACTACTACTACTACTACTACTACTACTACTACTACTACTACTACTACTACTACTACTACTACTACTACTACTACTACTACTACTACTACTAACAGGGATGGGCAAAAATGACAAAATACAATTTAAAAAATACCATAAACATCAACGTATCAAAATCAACTACAAAATACTTGTATTTTGAAAATTGATTTCATTAAAATACATGTACTTTGTATTTTAAAATACAGAAATAAATTTGCAAGTAGCCGGCATGAACAGCGACAGCATTCTCAGTAACAGTTACATAAATGTTTTACGTGACTGTGATCCTGTTGCCTAGGCACTCTACCTGTATGTACAGAGCTACAGTGCATTCAGACAGTATTCAGACCCCTTCCCTTTTTCCATTTTGTTACGTTACAGCTTTATTCTAAAATTGATTAAATAAATTAAAATCCTCATCAATCTACACACAATACTCCATAATAACAAAGCAAAAACAGGTTTTTAGAAATGTTTGCAAATGTAGGAATTGGGAGAGTAGTCAGACTCGAGGGAAAGATGAACGGAGCAAAGTACAGAGAGATCCTTGATAAAAACCTGCTCCAGAGCGCTTGGGTCCTCAGACTGGGGCGAAGGTTCACCTTACAACAGGACAACAACCCGAAGCACACAGCCAAGACAACGCAGGAGTGGCTTCGGGACAAGTCTCTGAATGTCCTTGAGCGGGCTAGCCAAAGCCCGGACTTGAACCCGATTGAACATCTAAGGAGAGACCTGAAAACAGCTCTGCAGCAACACTCCCCATCCAACCTGACAGAGTTTGAGAGGATCTTCAGAGAAGAATGGGAGAAACTCCCAAAATACAGGTTTGCCAAGCTTGTAGCATCATGCCCAAGAAGACTCGAGGCTGTAATCGCTGCCAAAGGTGCTTCAACAAGTACTGAGTAAAGGGTCTGAATACTTATGTAAATGTAATATTTGTGTGTAGATTGACGGGGGAAAAAATCTTTTGAATCCATTTTAGAATAAAGGCTGTAACGTAACAACATGTGGAAAAAGTCAAGCGGTCTGAATACCTTCTGAATGCTCTGTATCTCAATTGCCTCAAACCACCTGCACATCGACTCGGTACTGGTACTATAGACTCGGTACTGGTACTATAGACTCAGTACTGGTACTATAGACTCGGTACTGGTACTATAGACTCAGTACTGGTACTATAGACTCGGTACTGGTACTATAGACTCGGTACTGGTACCATAGACTCGGTACTGGTACCATAGACTCAGTACTGGTACTATAGACTCGGTACTGGTACTATAGACTCGGTACTGGTACCATAGACTCAGTACTGGTACTATAGACTCGGTACTGGTACTATAGACTCGGTACTGGTACTATAGACTCGGTACTGGTACTCCCTGTATGTAGCCATGATATTTTTTACTCCTTATTGTTATTCGTTATTCACTGTGTATTTATTCCTCGTGTCACTCTTTATATTTGAATCTTGAACTCTGCATTGTTGGAAAAGGACCCGTAAGTATTTCACTGTTAGTCTACACCTGTTGTCTACGAAGCGTGACAAATACAAAATGTATTTACTTTGATATGTTGTTGGTTATCTACTTTAGTTGAATGCACTCTGTGTAAGAGTGTCTGCTCAATGCCCAAAATGTAAATAAATATGTGAAAATTAACATACCAAAACTAAGCACACTGGGATTTATTATTGGCCTTGTTTTGGGTTGGACTTCATTAGAATAATACTCAGCATCCTTTGCAATTGTACAATTTTACATATGTATTCCTATTTAATTAATCTATCAGATGCTCTTAGTACACCATAGTGCCATCAATCTTCTGATACCAATGCAGGGAGAAAGGGGGGCACAACATTGTGAACCGCTATAAAACAAATTGTATACAAAAGTATTTTGAAAATACAAATTACAGCTCTTGAAAGTATCTTGTTACAAAATACATTGGAGTTTAGCCCAGTGTTATACACATTTTAAAATACTCAGAAGTAATTTAAATACATATTTCAAATACATGTAACAGAAATACTGCCCATCTCTGATAGGGAATAGGGAGGCATTTTGGACGCAGCCAATGACTACAATTCTGCTACTTCAAGTTCAACTGTCATTGTCAGTGAAAGAATATCAGAACATGAGAACATTGTGTATTGTAATGGACTCACAGAAAACACGAGACTGTATTTAAATAAAGACTTACCAACATTCATTACACACAGGGCCAAGATGCTAAGTACAAGCCTTCCATCCATTCTGGAGATGAACAGGTTGAGAAAAACAGGGGAGAGAAGAAGAGAAGAGAGACAAACGCAATGCAAAAACAACAGAAAGACTGAAGAGAGAGGAAATGGTACTGAAGTGTAAACTCGTCGCTCTCCTTTCTCCCCACCCTCTTCTATCCATACAGCCTTCTCTTCATCTTCGGTGTTTGCTGATTTTCTTCTGCAAGAGTTTCTGCAAACTTCCTCACTTCAAAGACAGGCACAAAAAGAGAGAGAGAAAAAAGAAAGAAAGAAGTGAAATGAAGAAGAATGGAGGATAAGTGGGAGGGAGAGGCTGAAAGAAAAAATTGAATCTTTCATATTTAAACATTTTAGTTGAGTCAATCATGACCTTCCAACAGTGAAGTTTGTGTGCCTGTGTGTGTGCTTTCACGCCCGTGTGTGTTTACGCGCTTGTGTGTATGTGTTCTCCAATAGGTCATGGTACACACCAATGCCAGGTACACCAGTTGTTTTCAGCAAGATCCCTATTATGAGTTTGATTCCTGCATAGGCCTCATCTACAGGTAACTGCCAAAATGAAGGAAACACCAACACAAAGGGTTAATAAGGTGTTGGGCCACCACGAGCCGGCAAAACAGCTTCAACGCACCACGGCATAGATTCTGTCTGGAACTGGAGGGATGTGACACCATCCTTAGACCATAAATTCTATCATTCTGTGTTTTGGTGATGGTGGTGGAAAACGCTGTCTCAGGCACCACTCCAGAATCTCCCATAAGGGTTCAATTGGGTTGAGATCTGGTGACTGACTAACACACACACACACACACATAAAGACACGCACACACACGCACACGCACACACACACACACACACACACACACACACACACACACACACACACACACACACACACACACACACACACACACACACACACACACACACACACACACACACACACACACACACACACACACACACACACACACACACACACACACACACACACACACACACACACACACACACACACACACACTTTCAACTCCCTACAGTATGCTTCTTTGAGACCCTCTTTCAAAGTCACTGAGATCTGTTCTTCTAGCCATGGTAGCCAGAATATTTGGGCAACTGGGCATTTTAAGAAATGACGCTAAGCATGATGGGATGTTAACTGATTAATATACTCAGGAAGCATCCTGTGTGGAAGCACCTGCTTTCAATGTGCTTTGTATCCCTCAAGTGTTTCCTTTACTTTGGCAGTTACCTGTACACTATGTATTAATTATTGCTTGGGAATTTAGAGAATTTAAAAGGGGATATTATAAATCTGTTGTTAGTTTGTGGATATTGTTGTGTACAACCTTACTTTTTAACTGTAACTCCATACATTAGCTGTGGATTAAAGCGTCTGCTAAATGACCATATTATATTACTTAATATGCTATTTAATAACCGTATTATTATTGCTATTATTATACTGTTTGTTATCTTACAGAGCCTTCAGAAAGTATTCATACTCCTTGACTTGTTCCACATTGTGTTACAGCAGACATTCTAAACGGATGACTTCTCACCCATCTACACACAACACCCCGTAACGTCAAAGTGAAACATGTTTTTAGAAATTGTTGCTAATTTATTGAAAATGAAATACAGAAATCTAATTTACATAAGAATTCACAACCCTGAGTCAATACTTTGTAGAAGCACCTTTGGCAGCGATTACAGCTGAGAGTCTTTCTGGGTAAGTCTCTGAGAGCTTTCCACACCTTGTTTGTGCACTATTTGCCCATTATTCTTTTCTAAATTCTTCAAGCTGTCAACATGGTTGTTTATCATTGCTAGACAACCATTTGCAGGTCTTGCCATAGATTTTCAAGTAGATTTAAGTGAAAACTGTAATTCGGTCACTCAGGAACATTCACTGTCTTCTTGGTAATACAACTCTAGTGTAGATTTGGCCTTGTGTTTTAGGTTATTGTCCTGATGAAAGGGGAATTCATCTCCCAGTGCCTGGTGGAAAGCAGACTGAACCAGGTTTTCCTCTAGAATTTTGCCTGTGCTTAGCTCCATTCTGTTTATTTTTTATCCTGAAAAACTCCCCAGTCCTTAAAAATTACAAGCATACCCATAACATGATGCAGCCACCACTATGCTTGAAAATATGGAGAGTGGTACTCATTGATGTGTTGTATTGGATTTTGCCCAAACATAACACTTTGTATTCAGGACAAAAAGTTAATTGCTTTGCCATTTGTTCTTTTTTCAGTATTACTTTAGTGCCTTGTTGCAAACAGGATGTATGTTTTGAAATATTTGTATTCTGTACAGGCTTCCTTCTTTTCACTCTGTCATTTAGGTTAGTATTGTGGAGCAACTACAATGTTAATCCATCTTCAGTTTTCTCCTATCACAGACATTCAACTCTGTAACTGAGTTAGGAAGGACGCCTGTGTCTGTGTAGTGACTCGGTGTGTTGATACACCATCCAAAGTGTAATTAATAACTTCACCATGATCAAAGGGATATTCACCCATCTACCAATAGGTACCCTTCTTCGCGAGGCATTGGAAAACCTCCCTGGTCTTTGTGGTTGAATCTGTGTTTGAAATGTACTGCTCGACTGAGGGACCTTACAGATAATTGTATGTGTGGGGTACAGAGATGAAGTAGACATTCAGAAATCATGTCAAACACTAGTATTGCACACATAGTGAGTCAATGCAACCTATGTGACTTGTAAAGCACATTTATACTCCTGAACTTATTACGGCTTGTCATAACAACGGGGTTGAATATTTATTGACTCAAGACATTTCAGCTTTTCATTTTTTACTAAACGTAAAGCAAAAATGTTTGACATTATGGGGTATTGTGTGTAGGCTAGTGACAAAAACATTGAAAATGTTAACCATTTACATTTCGGGCTGTAACACAATTTTCTGGGGAAAACGTAATGCGGGTGTGGATACTTTCTGGAGGCATGGTTTCTTTTCTTCTCTTAATTCAACCATTACTCAACTGTTCTGTTCGTTCACACCCGTCCACTCCCACCCTCCATCGCTCTCGTTTTCTCTCATCTTTAGTCACTGGTTTACCGAGCCGTAGATGTGTAGAAAGCCCCGTAAAAATGATCCTCCTCCTCCTTTCTCTCTCTATGAGACACTTCTCTCCACACTTTGAACATTCAAAACAACCTAGGACCATCCCGCTTTCCCCACCTCCTCCCCCCGAAGTTGTTTGACAAAAAAATATATAATTTCTCAAACTCTCAAATTGTATAAATCGTTCTGTTAACAGTAAGGATTTTAAATTATATTTATTATCCGTTTGTCTATCAGTAACAGTACAATTAAGCCTACATACACCTACTGTACTGTATGGTAGATTAGTGACTACTACACTTTAATTTACTTCACATACAGAAATCGTTCCACAACAATTGATTGATCAAAATAATCCCCGAGTAGGAATATTTGATAGGTTAGGTGGGAGTTTTTCCTCCAGTGCCCTCCTTTCCCCCATAGGTCCGTCGTGCTCTCTTCTGCGCCGTCTCCCTGGTTCGGTCTTCTCAGCCCACATCAGAAAATGATCATCACAAAGGGGGAAGGGAGGCCTGATAGTACGCTCTGTCTGAGACAACACAAACAAAGCCTACGCCCTTTAGAACAAATTAATTAAACTCAATCAAGTTCTATCCGACTTGAATTGTTCTTGAAGCAATTGGAGTATGAACAGTCAAAACTAACTTTCGCTCCGCATCAGGCAGATACCGTGGTATTTTTATTTTCTCTCAACACGAGAGAAAATAAAACATAAGTAGATAAAAAAAAAAACTAAATAGATTTTCAAATGACGAATCAGAACACAGCTCTTAGATCAAGTTCAGTGTTTAATAATATTCACACAAAAAAAGAAGAAACTTAAAACAAGCTCCAAGCTTGTATTTGTATGTCCCCCTTATTAATGCCGCGTATCTCTGTTGGGCTTCTAAAACACCATTTCTGACTCATCTTTTCTTCCTTTAGGCTATGTCCCAAACTGAAACCCTATTCCCTGCCCATGGGGCTCTGGTCAAAAGTAGTGCATTCTGTAGGGTGCTATTTGGGACAGTAGTAGTGTGATAATAACAGTAAGACAATGCCCCCTGGTCGTAGACCAGTCATTCCAACCAGTTGACCTGATGGAGGCCCTACATAGGCACTACATAACGCCTTCATAGGGCATGATGACAACCAATGTAGTAACGCTCCGTTTAAGACCACTGATTAGGGTTGAAGAGCTCATGACTAAGATGATATAAGTGTCTATGAATGCTGTATGAGCTGTCACGAAGGCGGTATGAATCTTTGTAGTACCACCCAGTCACAGCTCTCTCATCCTGTGATTTCTGAGCTAAAGCAGGCAGATCAGTCCCAAATGGCACCCACTTCCCCTATATAGTGCACTACTTTTGACCAGAGCCCTAAGGGAATAGGGTTAAATTTTGGGTGCAGGCCATTAGTCCCTTGGAATCAATAACATCTCTTTAATCATTTATACAAATCACATATTCTCACTGGAAGTGAACCTATAGAAATAAACGATTTCCTCATTGTAAATCATTGTCAAGCATCAGTCCATGTCAACAGGCAGATTTTGGAGAAGGAGAGAGAGGGTGAAAGAGAGTGAGTTGAGAGGGAAGGAGAGAAAGACGAGAGGTGAGTTTAACGCCAAGTGAACCCTCGGGGGGTGGGGGTGGGACGAAACGGAGTGTGAAGTGATAAAGTGTAGGAGGGAGAGAAAACAGAGAGACCAGAGAAACAGGCATGACCCTCCACAGAGAATACAGATATGATTCTGTAAACTATGACATCATTGTCAATAGGCATCACAATACCTAAACAAAACAACCAAAACATCCTGTCAAGAAAGAAAAGACTTGGAAGCTAAACTTGAAGGACATACAGATGTAGGATCTTCATTTGATCACCCTGCACAGCAGAAAATGCAGAAACTTGTAGTGTATTCAAGGTTGAAAAAAGTATTCTAAAGTTTGTAATTTCAGACTTGATTCGCCCTGACAATTATTATAATTTTGTTAATCAACCCCTAAAAAAAAACTCCATTAATTATAATCCACACAATAATTCACGTCCTTTTGCTGCAGGATTATTTTCCTGCTGTGAAAAACAGGTCAAATTAAGATCCCACGCCTGTAAAGATGTCCAGATTTGGCTGAGAAACAAACATTATACATGCACAGCCAGGTGAATAAGAAAGAAGACAGGGTTAATGAAGTCTCCAAAATGACCACTGATCAGGGCCCGCATTCATAAAGCCTCTCAGAGTAGGAGTGCTGATATAGGATCAGTTCAGAATTTTAGATCATAATGGACACGGTTACACGGACAGATCCTAGAGTAGCTATGATTTCATAGGATCTTCCTTCTTTAGTATTGTCTTAAGTACTTTCTAACCAGAACGAAGAGCAAGAAAGAGTTTACAGAACAGAATTCCTGAACAAAACTGCACCTGTAAAACATTTTGGTTCGGGTGGGTATTAAGTTAACATCATCATATACGAACGAATATGATCAACACATGTAATCTGACATCGGTGTAGAATGATATGGGTGGTAGAACAAGTCAAATGTACTCCAATGCATATACCGAACACAGTGCCACAAGGGACTTGTGCTACAGGGTGAAACCATTGATTAGGAATACATGATGTGTAGATATATTTTATGTAGAACATGGCTCTCTGACATGTAAAATAAAGAGTCACGTCAGCTCCATTCCTATCTGAAACGTACATGGCCAAGGTCTTGTTGATTGGCTCAGTATTCCACAAAGGGAGGGAGAATAGTAAAAAGGCTGACAGCCAATAGGAGAGAGAGAGAGAGAGAGAGAGGGGGCGACAGCCAATGGGAGAGTGTTTCTAACACATTGGAGCACAAGGGGAGGTCCTGAGACAGTTCTGCACTTGAATGACAGGAGGGGGTAGAGAGAGAGATGGGGTAGAGAGAGAGATGGGGTGTAGAGAGAGAGAGAGAGATGTGGTAGAGAGAGAGAGAGAGAGAGAGAGAGAGAGAGAGAGAGAGATGTGGTAGAGAGAGAGAGAGAGAGAGATGTGGTAGAGAGAGAGAGAGATGTGGTAGAGAGAGAGAGAGAGAGAGAGAGAGAGAGAGAGAGAGAGAGAGAGAGAGAGAGAGAGAGAGAGAGAGATGGGGTAGAGAGAGAGAGATGGAGAGAGAGAGAGAGAGAGAGAGAGAGATGGGGTAGAGAGAGAGAGAGAGAGAGAGAGAGAGAGAGATGGGGTAGAGAGAGAGAGAGAGAGATGGGGTAGAGAGAGAGAGAGAGAGAGAGAGAGAGAGAGAGAGAGAGAGAGAGAGAGAGAGAGAGAGAGAGAGAGAGATGGGGTAGAGAGAGAGATGGGGTAGAGAGAGAGATGGGGTAGAGAGAGAGATGGGGTAGAGAGAGAGAGAGCGAATGAGAGAGAGACTGGAGAATGTGTGGGAGAGGAGTGACAGGGTGAGAGCAGAGGGAGGTTCAGGAGAAGGGCTGTGGCACTCCAAACCCGGACCTGTACTGCGGCCTGCCTGTGGGGGACTGAGAGTTGGGCAGAGCAGGGCCCGTGGGGTAACTATACCCCCCAACCCCACCGTAGGGGTACGCAGAGGGGTAGGGGGCGTTGTATTGCCCGAACGCAGACCCTGAGCCTGGGACGCCAGGGAATGTGGGCTGGGAGGGGTACGGGCAGGCAGTGGCCGGAGGCCCAAAAGCAGGACGGGCTGAGTAGCCCGCCGCTGGGGTGAAAGGTGAGCCGGGGCTGGGGTAGGGAGGAAATTGACCTGGGGGAATGGATGGGCCTGGGCCTGATACTGCAGAGGTGGCTGTCGGGTTAGGAGGGGAGACGGGGTAAGGGGTGTAAGGTAGGGCGGAGCCGGGGCCGTTTTGGTAAGAGGGGTTTTGGAAACTAGCGTTGGAATTCTGCGGCGGTTGTTGTTGTTGCTGAGGAGCTTGATGAGGATGATGATTCCATGGCGATGACTGTGCCGTCGCTGGGTCTTGATTGGCGCTCGTTTGTGATGTCACGGAGCTGGCGGAGGCGTCGCCCGAGGCGGTCTCCTTCTGGCGCAGGATTTCCTGCAGTTTCTCTATCCGCACTCGTCTTTTGTGAGCGAGGGAGCGGAGGGAGAGGAAACGGTCAAGGAACGAGTCCAGAGACAGCTGGCCATCCAGAAACCCATCTGCCAGAGACTGATGGAGAGAGAGATGGAGAGAAGAGACAGAGCGAGAGTTAAAGAAGGGGAGAGAGGGATGGGGGTAAATATGGACACACTTTATTGACAACATCTGAAAAGGTATTATTTATTCATTATCATTCTGCTGGTCCTCTGTACGGCGTTGAATACAGTAGAAGATAAGCTGATCATTTTGTCGTCATTGGTCCTGTGTTCTAGGATAGACAGACATTTCCCATACTCGTCATCATTATCATCTGTCTGTTTCATTTTCCACCTGAGTAGTCTGTCATGGTGGCCTCTCACCTCTGACTCGGTCTCTGTGCTGGCGCCCTCTGTCTGAAGTCTGGAGAACAACCCCTCCGGTGATGCCTGCCCCATGATGCCATCTGGGCGGGAGCGAGTGAGGCAGAGAATGGAAGACAGGGAGAAAATCAAATAGATGGGGCAGAAAGGGAGAGACAGTGAAACAAATGGCCAGTAAGAGACCAATATAGGGGGAGGGAGTGTAAGAGAAAAAGAAAGGGAGAAAGAGGGCGAAAGAAAGAGAAAGGACAATTAAACACCTCCCACACTCCAATGTCACACCAAGCTTCTAAGTCCCAGTAGACCACGGACAGCACAATGCTTCACGCCTGTTGTTAAACGGTAGGCTTGGGCGGTATACCGGGGTATTTGGAAAAAGCTACGCAATGTTTTTTTAATACCGTCAAAACTATTTATTTGAAGTTTTTCAATAAATGTGAAAATTTGTAGCTACTTTTTAAGTAAATACCTGCAGTCAGCTTGTGCAATACGTTAGGAGATGAAGCAGACTGCATTCTTCATGTCACCGGTCACATTATTATCGTTAATGAAGCTTACCGTGGTTCCCCCAGACCAGTTGAACCAGTCACGTTTATAAATAGCACAACGGGAGAAAGCGAGCTGGTGAATCCGTAGCATTCGATATCTATAGGCGAGTCTCTGTTGTGCAGCGCACAAGAGGTGATTAAGTTACACTTGTACGCAATTCACGACTAAATGTTCGACATTTCCCCCTTGCTTCCCACTATAGATATTTTTCCTCTGTTCTTCTCCCATCTGCTCCTAGTACACATGCTGCTCTTCCATCAGAAAAGCATTTGAATCACTTCTCTCGTAAATGTCCACACTCTCTAAAAACGACATTCGGTAGTTACCAACTATGCTTGTATAACTTTATGTGAAATAACAATGCATTCCATATTACCTAATCACCTTTAGGAAAAACATATGACATAACTATAATAGCAGACTTTACATTCCAACAGACAGGGGTGGAAATGGGAAAGTCGGCATGTAAAAATGCGCCGTACCCAATTCCAGCCCTGCGAACGGACACCATCACAAACACAGCTTCTCATGAAAATCTTACAAAACAAGGCTGCAGGAACGCATGCACACAGATCACACGGCCTGTTCTGCTTCCTGACAAAGCGCTGACGGCAGTGGAATGGGAGCCGATGCGCTGGTATCCAGGGAGACCCTGGCAGACAGACAGGCCAGATCTGGAAGCCTGGGGGCACTGTCTGTCTGTCGGTCTGTGTTTGACCAGTAGAGACCAAGGCTTAGTACCAAATGGCACCTTATACTACCTAAGTAGTGCACTGTATAGGTGAGAGAGTGCTTTTGGGACACAAGACACTGTTTGACTAGTAGAGACCAACTGAGTGTCCAGAATCTGAACAGGCCACACAACATCTACCCCTACACTACAAACTCTCTCTCCAAAGTCTGTTCCTGCCACATCTGCCTCCCTCCCTCTCATCTTGTCATTTCCATTTCTTCTCTTAGGTTGCTTTTCTTCATCTGTTGCTCTATTATCCATCAGTAACCTCTCATCTCATCCCTGGTCCCAGTGTTGTCTGTAGGTCTCTCTGACTCCCTCCCTCCATCCCTCACCTTTCTGGTCCCAGTGTTGTCTGTAGGTCTCTCTGACCCCCTCCCTCCATCCCTCACCTTTCTGATCACAGTGTTGTCTGTAGGTCTCTCTGACTCCCTCCATCCCTCACCTTTCTGATCACAGTGTTGTCTGTAGGTCTCTCTGACCCCCTCCAGTTCAGAGTATCTCTCCACTAGATGTTCTCTCTGTCTCTCCAGGCGGGGCTTCATGTCCAGGTTCTGTTCCGCCAGGTTACGGTTGGAGGCCAGTGCCATCTCCCTCTCCAGCTGGATGTTCTGAATCTATAGACCAGGAAGAAGAGGAGTCAATAATACATCATGTTTTTTGATGTATTTTGGACCGGGACCATGTACAGCGACCGGACGTTAACTTACATAGCTAGCTAATTCTCATAACGACCGTAACGACCCTAGCCTCGATCAGCATGTTAAGATCTCTCCCATTTGGGATAACGTTATTCGGATTGTGGATAGTGCGTTTGTCTTGGGGTCAGGCGACCCGGGTTCAAGTCCTGCTCAGGGCACTACTCTCTCCTCCTGTACATGACTCTATGATTGGTATATCATGGCAATACGTTGAATGATGACATTGCCATACACTATCAGTTTGTTTGACAGAAGCTGTCAGGTCCTCCCCTCTTGAGACCGGAGATGTCACCAATGGTGCTATCCATTTGGATTCTTCTCTATAGCGCGACTGGTTCGTACATTGTCAAGATAGCGTTCACGTGTGTTGGCGAGGTAGAGGACCCTGGTTCAAGCCCAGTCAGAAGGTAGTTCAGGGCGGCAACGCTATACGCTAAGATGCACACTGGCACCGTTTACACTATGATAAGGACAGGTTTGCCTGGTGATGTGTTTCTCTCTATCAATGTTTTTATCTCAAATTTATTTATCAAGGAAGTCCCCCTGCTTGAGATCAGGAATATTTTTTAGGCAGACCTGGCTAGCCAAGACAGCCGAAACTTAACATGGCTTAACTAACAAGACGAGTTGGCTAGGAACAGGTCATTTGGCATCAAGTGAACATCACTCTTCACGTGGGGAGTTAAGACAAACAAATGGTTAGTGTTTTGGACCTATGGACAAAGGTGGAAGAAAGTAAGTCAATATGACCTTGTAAAAAAACCTGTTGATGGCAGGATGAGCCTGGACATTGCTACTGGTCAGAGTGCGCTGAGACCTGGATGTCCATCCTCAGATTAATCATTCATCTAGGGCCTACATTGAGTAATAGCCAAGTCGTGTGACCTGACAGAAAAAGCAAGGTCTCAGCTCAGAGATAGACCTATAGACAAGCTTGGCTATTCATTATCCCTTACTCAGATACAAAACACTGGAGGCATTTCAGTAAGAGCGGCTCATCTCGACTAGCCTGGTCCCAGATCGATTTTTTGCCGTCTTGCAAACTCCTGTGGTCATTGTCACGCCAAACATGACGTATGACAATAATAGATGACCATAGGAGTTGGTTAGAGCACAAACAGATCTGGGACCAGGCTACATCTCAATCTATATAAGGCACAATAGACAGACAATAAGACAAAGCAAAGACGTGATTGCTTACCTCATCAGATTCCAATGCCATGGACTCCACCCGCTCTGTATTGTCCAGCAAATCCTCCAACTCGGATTGGCTGAGGTCCTGAAGCTTGTCCATTGATTTGCCAGGACCGCTGTCAATCAGATGGAGGGAAAAGTGAGCCGTCAATGTCAAATGTCATCAGTTTCTCAAACAAAGATTATTTGAGAAATTAAATTTAAAAACTACCTGACAGGATACAAAATAGATCCACACAAATTGATGAATGAACAGGCAGGCTGATCAAACATTAAATGGGAAATCATTTTGTAGACTATAATCTAACGTTATCAAAGAAGACAGAATTGGCAGTTATATGTGAACACTAAAATGATGCTACATACTAGCGCTGAGCGATACGGACAAAAATCCATATTGCAATAAATAAATAGAACGATATGTTTATAACATTAATGTGCACCAGTTTTTTTTAACCATCCTTTCAACTACTACTAGTTTAATGATTGTAGCCGTCAATTGTCCCATTATATTCACCCACACTAGCAAACTTATTTAGATGTCAAACTTCACATTTCTCTAGTATAGGCTACTTATCGTAAGGAATGGTATCAGCAAAATGCCAGCGATAAGTGATTGGTATGGTCGATGTTAAGATTTGACATGTCTCGGTTTATTGGCCAAGCTCTACTACATACATTTTAGGCTTTGATAAACTAGACTCGAGCTAAATCCTGATCAGGCCTAAATTACTTCAGCTGCTTGCTATCTTGGCTACATCTTTGCCTAGTCATTCAACATGGGCCACATTCAGCAGGCAAACGTTGTGGAACGTTGCAGTTAGAAATGACATTAATACAGCAATTTATTTTCTTATTTTTTACATTTGATTCATTTTGCAGATTCTCTTATCCAAAGAGACTTGCAATTATCTTAAGATAGTTGGATGAGACAACATACCACAGTCGTAGTAAGTACATTTTCCCTCAACAAAGTAGTTATCAACAAAGTCAGTGCTAGTAGGAAAAGACTATTGCAGGGAATTGTTTTCTTATTTAAGATCTTTTGATGAGGTAGAGTTTCGAATAAATGTACAGAAGATGGGCAGGGACTCCGCTGTCCTGACATTAGGGGGAAGCTTGTTCCACCAGTGTGGTCCCAGGACAGCAAAGAGCGTTGACTGGGCTGAGTGGGAGCTGACCCCCTGTTGATATCTGTCGTCGGGTTTCCTTAATCTACATGTCAGAGAGGCATGTTTGTAACGTTCCACAACATTGTGCCCTGCTGAACGCACCCTAGATATCTTGCTTAATGGCTTGCCATCAGCTGAACAACAATAATACTGTTATCAACCAGCTATAGTTAGCCACAGCACGCAGACTGGCTATCACATTATAAAAGCAAGTTAGCGGGCAAAATTAATTACGTTATGCTGCTAGCAAATCAAGAAATTCGTTGCGACAGGGCACACAACACTGACGGGCATCAACCTATGTGTCGGTGACGTAAAAACGGCCACGGGAGCCCTGACCCCCAATACACAAACAAGGCAATCTGGTTGAGGAAGAAATAGCCAGTAAAAGAAGAATCCAATGTAATTGTACGGTCTGGCTAGCCTTAACGGGTTCCGCGTAGTGATGACAACAACAGTCGTTATGATAACATTCAATGAAAGGTAATCTTGCTTCCGTCAACTTTGAGGAAAGCCCACCGTTCGCGATCTCCAAATCCTCAAAATAACGACGTCATTCGATCGTGTCGCTTGGCGTCGGGTACAGCAGAAGTCCAACAATAATTTCTTCAATATCTGTTCGATGATAATCCTGAAAATGGACTAAAGAATAGCTATGTTTTATCAGCAATATTTGGAAAGTTTCACTTCACTACCAGAAACCGACGCCATTTTTGGAGTGATCCATTTTCTTCTTCGTGTGGGGAAGTGTAAAATGCAGTGTCAATAATTTAATGACCTTTCTAACTAAAGAAAATGAAAATATGTGATCATGTTTCTGGTTTAGTCACAGAAATGTTAATTTATTGAACCTGAAAGCAAATCTTTAGATAGCATGAACAGTTTTCTTTGACAGTTTATCCACTTGGTTTCATCCAGCGCGCAGCCGATTTGAAGGGAACCTCCACCCCCCCCTACGTGACCAGATTATTCCACTAATACCAGCAGGGAGGGAACCAGTAGGGTAAATGAAGTCTGGCTGGAAAAAGTGGAACATTATGTCAATGGCCAATATCTGTCATCATGACTCTCACTAGAAATGCTTACTAATAAAACATATTGGCAGCACTATATGTATCCAAAAGTAATGACTAACCACAAGTGAAACAGTATGGATAGAATATGTTGTTCCTGATATTTATAGGTTAAAAACCAGCAGTGACCTTACACTGAACACACAACCCTCAATATAAATAAGCATCAGAAGTCCACAGAGTTTATACAAATTATTTTATTAGGTTTCTCAAAAAATGGTTAGCCTCTAAAGCTGCAAAGGAACAAACAAACCCATGAAAAACACAAACATGAACTTGAACAAGTTAAAGGAAATGTGGTCACTGATAAAAATATGATAAAACAGATTAATATTTTTATAAAATCGGTTTACCAACTAGCATCCATTGGTTAATCAGTTTGATTAATTGATCATTCGGCACAGTCTCACTCTGAGTCCCTTGAGTGCGGACAAAGAGAGGAGAGAGTGGAGGATAAGAGCCCCCAGGTCATAAACGATGAGTAGAATTGTGACACTCCTGAAGAACCCCTGGGACCGAGAAAAAGACAAGGAAGGATAAACAACAACACAAAAAACACAGTGCCACACACAATACAGGTCACTGAAACAGCATAGTGGCAAACAAACAAACTGTCCACAGACACACACACACACACTTATCAACCACACACCCACAAATCATTTCTTACCTCCAGGTACTCTCCTGGGCACTTTTGTGCAGCCCCTGTGTACGGGTCGATGCTTGGCAGAGTGCAGTGTTCAGCAGTGCCGTGAACAGAGTGTAGGGAGACGCTGTACATACACAGAGCCAGTAGGCCCGCCACCAGGCTGGCCACGTTAGTGTAGGCACAGCCCGTCAGCTGGGGAGGAAGACACAACATGGAAGATAGAGTAAGTACAGACAGGAAAATCTCCTGGCCCCAAAGATGAAATTGTTCCTAAGAGAAAAAAGGTATGGCCCTCAATGTTGCTATATAATGGATGTATCTTCTCATGCACGTAATAGGGTATATACATTGCACAGTAGCCTATGGGCAACATGTTCCGCCCAATATGTGGGCTACTGTACAGGTAGACCCAGGTGGCCTTTTGAATAATGGAATCGATTACACCTGTTTAGAGCAGTGTATATTCCAATGCAACAAGTGACTGTTGTAATGTCTTACTAGCTGTCTGCTGGGAGACTTCTCACAGGCCATGGCGAACGACCCTGCCGTCACAAACTTTAAAAGAAAGTAGAAACAATATCTGTTGTTTTAATTGCTACAGATGTGAAAAAAATAAAACAAAACCCTTCAATGATGCACACTATATAACATATAGCCTATGCATAAAATAAACAGAAGCCACCAGAAGCTTGGCACCTTAATTGGGGAGGACAGGCTCGTGGCAATGGCTGGAGCAGAATTGGTAGAATGGTATCCAATATATCAAACACATGGTCACCCTTCAATGTTGTGATGCAAAAATACTGGCTAAATGTATTGCTGATAGAATGAACAAGGTCCTACCGGACATTATTCATCACGATAAGACGGTATATTGGAGACAACATTAGGCAACTACTAGAAACAATGGAAAACTATGAGAATGAGGGAAACCAGCTATAATCATTTTAGCAGATTTTGAGAAAGCATCTGATACAGTCCCTGGATTTTTGAACTCTCTCATAAGATGGGTAAAAGTCATGCATAACAATCCTTTATGTGAAATAATAAATAACAGTTACTTCTCTGAGAACTTTGAGGCGTAAAACAAGGTTGCCCTCTGTCACCATACCTATTTATAATGGCCATTGAATGGTAAATCATATTTTGTGTAATTTTGGAGTCACTTTTATTGTAAATAAGAATAGAATATGTTTCTAAACAATTCAACATTAATGTGGATGCTACCATGATTATGGATAATCCTGAATGAATCGTGAATAACGATGAGTGAGAAAGTTACAGAAGCACAAATATCATACCCACCAAAAAGTGCTAACCTCCCATGTTATTGTAATGGTGAGAGGTTATCATGTCTTGGGGTTATTATATTTATGCGTCTGTAACATTAATGTAGAAGTGTTTAGAAACAGATTCGATTCTTATTTACGATATACATTATTTACCATTCATTTCTATTGGGCACAAACAAATCTGAAACAGAACCAAAAACAAACAGCAAATATATTCAACAAATTTGTAGAGTCACAAGCATGATGTAGTCATTACGTGCTATGAATAATTGGACCAAATACTTTTTACTACTTGAAAGTTTGGACACACCTACTCATTTAAAGAGTTTTCTTTATTTTTACTATTTTCTACATTGCAGAATAATAGTGAAGACATCAACACTATGAAATAACACATATGTAGTAACCAAAAAAGTGTTAAACAAATCAAAACATATTTTATATTTGAGATTCTTCAAAGTAGCCACCCTTTGCCTTGATGACAGCTTTGCACAGTCTTGACATTCTCTCAACCAGTTTCATGATGTAGTCACCTGGAATGCAATTCAATGAACAGGTGTGCCTTGTTAGAAGTACATTTGTGGAATTTATTTCCTTCTTAATGCGTATGAGCCAATCAGTTGTGTTGTGACAAGGTAGGGGTGGTATACAGAAGATAGCCCTATTTGGTAAAAGACCAAGTCCATATTATGGCAAGAACAGAACAAATAAGCAAAGAGAAACGACAGTCCATCATTACTTTAAGACATGAAGGTCAGTCACATTCAAGAACTTTGAACGTTTCTTCAAGTGTAGTTGCAAAAACCATCAAGCGCTATGATGAAACTGTCTCTCATGAGGAAAGGAAGACGCAGAGTTACATCTGCTGCAGAGGATAAGTTCGAGTAGCCCAAATAAACGCTTCACAGAGTTCAAGTAACAGACACATCTCAACATCAACTGTTCAGAGGAGACTGCGTAGATCAGGCCTTCATGGTTGAATTGCTGCAAAGAAACCACTACTAAAGGATACCAATAATAATAAGAGACTAGCTTGGGCCAAGAAACACAAGCAATGGACATTAGACCAGTGGAAACCTGTCTTTTGGTCTGATGAGTTCACATTTGAGATTTTTGGTTCCAACCGCCTTGTCTTTGTGAGATGCAGAGTAGGTGAATGGATGATCTCCGCATGTGTGTTTCCCACCGTGAAGCATGGAGGAGGAGGAGGTGTGATGGTGTGGGGGTGCTTTGTGGGAACAACTTCAAGATTGTTGGAAAAGCATTTCTCATGAAGATGGTTGAGAGAATGGCAAGAGTATAACTCCAATCAAATCAAACTTTATTTGTCACATGCACCGAATACAACAGGTGTAGACCTTTACCGTGAAATGCTTATTTACAAGCTCTTAACCAACAGTGCAGTTCAAGAAAGACTTATTTACCAAATAAATATTTACCAAATAAACTAAAGTAAAAAGTAATAAAAAGTAACACAATAAAATAACAATAACAAGGCTATAAACAAGGGGGTAACGTTACAGAGTCAATGTGCAGGGGTGCATGTTAGGTAATTTGTATATGTAGGTATGGGTAAAGTGACTATGCATAGATAATAACGAATGGGGGGAAGGGGGGGTCAACATAAATAGGCCAGGTGGCCATTTGATTAATTGCTCAGGAGTCTTATGGCTTGGGGGTAGAAGCTGTTAAGGAGCCTTTTGGACCCAACTTAACGCTCCGGTACCGCTTGCCGCTCCGGTACCGCTCCACTACAACCGGTCAGGATGCTCTCGATGGTGCAGCTGTAGAAACTTTTGAGGATCTGGGGACTCATGACAAATCTTTTCAATCTCCTGAAGGGGGAATAGGTGTTGTTGTGCCCTCTTCACGACTGTCTTGGTGTGTTTAGACCATGATAGTTTGTTGTTGACGTGGAAACTTGAAACTTTCAACCCGCTCCACTACAGCCCCATGTTAATGGTGGCCTGTTCGGGCCCGCCCTTTTCCTGTAATCCACGATTGGCTCCTTTATCTTGCTTACATTGACGGAGAGGTTGTTGTCCTGGCACCATACTGCCAGGTCTCTGACCTCCTCCCTATAGGCTGTCTCATCGTTGTCGGTTATCAGGCCTACCACTGTTGTGTTGTCAGCAAACTTAATGATGGCGTTGGAGTCGTGTTTGGCCACGCAGTCGTGGGTGATCAGGGAGTACAGAAGGGGACTAAGCACGCACCCTTGAGGGGCCCCAGTGTTGAGGATCAGCGTGACAGACGTGTTGTGTTGTCAGGAAGTCCAGGATCCAGTTGCCTGTAATCCATGGCTTCTGGTTGAGATATGTACGTACGGTCACTGTGGGGACAGCCGATGACTGAGGTGGTATACTCCTCAATGCCATTGGATGAATCCCGGAACATATTCTAGTCTGTGCTAGCAAAACAGTCCTGTAGCGTACCATCCGCATCATCTGACCACTTCCGTATTGAGCGAGTCACTGGTACTCCCTGTTTTAGTTTTGCTTGTAAGCAGGAATCAGGAAGATGGACAGATTTGCCAAATGAAGGGCGAGAGAGCTGTGTATGCGTCTCTGTGTGTGGAGTAAAGGTGGTATTTTTTCCTCTGGTTGCACATGTGACATGCTGGTAGAAATGAGGTAAAACAGAAAGTTTGCCTGCATTAATGTCCCTGGCCACTAGGAGCACCGCTTCTTGATTAGCATTTTCTTGTTTGCGTATGGATCGGTTTGTGGTGGTAAATAGATGGCTTAGAATAATATAGATGAGAACTCTCTTGGTAGGTAGTGTGGTCTACAGCTTATCATAAGGTACTCTACCTCAGGCGAGCAATACCTTGAGACTAGCAGCAACATTATGTACAAAATAAGTTAAAATATAAGTTACAAACAATGCAAAATAACTAACAAAATAGAACAGTTGGTTAGGAGCATGTAAAACAGCAGCCATCCCCTTCGGCGCCATTCAAAGCTGTCATCAAATATATTTTGATTTGTTTGACACTTTTTTGGTTACGACATGATTCCATATGTGTTCTTTAATAGTTTTGATTTCTTCACTATTATTCTACAATGTAGAAAATTATGAAAATAAGGAAAACCCTGGAATGAGTATGTGTCCAAACTTTTGACTAGTACTGTAAGTGAATTTGCCCCAATACTTGTGGTCCCCTATGTACAAAAAGTGCTGTAATTTCTAAACAGTTCACCCGATATGGATGAAAACACCCTCAAATTAAAGACGAAAGTCTGCAATTTAACCTCATCGTCATTGTGTCACTTCTAATTCAAAGTGCTGGAGTACAGAGCCAAAACAACAACAAATGTGTCTCCGTCCCAATACGTTTGGAGCTCACTGTATTGCCTAGTTAAATAAAGGTTAAATAAAGAAATGTAAAAAATAAAACCACAATTGACACATCAATCCCTTCGCTTCAATTTAAGCTATTATATAAATACTTGCAACAAAAAGAATGCTCAATACAGTATACGGGGCATTGAACAGTCAGCCTTGTGCAGACTCAGCCACGAGGAAACAGAATCAATAGAATATATTTTCTGGTACTGTCCATCATGGCTCACTTTTTTAATCAGGTCCGGGAATGGTTGTTATGTCATAATATCAGGGTTCAGATGGACCTGCAAACTGTATTGTTATGGGATCTGAAAAAAACCCGATCAGTCAATGGGAAATATCATTATACTCTTGAGTAAAGTATTTATTTTTAGGGCAATATCGGTAACAACGTTACTAATAGTTAGGTTTTGGACCCTCGTAAGACATCGTAGTAAAATGGAGGGATGTATTGCAAAAGGAAATGGCAAAATGGCATTATACTGGGAAAGATAAATCTGATAAAAGGTAAATCTGTGGATATCGGAGGGTTGGAGTTAAGATCAGAATGAATGGTGGATTGGCCGCTGTGAGTGATAATCCAGCACTTGAAGAAATGCGCGATATGTGTATAATTTTTCAACTACAGGTACTGAAATAGCTTTAAGCATCAGTAGAACTATTATTGTCCATTAGTTTACTCCAATTAGAGTAGGGATGGTATGACAAGGGGAAAAAGTAGAGAGAAAAATCAAACATGTTTTCCAAGTATTTGATGCCATTCCATTTGCTCTGTTCCAGCCATTATTATGAGCTGTCTTCCCCTCAGCAGCCTCCTGTGACAGAAACAAATATATTTATGGCTTTATCAAATTAGGATCTTACCAGGAAGCCAATAAATAAAGGGAGCATGAGCTGTAGTTTGGGTAAGCCAACGTCCATGTAGTACAGAGGCACAGCCAACAGCACCTGGAATAGACCCAGCAGTATCGACACCACCTGGTGGAGAAAAGAGAGAACTGCATCTAAAGGAACTGTGATAATAAAAAACTAAGCTCTGTGGTCCGATTCAATCCTTCTCCCAGTTCCATTCATTCTTGCTCATGAGAAATGACTAGTGCAAAAGGTATGATGAGGACAATCGGTCCTTCTAGCCCTTGCTTTCACCAGTCCAATGAGCAAGTGCATACTCCGTGGCAAGTGCATACTCCGTGGAGCAAGTGTCTGATGCATGGTGACAAGATAGATATATGAATTCCACTCTTAAAAGACAATTGAACGGTACAACAAGGAGAGAGAGAGCAGTCTGGTAGATGTATTGACTATCTATATGTATGAGTGTTTAGTAATCATTCAATTCTCTCACCGCTACAACCTCTGGGTCAAACTTGATGAAGAGGCGATGTAGTTTAGGAACACCTGTTCCTGACTCAGTGGATGACATCATCCTGAATTAAAGGGATTGGTCCAGGAGAGAGGAGAGGAAAGAGAAAAGAGAGAGAAAAAAAGAAAGACATGCTTATCAGAATCAACCACAAAATGTAACCAATGCAAGGCCCTAAAAATTGTACATTGAATCTGTACCGGTACCCCCCTGTATATAGTCTCGCTATTGTTATTTTACTGTTGCTCTTTAATTACTTGTTACTGTTATTTCTTATTCTTATCTGTATTTTTTTAACTGCATTGTTGGTTAGGGGCTCGTAAGTAAGCGTTTCACTGTAAGATCTACACCTGTTGTATTCGGCGCATGTGACTATTAACATTTGATTTGATTTGACAAACACAAAATGTAATCACAGGCACTGGAACGCAAACAAACAGTAGAATACATGTTTGCAATGTTGGGTTCAAAGGTTTGACTGATGATTCACATATAGTTCTATGCTTTCCAGCATGATATTTGAACTTTGGGATTTTGGCAATGAGTACCTTTATTGATTGATTGAATTAATTTGACTATTTGTAAAATCAATACATAAGGGCGCTCCAGCTGGTGACGCCTCCACATACAATTAAAGAAAATCATCAAGGATAACACAATGAAGCTTAACAGCTTATTTCCATTGTGGTCCTTCTGAAGAGGGAAAGGGGAAGTGGGAATACAAGGTTAGGTGGCGATTGTAATGACAACAGAACAATGACAGACACAATTGTTGTTTGTTTCACAACATTCGATAATTAATAACATTTCCGTTCCTAATAAACAACTATGGACAGGTACATCTTTCCCTGTCTCACATACCCTTAATATATAAACAACCAATCCCTAATATATATACAGCCTCTCTAGCACAGTTGACTCAGACACCTTTTCAAATGAAAAATAATCTACAGGAATCCCCTGCTGTGAGTAAAACAGCTGGACATGACTCTCCCCATAGCAACCTGTCTGACACGGTAACTTGCTAACTAATGTATTAGCTATAGTTATAAAATAGCTACCATGGTCTTGTCTGATGTAACCTTTCCTCCAATGTCCAAGCTAAGATGATCTACTTCACCAGAGTCATTGCCAAAATCCCAAAGTATCCCTTTAAGCATGTGCATGTTTATGTTGAGCTGTAACTGCAAGAGGGGCAAGGTGCATTTGACCTAGCAAGGACTTGGATTGTGGTGATGAGTGGTGTGAATGACTGGATGAGAGAGAGAGAGAGAGAGAGAGAGAGAGAGAGAGAGAGAGAGAGAGAGAGAGAGAGAGAGAGAGAGAGAGAGAGAGAGAGAGAGAGAGAGAGAAGAGAGAGAAAAGAAGAGGGAGGGAGGGAGGGAGGGAGGAGAGAGAGAGGGGGAGAGAGAAGGAGAGAGAAAAGAAGAGTGAGGGAGGGAGGGAGGGAGGGAGAGAGAGAGGGGGGAGAGAGAAGGAGAGAGAAAAGAAGAGGGAGGGAGGGAGATGGGGGAGAGAGAAGGAAAGAGAGAGAGAGAGAGAGAGAGAGAGAGAGAGAGAGAGAGAGAGAGAGAGAGAGATTGAGACAGGGGGAGAGAGGGAAGGAGAGAGAAAAGAAGAGGGAGGGAGGGAGGGAGGGAGAGAGAGGGGGGAGAGAGAAGGAGAGAGAAAAGAAGAGGGAGGGAGGGAGATGGGGGAGAGAGAAGGAAAGAGGGAAAGAAGCATGGAGGGAGGGGGAGAGAGAGTCAGAGAGAGAGAATGAGGGGGAAAAAGGAGAGAGGAGAGAGGCAGGGAGGGAGGGGGGTGAGAGAGAGAATGAAAACCACATGTCAAGAGTTGGCCTAGTCCCCATTGGATATAGTGGAATGTTGCTGCTGGATGAAAAACAGATGTGCACAGTGCGCTTGGGGAGAGGGGGCGGGGGGAGACGTATTATAATGAAATAAAGATATGGGGGCATGGGAACATTTCATTTCCAGACCAGCTTCACCAAACATTATTCTAGAGCGTAGAACGCTGTTCAAACACAGACATCACTGCATGCACTCTGCACTCTACTGTATTCGAAGTGGGGAAGGCCAAGCAAACGAAATAAGTGGGGAGAGAGGGAAGAAAACAAAACAGGGGAAAGAGCAATGAACTACAGTACATTAACACGGTCCAGCCGACTGGTCTGAACTGTATTGACGCAACATGAAGTTCAAGGACAAGTGAATGTGAGGGGGGCTTGGGCAGGGCACCATGCACAAATATCCGCCATAATAGAAAGATAGTCTTCTTTTATTTATTTAAGTTGCCTACATTTTTTTTAAACCTTTATTTAAAGATACAAGTCAGTAAAAAAAATGTATAACGCCTATTTACCATTATTATTTCTCAATAATCTTGTTCTCTTGCCGACACATCAGCGCTAAACTGCCATATTCTCTCGATTCCCCCTGAAGATCAGCGCAACTTCATCCACCATTTATGTAAATTCATCAGCGATTTCAAAAACGGACTTACCTTGATGAAAACAGCCCCTGTTGCATGCACACGGTCCTTTTTTGTTGCAAATGACCGTGTAGGTCCAGGCTGTCACAAAAACGTTTGCTACGAATGTTTATATTGACTATTGCATCACTGTCTCCCAAGACGGGGGGGTGACAGTGGGCTAGGGGTGGAGGCTTCGCACCAGTGAAAGCAAGCTAATCTTACTCATGTTTCGTTCGTGCCAAGAACGGGCGGAGACACAAAAAGTTAAGAGAACGGACTCGGACTGGCTATGTTGCGAAATCAATTTTTCTAACTCGTGGATTAGGCAAAAATAAGTTGAGTTTGTGGAATTAGGCATACTAAAGTGATTTTGTATCTGAAAGGAAAAGGTAAGATGCGTCGATTATCATAATAGGCTTTTTGATTGTATAACGGTCCACCCTGGAGGTTTCACTATTGTTGTATAATTAATAATAATTTAAATAGAAGTGTTGGTAAGGGCAATATCTTTAATACCCTAACAATTGAACACACATTGCGTATTGTCCTTTTCCTTGACCCCCCAGTGCCAAAGGACTCCAGAGCGCGAGGATGGCTGTGTCGGTCTCAAGGGACCTGTCAGTGAGCGTGACGACGGACATCAACTCGGATAAACTGACCGACGGACGGCAGGCTCTGCGCGAGAGCATCCAGAAAGGCGAGCCGAAGGCATTCGGGGTGAGCGTCAGATGTCAAAGACTATTTTATTTTTGTATTGATGGAGATGCTACAATATGGGACGTTATTATTGCATGTTGTGTTCAGCCCTGTGTATTTAGTGTCCTGTTTTTTTTCCTTCACATTATATTTGACTGATGCATTTAAGAATCAAATATGTATTTGTACATGACTCATTATATTTACTGTCTCTATAAAGGTGTCTGTCTGTCTGTCTGTGTGTGTGTGTGTGTGTGTGTGTGTGTGTGTGTGTCAGGTGTCCCAGGTAATGATTGGGGTGATCGTGATGTCCTACTCCATCCCCCTCCTCTCCACTGAGTTCACAGAGGTCATGAACTTTGGGGTGCCCTGGTGGAGTGGCCTATCGGTAATCTAGTAACCTAGTAACCTAACCTTCACTCATACTCACTCTGTACTGAATGATTGTTGGATGATAGTGAATTATGTTTTAGTGTGGTTACATAAGTTATTCTATCAAATTTGTTATTGTGATTACCAGGGTTTTTTAAAGTGTTGCCATCCAATTTCATTATTGTTTTATCAGATAATGCACTCATGCTTGTAATCATTGGTTATGATATTTGATTGATAATTGTGAGTTGTTTATATCTGCTGTGTCTAGTTCATAGCAGCAGGAGTCGTTGCCATAGTGATGGAGAAACACAGCAGTATGAAATCGGTGAGTATAAATACCAACCACACGGTATGCTCGCGTACACACAGTCACACTAGTGATCTCATAACCCGCAATAACTACGGTTGTATCCGCGGGGGCGTCCAGGTTTAGGGCAATGATGTATATAAACTCTGGATTACTGATGCTATGTATTGGCCAATGTGAGGCTTTGAAGCCACCGGTCGGCCATATTAGCACTCTTCAGAAAAGCAGTCCTCCTTAGAGAGAAATAGTAATGGCGTCTTTTTGTAGGCACTAACTCCGCCATGGTTCATTGGACAAAGCCTTTGGGGAAAATGAATGGCGTTTTTGTAGGGTTTTTGTTAAAAATCTCTTAAGGGTTGTGGCCTTTTTTTCAATTTCCGCCTAAAATGAAATCTAATTGCCTGTAGCTCAGGACCTGATGCAAGGACATGCATATTCTTGATACTTTTATAAAGGAAACACTTTGAAGTTTGTGGAAATATGAAATGAATGTAGGAGAATATAACACATTAGATCTGGTAAAATATAATAGAAAGAAAGAACATGCGGTTTCTCCCCAAAAATGGTTGCATCATCTTTGAAATGCAAGAGAAAGGCCAGACAGTGATGTAGGATTCTAGGTGTCATTAAGACGTTGTCCACAAGATGGCAGCAGTGTGTGTGCAAGGTTTCAGACTGATCCAGTGAATAATTACATCACTACACAATATTTTGTATAAATTCTGCCAGGAGTTTGCCCAAATGTGCTGAATTGGTAAATTTATAAATGTTCAAGTACATTCAACCTTTATTTAACTAGGCAAGTCAGTTAAGAACAAATTCTTATTTTACAATGACGGTACCCCGGCCAAACCCTCCACTAACCCGGATGACGCTGGGCCAATTGTACGCCGCCCTATGGGACTCCCTCTCACGGCCGGGTGTGATACAGCCCAGGATCGAAACAGGATCTGTAATGATGCCTCTAGCACTTAGACCGCTGCACCACTCCGGGAGCCTAACATTATCTTACATAACTATAGAGAACATCCAAAAATCCTATGGCAATAAAACATTTAAGTTTACACACTGCCAGGAATGTCATACATGATGGATCATTAGCTTCCCTATAGAAAAGACTGTAGAACCCAGTTCCTACATTTGAATATAAAAATTGATTTTATCAAACAAAACTATGCTACATTTTATGGGACCCTTAAGATGACAAATCAGATAAAGTTTACTGAATGTAAGTACATTATTTACCGTCAGAGGTAAATGTATCAAACCAGTTGCCATGATAAAAGTGTTTTGTTGTTGTGCACTATCCTCAAACAATAGCATGGTATTTTTTCACTGTAATAGCTACTGTAAATTGGACAGTGCAGTTAGATAAACAATAAGACATGTCTATGTCCTGGAAAGTTGGCTGTTGTTTACAACGTCATTCTAGTCACATTATCGCATATTGAGCAACAACTGTCCCAGTTTAGGGACACCGATCCCATAGAGGTTATTAAACGCCCCAAATAAGGTTTGTAGTAAACACAGACTTAGGGGATCTTTTACGTTTTGTTCTATGAGATAATCCTCATCAGCTAACATCACCTTTTGTGAATTTGTAAGAATTTATGTAATTAAAAAAAGCACATTAAGCACTTCATAATAAAGGCTTCATAATTCATAAAGGTCATGTTAATTGACTGATATCATCTCATAGAACAAAACTTATAAGATCTCCTAAGCCTGTGTTAACCTCAGACCTTATTTTCGGTGTTAATTTTTCGCATAGGGATGGCTGAATGAACCAGAGGTAAATCATTTCCGGGTTTTAGGACTACAAGCTAGCGAGTTCTATAGGATTGAATGGAATACGACATTATTTCATTTAAATGTTTCAAGGACAAAATTGCATGTATTTAAGTATTTTTGTTGTTTTAGTGGGGACAGTAACATTAATACTTTCAAAAAAATTTACTTTAAGGAAAATGTTTTTAGATATTGCTTTATCTGTATGTTAAGCTCATATCGTATCATTTAAAAGTATGCATTAAGGTGTCTGTAATATAATAAACGTGGCAATGGCTACCAAAATATTTTTTTACAAAGGTGTTGGAGTGCCAAGATGGAGGCACGGTGGCTTCAAAACAGTGCCGCCTATCATCTAGTGATTATATACATAATTGGTTTAGGGTTATGAAATATTATGCAAATGAAGGGCGGGTAGGTGGCAGTTGGGTTGAATAAAGAGAAAATAATTCATAAAACAATCTATAAATGTATCATTGTTGTGCAATTTATATCTATGCCTATAGACTACATTTAGCTTTTTCTTTCATGTTTCTTTCATGTTTTTGGCATTAGCCAAATAGCCTACACGCCAAACGGTTTTGGGAACACACATCGAACTACTGAGGTAAAAAAACTGAGTTTAATTCAATAAGAGAAAAGCTGCAAAATAGAGAGTTGAAAATACAGAGAAGGAAGGGCCAAAAAAGTAATGTTTGGGAAAGATTTGGTGAAGTGGTAAATGAGGATAATAACAGTGCCGATATTAAATGTGATGATTGTGAGGCGCTATACGACAGTCACAAGATGGGGACTTCAAACAGGCCTGTGACACGTCAAGGGAACTGTAGCCTACTGTTCAGATGGGTTTAATAGAAACTGAAATCTGGAAACTAACTGTAAGTCTATAACCTCTCACATAGTCTTAATTATAACTCCTGCAGAATTAAGCATTTCTTTAGCAAAATGATACACCAAATGTACATTTTGTCTCGGGAACAGGAGTAGAGAAATATAATTTATTTACTTCAGAATCTTGAGAGAATGTGAATGCACAGTTAGGGACCAGCTGTAGAGCTGCGATCTATCAGCGTCATAAAAGCTGCTAGCATTTCAACCACGTAAAATATGCATCCAAGCTGAACTGAAATCTGATCAGAAACATGTTGGGTCATTTTCACAGCTTCTATTTCCTTACAACTGGTCAAACTGATTCTGGTCAGCAAGTGTTTATTTCGTTTCCTAGGAAACATATAATGACAGAAGAGAAGCTGCATGTATCCAATCATAGACAAGTTGACTCACAAATAGCCTAGCAAAATTATAAGCAGAAACATCTAAAATAGGCACCAGAAAATCCTGCACCCCCCTGTCAAAAGAAAATCTGCCATCTCTGACTATTTATTTGTGGGTCGGGTGCGGCCTCAGATTTTCACTTCATTACAAATAGTCACACACACACACACAACCTACATTATAAAAATGTACATGATGATCAATGAGGTCTGGCCCCTGACTCCCACCCCATATCCCTCTCTCTCTCTCTCTCTCTCTCTCTCTCTCTCTCTCTCTCTCTCTCTCTCTCTCTCTCTCTCTCTCTCTCTTTCCCTCTGTCCCTCTAGCTGTCTGTGTGTATGGTGGTGACACTGGTGGCCATTTTGGTTTCTCTCCTGGCCCTCATCTTCTACTTCATCGATCTCCACAACAACCCAGAGACACCGTGTAACCACCCCCTGGCCCCCGCAACACACTACACGCACGAGTTTGAATGTAGCCACCAGCACTATGCCACTGTTAGTACCTCTTTCATCATTGGTCTCATCATTGGTCTGTGTGTGTGTGTGTGTGTGTGTGTGTGTGTGTGTGTGTGTGTGTGTGTGTGTGTGTGTGTCACCAGTATCCAGTATCAGTCAAGAGTTTGGACATCCCTACTCATTCCAGGGTTTTTCTTTATTTTTACAATTTTCTACATTGTAGAATAATAGTGAAGACATCAAAACTATGAAATCACACATATGGATTCATGTAGTAACCAAAAAAGTGTCAAACAAATCAAAATATATTTGAGATTCTTCAAAGTAGCTACCCTTTGCCTTTGACAGCTTTGCACACACTTGGCATTCTCTCAACAAACTTCATGAGGTAGTCACCTGGAATGCATTTCAATTAACAGGTGAGCCTTGTAAAAGTTAATTTGTGGAATTTCTTTCCTTCCATATTATGGCAAGAACAGCTCAAATAAGCAAAGAGATACAACAGTCCATCATTACTTTAAGACATGAAGGTCAGTCAATACGGAACAAGGACGTCTTCCCCACAGTGACCGTACGTACATACCCCAGCCAGAAGCCATGGACTTACAGGCAACATCCGCACTGAGCTAAAGGGTAGAGCTGCTGCTTTCAAAGACCGGGACTCTAACCGAGAAGCTTATAAGAAATCCCGCTATGCCCTCAGACGAACCATCAAACAGGCAAAGCGTCAATACAGGACTAAGATTGAATCGTACTACACCGGCTACGACGCTCGTCAGATGTGGGCAGGGCTTGCAAACTATTTCAGACTACAAAGGGAAGCACAGCCGCGAGATGCCCAGTGACATGAGCCTACCAGATGAGCTAAAGTACTTTTATGCTCGCTTCGAGGCAAGCGACACTGAAGCATGCATGAGAGCGTCAGCTGTTCCGGGTGACTGTGTGATTAAGCTCTCTGTAGCTGAGTTGAGTAAGACCTTTAAACAGGTCAACATTCACAAGGCTGCAGGGCCAGAAGGATTACCAGGACGTGTACTCCGAGCATGCACTGACCAACTGGCAAGTGTCTTCACTGACATTTTCAACCTCTCCCTGACTGAGTCTGGAATACCAACATGTTTCTAGCAGACCACCATAGTCCCTGTGCCCAAGAACACTAAGGTAACCTGCCTAAATGACTACCGACCTGTAGCACTCACGTCTGTAGCCATGATGTGCTTTGAAAGGTAGTTCATGGCTCACATCAACAACATTATCCCAGAAACCCTAGACCCACTCCAATTTGCATACCTCCCCAACAGATCCACAGATGATGCAATTTCTATTGCACTCCACACTGCCCTTTCCCACCTGGACAAAAGGAACACCTACGTGAGAATGCTATTCATTGACTACAGCTCAGCATTCAACACCATAGTGCCCTCAAAGCTCATCACTAAGCTAAAGACCCTGGGACTAGACACCTCCCTCTGCAACTGGATCCTGGACTTCCTGACGGGCTGCCCCCAGGTGGTGAGGGTAGGTAGCAACACATCTGCCATGCTGATCTTCAACACGGGGCCCCACAAAGGTGCGTGCTCAGCCCCCTCCTGTACTCCCTGTTCACCCATGACTGCGTGGCCACGCAAGCCTCCAACTCAATCATCAAGTTTGCAGACGACACAACAGTAGTATGGTTGATTACCAACAATAATGAGACAACCTACAGGGAGGAGGTGAGGGCTCTGGGAGTGTAGTGTCAGGAAAATAATCTCTCACTCAACATCAACAAACCAAAGGAGAAGATCATGGACTTCAGGAAACAGCAGAGGGAGCACCCCCCCTATCTACATTGACGGGACAGCAGTGGAGAAGGTGGAAAGCTTCAAATTCCTCTGCATACACATCACTGACAAACTAAAATGGTCCACCCACACAGATAGTGTGGTGAAGAAGGCGCAACAGCACCTCTTCAACCTCAGGAGGATGAATAAATTTGGTTTGGCACCTAAAACCCTCACAAACCTTTACAGATGCACAATTGAGAGCATCCTTTCGGACTGTATCACCGCCTGGTACGGCAACTCCACCGCCCGCAACCGCAGGGCTCTCCAAAGGGTGGTGTGGCCAGCCCAACGCATCACCAGGGGCAAACTACCTGTCCTGCAGGACACCTACAGCACCCGATGTCACAGGAAGGCCAAAAAGATCATCAAGGTCAACAACCACCCGAGCCATTGCCTGTTCACCCCGCTATCATCCAGAAGGTCAGTACAGGTGCATCAATGCTGGGACCGAGAGACTGAAAAACAGCTTTTATCTCAAGGCTATCAGACTGTTAAATAGCCATCACTAGCACATTAGAGGCTGCTGCCTATATAGATAGACTTGAAATCATTAACCACTTAAAAAATGGAACACAATTCATTATAATAATGTTTACATATTTTGCATTACTCATCTCATCTCAAGTATATACTGTATTCTATTCTACTGTATCTTTGTCTATGCCGCTCTGACATTGCTCATCCATATTTTTGTATATTCTTAATTCCATTTCTTTACTTAGATTTGTGTGTATTGGGTATATGTTGTGAACTTGTTAGATATTACTGCACTGTCGTACTATAAACACAAGCATTTCGCTACACCCACAATAACATCTGTTAAACACATGTATGTGACCAATAACATTTTATTTGATTTGCTGGTCGAATTGCTATAAAGAAACCACTATTAAAGGACATCAATAAGAAGAAGAGACTTGCTTGGGCCAAGAAACACGAGCAATGGACATTATACCGGTTGAAATCTGTCTTTTGGTCTGATGAGTCCAAATTTGAGATTTTTGGTACCAACCGCCTTGTCTTTGTGAGATGAAGAGTAGGTGAACGGATGATCTCCGCATGTGTGGTTCCCACCGTGAAGCATGGAGGAGGAGGTGTGATGGTGTGATGGTGCATTGCAGGTGACACTGTCTGTGATTTATTTAGAATTCAAGGCACACTTAACCAGCATGGCTACCACAGCATTCTGCAGCGATAGTGGGACTATCATTTGTTTTTCAACAGGACAATGACCCAAAACACACCTCCAGGTCTTGTAAGGGCTATTTGACCAAGAAGGAGAGTGATGGTGCTGCATCAGATGACCTGACCTCCACAATCACCCGACCTCAACCCAATTGAGATGGTTTGGGATGAGTTGGACCGCAGAGTGAAGGAAAAGCAACCAACAAGTGCTCAGCATATGTGGGAACTCCTTCAAGACTGTTGAAAAAGCATTCCTCATGAAGCTGGTTGAGAGAATGCCAAGAGTGTGCAAAGCTGTCATCAAGGCAAAGGGTGGCTACTTTAAAGAATCTAGAATATAAAAAATATTTTGATTTGTATAACACTTTTTTGGTTACTATATGATTCCATATGTGTTATTACATAGTTTTGATGTCTTCACTATTATTCTACAATGTAGAAAATAGTAAAAATAAAGAAAAACCCTTGAATGAGTAGGTATGTCCAAACTTTGGACTGGTACTGTATGTTGTTACCCCAACATGTTTGTAATGCATCATGTGTATGACTCATGGAGAAATGATATTTAATCTGAAATGATAAATCTCTCATATTCAAATGATCTGTTTCATCACAATGCAATATTACAAACTATGTGTGAAAAATGTTCTTACAAATGACTTGCTCTGTTGAACTTTAGCTCTCTCTGTCTCTCCCTCCCCGCTCTCTCTCGCTCTTTACCTCAGGTGTTCAGTTATGGAGTAAAGTCATCCCTCCTTCTCTTCACCATCATCCAAATCACCATCTCCTCAACACTCTCTTACATTCTGTACAAGAAGAGGAGGAGTTTCGGACCATACTCAGTAAGACAGACAGGAAAATACATTAAAGGGGAACTTCAGTATTTTATTCAATTTACAGTTGTAGATTACAAGATTACCATGTACATTATATTTAGTATTTATTAGGATCCCCATTCAGCAGCCTGGGGTCCAAACAAGGTTAAAACAATTACATCACAGTAAAACACAACAGCCTACATCATAAATAAAACAATACATTATAAAATAAATTATTACTCTATTATTACAAATTGACAATATAAAATCCACAATACCACAACATTACAATATATACAGTGGGGAAAAAAAGTATTTAGTCAGCCACCAATTGTGCAAGTTCTCTCACTTAAAAAATGAGAGAGGCCTGTAATTTTCATCATAGGTACACTTCAACCATGACAGACAAAATGAGGGAAAAAAATCCAGAAAATCACATTGTAGGATTTTTTATGAATTTATTTGCAAATTATGGTGGAAAATAAGTATTTGGTCACATACAAACAAGCAAGATTTCTGGCTCTCACAGACCTGTAACTTCTTCTTTAAGAGGCTCCTCTGTCCTCCACTCATTACCTGTATTAATGGCACCTGTTTGAACTTGTTATCAGTATAAAAGACACCTGTCCACAACCTCAAACAGTCACACTCCAAACTCCACTATGGCCAAGACCAAAGAGCTGTCAAAGGACACCAGAAACCAAATTGTAGACCTGCACCAGGTTGGGAAGACTGAATCTGCAATAGGTAAGCAGCTTGGTTTGAAGAAATCAACTGTGGGAGCAATTATTAGGAAATGGAAGACATACAAGACCACTGATAATCTTCCTCGATCTGGGGCTCCACGCAAGATCTCACCCGTGGGGTCAAAATGATCACAAGAACGGTGAGCAAAAATCCCAGAACCACACGGGGACCTAGTGAATGACCTGCAGAGAGCTGGGACCAAAGTAACAAAGCCTACCATCAGTAACACACTACGCCGCCAGGGACTCAAATCCTGCAGTGCCAGACGTGTCCCCCTGCTTAAGCCAGTACATGTTCAGGCCCGTCTAAAGTTTGCTAGAGAGCATTTGGATGATCCAGATGAGGATTGGGAGAATGTCAGATGAAACCAAAATAGAACTTTTTGGTAAAAACTCAACTCGTCGTGTTTGGAGGACAAAGAATGCTGAGTTGAATCCAAAGAACACCATACCTACTGTGAAGCATGGGGGTGGAAACATCATGCTTTGGGGCTGTTTTTCTGCAAAGGGACCAGGACGACTGATCCGTGTAAAGGAAAGAATGAATGGGGCCATGTATCGTGAGATTTTGAGTGAAAACCTCCTTCCATCAGCAAGGGCATTGAAGATGAAACGTGGCTGGGTCTTTCAGCATGACAATGATCCCAAACACACCGCCCGGGCAACAAAGGAGTGGCTTCGTAAGAAGCATTTCAAGGTCCTGGAGTGGCCTAGCCAGTCTCCAGATCTCAACCCCATAGAAAATCTTTGGAGGGAGTTGAAAGTCCGTGTTGCCCAGCGACAGCCCCAAAACATCACTGCTCTAGAGGAGATCTGCATAGAGGAATGGGCCAAAATACCAGCAACAGTGTGTGAAAACCTTGTGAAGACTTACAGAAAACATTTGACCTCTGTGATTGCCAACAAAGGGTATATAACAAAGTTTTGAGATAAACTTTTGTTATTGACCAAATACTTATTTTCCACCATAATTTGCAAATAAATTCATAAAAAATCCTACAATGTGATTTTCTGGATTTGTTTTCCTCATTTTGTCTGTCATAGTTGAAGTGTACCTATGATGAAAATTACAGGCCTCTCTCATCTTTTTAAGTGAGAGAACTTGCACAATTGGTGGCTGACTAAATACTTTTTTTCCCCACTGTATGTATGTGTGTAGAGTACATGCAGATTACAGATTACAGTGTCTCCTGGCCAATAGACTACTTTCCGGGTTAGGAACCATCTAACCATCTAGGCCATCATTGTAAATAATAATTTGTTCGTAACTGACTTGCCTAGTTAAATAAAGTTTAAAATGTTTTCAAAAAAACATAAAGGTATAAAATACTTTCCCTATAATATTTTGTTTATCACTGTAATATTCATTATAATTATTGCTTAATTACCATGATCATATGTGGGAACGGATATTTTCATTTGTTTATTTATTTGCGGATATGTTCAGTCTAAATGTTATTATTATATGTTTATTGTTTATAATCACAACATATGCTTGCCATATTTAAAACAAGAGTGCTGGCAATGAGGAATAATATGTCAAGACAGAGTCCAAACAAAATGAAAGGGATATAAAAACAACACCCATATTTTTGGAGAGATTGTTTCCGTACAAATAAAATACTTACAAGATTGTGTAAATACACAGAGGATGCCACAGGGCAGGCAATAGAGTAGTGCTGTGGAAATGACCGCCAGGGACACCTGAAGTCGATGTAAAATGTTCCTTCACATTAGTTAATCTATCTATTTTTCTATTCTCCTTTACTCCTCCTCCTGTTTCTCTCTGTTTTTCTTTCTTTCTTTTTCTCTTCCAGTCTCTCAATCAAGATGTTCCCTCGACTCCCATACTGATCACTGCCCCCGACTTCAACTGACCAATAACAGCTGCAGGACTTTATCTGACCAATCACATCTACAGACAGATTTCCACCAATTCCCCTGTTATGATACTGATGATTTGTCGCCACAGATGGTGTGTTTAAGTTTCTACCATTGTGTCTTTATGTTATGTCTTTAAATGTGTAACATGAAACTGTGGAATTGATTTGGATGTGATTCCATAGTATGCAGTGTTTTACTACAATGCTGTGCTAAATAATGGTTTAATTTTCCCTAAATTCCTCATTTGTTTTGTATATTATAACCTAAATAAAATCATTTATATAAAAAATAATGTTCTTTAAAATGCATTTGTAAAATGTCCTCCATCGGTTCTGATAGTGAGTCAAATCAAATCAAAGTTTATTTGTCACGTGCGCCGAATACAACAGGTGAAATGCTTACTTACAGGCTCTAACCAACAGCACAAAAACGATATCAGGTGAACAATAGGTAAATAAAGAAGAACAGTAAAAAGACAGTGAAACAGTGCCGAGGCTACAGTGAGGGAAAAAAGTTTTTGATCCCCTGATGATTTTGTACGTTTGCCTACTGACAAAGAAATGATCAGTCTATAATTTTGATGGTAGGTTTGTTTGAACAATGAGAGACAGAATAACAACAAATAAATCCAGAAAAACACATGTGAAAAATGTTATAAATTGATTTGCATTTTAATGAGGGAAATAAGTATTTGACCCCTCTGCAAAACATGACTTAGTACTTGGTGACAAAACCCTTGTTGGCAATCACAGAGGTCAGACGTTTCTTGTAGTTGGCCACCAGGTTTGCACACATCTCAGGAGGGATTTTGTCCCACTCCTCTTTGCAGATCTTCTCCAAGTCATTAAGGTTTCGAGGCTGATGTTTGGCAACTCGAACCTTCAGCTCCCTCCATGGATTTTCTATGGGATTAAGGTCTGGAGACTGGCTAGGCCACTCCAGGACCTTAATGTGCTTCTTCTTGAGCCACTCTTTTGTTGCCTTGGCCGTGTGTTTTGGGTCATTGTCATGCTAGAATACCCATCCATGACCCATTTTAATTGCCCTGGCTGAGGGAAGGAGGTTCTCACCCAAGATTTGACGGTACATAGCCCCGTCCATCGTCCCTTTGATGCGGTGAAGTTGTCCTGTCCCCTCAGCAGAAAAATACCCCCAAAGCATAATGTTTCCACCTCCATGTTTGACAGTGGGGATGGTGTTCTTGGGGTCATAGGCAGCATTCCTCCTCCTTCAAACACGGCGAGTTGAGTTGATGCCAAAGAGCTCCATTTTGGTCTCATCTGACCACAACACTTTCACCCAGTTGTCCTCTGAATCATTCAGATGTTCATTGGCAAACTTCAGACGGGCATGTATATGTGCTTTCTTGAGCAGGGGGACCTTGCGGGCGCTGCAGGATTTCAGTCCTTCACGGCGTAGTGGGTTACCAATTGTTTTCTTGGTGACTATGGTCCCAGCTGCCTTGAGATCATTGACAAGATCCTCCCGTGTAGTTCTGGGCTGATTCCTCACCGTTCTCATGATCATTGCAACTCCACGAGGTGAGATCTTGCATGGAGCCCCAGGCCGAGGGAGATTGACAGTTCTTTTGTGTTTCTTCCATTTACGAATAATCACACCAACTGTTATCACCTTCTCACCAAGCTGCTTGGCGATGGTCTTGTAGCCCATTCCAGCCTTGTGTAGGTCTACAATCTTGTCCCTGACATCATTGGAGAGCTCTTTGGTCTTGGCCATGGTGGAGAGTTTGGAATCTGATTGATTGATTGCTTCTGTGGACAGGTGTCTTTTATACAGGTAACAAACTGAGATTAGGAGCACTCCCTTTAAAGAGTGTGCTCCTAATCTCAGCTCGTTACCTGTATAAAAGACACCTGGGAGCCAGAAATCTTTCTGATTGAGAGGGGGTCAAATACTTATTTCCCTCATTAAAATGCAAATCAATTTATAACATTTTCACATGCGTTTTTATAGATTTTTTTGTTGTTATTCTGTCTCTTACTGTTCAAATGACCCTACCATTAAAATTATAGACTGATCATTTCTTTGTCAGTGGGCAAACGTACAAAATCATCAGGGGATCAAATACTTTTTTCCCTCACTGTATATACAGTAGCGAGGCTATAACAGTAGCGAGGCTACATACAGGCACCAGTTAGTCGGGCTGATTGAGGTAGTATGTACATGTAGAGATGGTTAAAGTGACTATGCATATATGATGAACAGAGAGTAGCAGTAGCGTAAAAGAGGGGTTGGCGGGTGGTGGGTGGCGGGACAAAATGGAGATAGCCCGGTTAGCCAATGTGCGGGGGCACTGGTTGGTCGGCCCAATTAAGGTAGTATGTACATGAATGTATAGTTAAAGTGACTATGCATATATTATAAACAGAGAGTAGCAGTAGCGTAAAAGAGGGGTTGGGGGTGGCACACAATGCAAATAGTCCGGGTAGCCATGTGCGGTCGGAGGCCGAGCAATTGCCGTACCAGGCAGTGATGCAACCAGTCAGGATGCTCTCGATGTTGCAGCTGTAGAACCTTTTGAGGATCTGAGGACCCATGCCAAATCTTTTTAGTTTCCTGAGGGGGAATAGGCTTTGTCGTGCCCTCTTCACAACTGTCTTGGTGTGTTTGGACCATTCTAGTTTGTTGGTGATGTGGACACCAAGGAACTTGTTGCTCTCAACCTGCTCCACTACAGCCCCGTCGATGAGAATGGGGGCGTGCTTGGTCCTCCTTTTCCTGTAGTCCACAATCATCTCCTTAGTCTTGGTTACGTTGAGGGATAGGTTGTTATTCTGGCACCACCCGGCCAGGTCTCTGACCTCCTCCCTATAGGCTGTCTCGTCGTTGTCGGTGATCAGGCCTACCACTGTTGTGTCGTCTGCAAACTTAATGATGGTGTTGGAGTCGTGCCTGGCCATGCAGTTGTGGGTGAACAGGGAGTACAGGAGGGGACTGAGCACGCAGCCCTGGGGGGCTCCAGTGTTGAGGTTTAGCGTGGCAGATGTGTTGCTACCTACCCTCACCACCTGGGGGCGGCCCGTCAGGAAGTCCAGGATCCAGTTGCAGAGGGAGGTGTTTAGTCCAAGGATACTTAGCTTAGTGATGAGCTTTGAGGGCACTATGGTGTTGAATGCTGAGCTGTAGTCAATGAATAGCATTCTCACATAGGTGTTACTTTTGTCCAGGTGGGAAAGGGCAGTGTGGAGCGCAATAGAGATTGCATCATCTGTGGATCTGTTTGGGCGGTATGCAAATTGGAGTGGGTCTATGGTTTCTTGGATAATGGTGTTGATGTGAGCCATTACCAGCCTTTCAAAGCACTTCATGGCTACGGATGTGAATGCTACGGGTCTGTAGTCATTTAGGCAGGTTGCCTTTGTGTTCTTGGGCACAGGGACTATGGTGGTCTGCTTGAAACATGTTGGTATTACAGACTCAATCAGGGACATGTTGAAAATGTCAGTGAAGACACCTGCCAGTTGGTCAGCACATGCCCGGAGTACACGTCCTGATAATCCATCTGGCCCCACAGCCTTGTGAATGTTGACCTGTTTAAAGGTCTTACTCACGTCGCCTACGGAGAGTGTGATCACACAGTTGTCCGGAACAGCTGATGATCTCATGTATGCCTCAATGTTGCTTGCCTCGAAGCGAGCATAGAAGTGATTTAGCTTTTCTGGTAAGGTCGTGTCACTGGGCAGCTCGCGGCTGTGCTTCCCTTTGTAATCTGTAATAGTTTGCGAGCCCTGCCACATAAGACGAGAGTCAGAGCCGGTGTAGTACGATTCAATCTTAGCCCTGTATTGACGCTTTTCCTGTTTGATGGTTCATCAGAGGGCATAGCAGGATTTCTTATAAGCTTCAGGGTTAGAGTCCCGCACCTTGAAAGCAGCAGCTCAGTGCGAATGTTGCCTGTAATCCATGGCTTCTGGTTGGGGTATGTACGTACAGTCACTGTGTGGACAACGTCCTTGATGCACTTATTGACAAAGCCAGTGACAGATGTGGTGTACTCCTCAATGCCATTGGAAGAATCCCAGAACATGTTCCAGTCTGTGATAGCAAAACAGTCCTGTAGTTTAGCGTCTGCTTCGTCTGACCACTTTTTTATAGACCGAGTCACTGGTGCTTCCTGTTTAAATTTCCTGTTAAAGCCTTGTCTAAGCCAGAACGGCCCATAAGGGCTGGAGCCTATCTCCTGTTTCTGCAGCGTTATACAGCTTGATGTACACCTCATGGACAGGAGGCTAGAATGATAGAACAACATGAAGAAAGTTTAGACGGCAATGTCATCAAATGTCATCTTAAGATTCTCCAGGAAGTGTTTCTGTAACCAGGTATGTGCTCTGGGAGCCAGATGGAACCTCCAGTGAATGGATGGAACTGAATGGAACCATATGGAACAGTTGACATCATTTTGGTTGGCTCATATGTACAGTACAATTCCTGGTATTTTTCGAATCGACGCCCTTTCTCCCATTCTAGGCACTAGGCCAGAGAGATTCCACTCTCTCGTCTCCATCCATTCGAAACACACACACACACACACACACTGTGACTGGGCCGTCCAGCTGACGACCTCCTGACCTCCCTCATCTCTTCCTGTTCCCTCACAGTCTCTCCTTTCAGAGACATGGGATGTGGCCCAAATGGCACCCTATTTCCTATATAGTGCACTACTGGTCATAAGTAGTGCACTATATAGGGTATAGAGTGCCATTTGGGAGGGAGGCAGGGTTACAGGGTAGTGGAGTGGCTGAGCCGTTCACTGCTTTGATGAAGTCTGACTCCAGATTATTCAAAAAACTCATTGTTTTGTTTCTCTCTGGCCCCCTCTTCCATTCCATCTCACTCTCCCTCCCACACAGACATCCACACTCAATCCACCCCTCTCTTTTTCCATCCACCCTTCCTATCCTCTTTTCTTTCCATATCCTTCTTTCTCGCTCTTTACATTTACTTATTCACTACATTATTACATTTGTTTTTATTAATGAGGGAAAAATATTAAAAGCTCTTTATAAATAAATATACATTCATATTTTCTCTCCCTCCCTCTTTTTCCCTCTCTCTGAACATCTCCCTGGTGTCAGAAGGGAAGACGTCTTTATTTGTAATTTGAGTAGCCTAGCTACTGTTCTTTCTGCCAAGGAATTTTCAGTACACGGAAGACTTCTGTCTAATGGCCACAAATATACCACCATCATGGTCGTCAACATCCCATTGCTTTCAGTGACAATTTACAGCAACAGGGTGAACTTCTGTTTTCATGCCAAAACAACCCAAGGTCTTTACAATTAGCCAATTGAATCTACTGTATCTGGTTGAAGAGCAAGTGTATGCACAGTTGTATTGAGATCGATATGTGGCTTTGCTGCCACCTAGTGGACATGATCAGTTGTAAAACCAAAGCGACAACAATTATCTGGCCATTCATCTCCTGCACGTCCAACGGTTGTGTTGGTTTGTTGACAAGCTCTACTGGGTTAATTAATACCTTGATGAGCGAACTAGTTTGCTACATGAAGTGTTCAATGTTTAAAAAGTAACGTGATCCTATAGAAAGGTAGTAAGCTACTTTAGTTAGTTCACACACTTCAATATGCAGCAGAGAGAAGATAGCTAAGTGCTGCAATTAGCTAGCTACCTGAACTTGATGTGCTAGCTGGCTAGCTACTAGTAACGTTAGCGGAGTAGTTAGATAGCTCGGTAGCGTTGATATTTGACCCATTCTGCGTGTTTATCTATCGTAATTACACACCACCTGCTCTTTGTCACAGCTATGGAGAAAACCCCAGCGAGGGATGTCAGCCTAAAACCGATCGTGATCGCAGGCCCTGTGATCAGGGACAAGACGTTTCTGCAATGGCTGGGCAAGGTCCTAGAGCTCAGCTGGCTGCGGAACAAGGACATAGAGGCAAGGCCATATGAGTTCACCTATCATTTGGAAAGGCCCATTTCTCATTGACGCGACACCTGACTTGCACACCTATTCCATGATGATAAATACCTGGTTCAACTCTTTGTGTTTCCTTCAGGAGCGCAAGGGACTGTTGGGAGAGTTGCTTCCCTCTTTCGCTAATGGAGCTGTCGAGAACAACGACTTCCTCTCCCTCCAGGAGATCCTAGAAAATGTGTGCAGTAGTGTGTGTGTGTCTGTCTTTTCTTTATGTTGTTGCATTTTCTTCTCTCTCACACACACTTGTCTTGCATATACCCCCCTCAGATGGATGTGAACTGTGGGGACTATGACGGCACCAAGCCCCTGCTGAAGGCCTGTGAGATCGGTAACCTGGACATGGTCAAGTACCTGCTGGCCAAAGGAGCCTCCCAGCATTTGAAAGACCGCTTCGGAAACACACCCCTGCGCCTGGCCATCATCAACAGGTAGCCCACTAACCCTACTCTACTTTGTCAAAGCGTCATTGTAAGTAGCCTACCTGGAATAAGTCTAGAAGTGGACTAATATAGAAACATTGAAAGCACACATCACTAAAGCCAGATAATGATGGCTCACATTTGCATATCAGGCATTATGACGTCATCAAGTTCCTGAGGATGAGAGAGGCGTCTCTGGCTGTGCCCGCAGTGAGGATCGGCGTGGAGCTTCTGCAGTGAGTAACTCCTTATTCATCATCAAATAAAATTTATTTATAAAGCCCTTCTTACATCAGCTGATGTCACAGAGTGCTGTACAGAAACCCAGCCTAAAACCCCAAACAGCAAACAATGCAGGAGTAGAAGCACGGTGGCCAGGAAAAACTCCCTAGAAAGGCCAGAACCTAGGAAGAAACCTAGAGAGGAACCAGGCTGGGAGGGGTGGCCAGTACTCTTCTGGCAGTGCCGGGTGCAGATTATAACAGAACATGGACAAGATTTTAAAATGTTCATAGAACGGGCAGAACAGTTGAAACTGGAGAAGCAGCACGGCCAGGTGGACTTGGGACATCAAGGAGTCATCAGGCCAGGTAGGCCTTGAAGAATGGTCCTAATGCTCAGGTCCTACGAGAGAGAAAGAAAGAAAGAAAGAAAGAAAGAAAGAAAGAAAGAAAGAAAGAAATAGAGATAATTAGAGAGAGCATACTTAAATTCACACAGGACACCGGATAAGAGAGAAGAAATACTCCAGATATAACAGACGGACCCTAGCCCCCCCGACACATAAACTACTGCAGCATAAATACTGGAGGCTTATTCATTAACATGAATAATTTTGAGTCGTGCTTTCATTATTCAAAAATAAAATGCCACTCTTGTTATAGAAATATGAACCCACGTCCCTCTCTCCCCCTCCTCCCTTTCCCGCCATCTCCCTCCCTCTCTCTCTCACCCCCCTCCCTCCCTCTCTCACCCCCCTCCCTCCCTCCCTCTCAGGGCGGTGGCCAAGAAAGACTACCAGCTGCTTCATGCCTGGGCGCTGTCTGGAGTGGACATGGACTCTAAGGACTACAATGGACGCACGGCCATGCACCTGGCTGTCAAGATGAGGGACACAGTTATGGTCCGCAGGCTGCTGGAGTATGGGGCAACCCCGCTGGTAAGAACCAGGGTCATATTCATTAGTGAAAAATGTAGCAAAACTCTGAGCAACTGAAAAAAACGAAAACAAGCATTTCTTATTGGACAAGTTCAGATAGTCCCTCCCAGTTCCTCAAAGTTTCGACCCATTTTCTTCCATTTCGTGCCTAGTGAATACAGCCCCTGATCTACCATGGGTTAGACGGAAGGGGAGGTGTGAGGTATAAGAAGCCGTGGGGGCAGTATGGGGCCACCCACTGGTAAGAACCAGGGTCATATTCACTCACTAGGCACTAAACGGAAGCAAACAGGCTGAAACGGGGAGGTACTATCTGAACACGTTTTCCGTTGCACAATGTTTCGAAAGGTTTCGCTACAGTGCGACCCTGCTCGTCTCAGGGTGGGGTAGGAGAGGTAAAAGAGGTAGTAATTTAATCTTCACCAAAGTACTGTAGCAACTGGGCCGTTATGCCACCTAAGTGTTTTTACTCTACGGTTAGAGTTTCAGCAGCATCCTCAACATACCACCACTAAATCTGACAATTGAAATGAATGTCCTTTTTCCAAATTCACCTTCAAGTCCGATCTACTCCTCCACCTTGCCTCACCTCTCTTCTCGTGTCCTTCTCTCTCCTGCCCTTCCTCTTGTCTTCTCCTGTCCTTCCTCCCCTCCCACCCAGGAGATAGATATCTGGGGCCAGACTCCGGTGGACGAGGCCCGTAAAGGGAACATGTTGAGGATCATGCTGGCGTTCCACCCCCTCTTCACGGAGCAGCTCACCACCAAGCTGGCCTACCTGACCTGCAAGGCCCAAGCCCAGAGGAACAAGTAACGGAAGAAGACCCTGAAGTCTGTCCCAAATGGCACCCTATTCCCTATATAGTGCACTACTTTTGACCAGGGCCATAGGGAATAAAATAAACACTGGGGCCCATGGTAACACTTGAATAAATAAACGTTCATTTCAGTTATTTTGTTCAGACAGTTATTGGAGCTATTTTGCGTGTGATATATTGGCGGTCGAACAAACAGACAACAGGAGATGAGGGTCTGAAAATAAAGGTTGGTATAAATAAAATACATTTGGGGCCGTCAACTGTCGAACGTTGCAGATCAAAATGACATGAACAGAGCTGATGTGAATCCTTATTCTGCATGTCAGAGGAGCATGTTTGTTCTACATGGCCTATTTCAATCGGAACGCTCTAAAACTTTGCGACCTGCGGGATAAGCTGTTTAATGTCGATTTCTTGACAGTAGGTGACGGGCTTGCCCTACTTCCCCTTTTCTACACGGTGGGCAGGTTTTACGACGTCTACGTTTCAGGAATTCCATCCAGTCTACGGAAACCCTCATTTAAATTGCAAGTAGGCTAGGGCAAGTTAACCTGATTTTAGCCTGGTCGAGAAGAAACATCAACAGTGGTGTGAAGAAGATAATGAAGGAATAATAGTCGATCGATATATTACTAATCAGTTGTATTATTGTATTGCAGTGTATATGGAAATGATATAGCAGATATAACAGCAAAAAGAGCAGTGAAAAGTACTATTGTGGCTATACAGGTGCAGTTGGGTGGAGGAGAAATTAAAACATTCATTCGAAAAAAATGGGTTAGATTGCTGGCAGAGACAATGGGATGAAAGTAGTAAGGGCAGACATTTTTATAGTACAAGGAAATCTGTACGGGAGATAATGTCATGTAATGAGAACAGAAGGGAGGAGGTTATGTTGTGTAGGATGAGATTAGGGTATACGGGATTGAATTCATCTTTGAAATGTATAGGAAACATGGTACTGGAATGTGTAATGGCTTTATGATAGGGGAATATAGTTGAACATGTATTACTATGTTGTGAAATGTGTGTAGAAAGGGAGAGGTTGTTTGACAGGGTCAGAGGTTGGACGGGAGTGGGTGGGGGTGATGGGAATAGTGAGGTTTGTACGGAGTTATTTCATTAGAAATCCAGGGTTAGTCAAGAGAATATACTGTAGTGGTATAGAGAGGTCGTCACACTCCAGTACAGTAGGTGGCGGTGTATGCACTTGTCAGTTGATTGGGATTCGCCAATAAAAGTTAAAGATGAAGAAGGGCAACGCAACTACCGTAGTACATTTTGTGTTGGTCTGCACAACTTTCTGTATCCTGGAAACTGCAGTTAGACTATGTTTTTTCCCTGCCATATGAAAGACATAGGCTACATTGTAGCCAATATGTTTCTGTCCGTAGAGTGGCCAGTTTAGATTGCTGTAGCACATGTTTATGCAGTGAAACCATATTCAACTACATTTAAAGACGTTGGATGTTTTTTAATTGTTTTGACTTTAAATAAGGCGTCTGAAAAAAATGAACGTGTATTTCGTCTTGTGTATGCTGAGCACCGTGGTAGTTTCTTGTTCGGGAGAAAATAGTCGCTTCGAGAAGCCATTTAACTATTCCCCGGGAATGATGCAAGTCCTCCGGGAGACGCTCACGGATTTGTCCCAGGAGGCGCACGGTTACCTGGTCCACCTTGTCGGGGCGCGGTCCGTTGAAACGGCACAGAAGGTGAGGAACAAAGAATAGCCTGCTCTAAATTCAATTTAACAGTAGTTCGTATCATACATTTCTAGTCTAATGACGTCAGTTCTTTTGTCGAATTAGGTAGGTGCAAGTAGCAACAAGTCGGCCTATTCGGGAACCCTTACGCATGCTTATTTTATTTCCGTATTTAGTGACCCAACTCTCTCTCCCCTCCGATCAGTGTTTCTTTCAGGTGGTCAAGTATCTGGCTGAGGCAGCGGCCAGTGGAGCGAATGTGGTTATGAAGTACCTCGCCCAGTTCCTGAGGGCAGCAGGAGTTGATGGTAAACAGCTTCTCAAGGATCATTCATTATAATATGAACGCCAACACTGATGCTACATCTGCACTCCTGTTCCCACTTCATGAATACAGGCCCAGAAATGTATTGCAATACTCCAGTCAGTCACCAATACTGTTCCCAGAGAGCTAAAGCATGTCATGTGTTTCAGCCCAGCACTAACACACCTAATCAATGTATTGATGAGCAGTTGACTAGTTGGATCTGGTTTGTTAGAGCTGGGCTGGAGCAAAAACCTGCACAACCTGTAGCTCCCCAGGACCAGGGCTGATAACCAGTGCACTATTCAATAATGGAACAGGACCAGGGCTGATAACCAGTGCACTATTCAATAATGGAACAGGACCAGGGCTGATAACCAGTGCACTATTCAATACTGGAACAGACAGTTGTCAATACAAAAATAATAATTTTAAGTAAATCATTCTTATGTCATCTATTGATGGATCCCATATTGTGCAACATCTCAACACACAACCCATGTACAGTACAAGATACACACACATTGTAATTTACTGTAATTGTTCTCTGTAGACACACACACGACACTGGATGAAAGTCTGACATGCCAAGGGAGCCCTTTACCCACTGACAGACAAATCAAAATCAAATCAAAATTGACTTGTCACATATACATGGTTAGCAGATGTTAATGCGAGTGTAGCGAAATGCTTGTGCTTCTAGTTCCGACCATGCAGTAGTATCTAACAAGTAATCTAACAATTTCACAACAACTACCTTATACACACACATGTAAAGGAATGAATTCGAGTATGTACATATAAATATATGGATGAGCGATGGCTGACCGGCATAGGCAAGATGCAGTAGATGGTATAGAGTACAGTATATACATGTGAGATGAGTAATGTAGGATATGTAAACATTATATACACAATTATTTAAAGTGGCTAGAGATTTAAGTCAGTATGTTGGCAGCAGCCACTCAATGTTAGTGATGGCTGTTTAACAGTCTGATGGCCTTGAGATAGAAGCTGTTTTTCAGTTTTTCGGTCCCAGCTTTGATGCACCTGTACTGACCTCGCCTTCTGGATGATAGCGGGGTGAACAGGCAGTGGCTCGGGTGGTTGTTGTCCTTGATGATATTTTTGGCCTTCTTGTGACAGCGGGTGGTGATGCGTTGTGCAGTCCTCACTACCCTCTGGAGAGCCTTATGGTTGTGGGCGGAGCAATTGCCGTACCAGGCGGTGATACAGCCCGACAGGATGCTCTCGATTGTGCATCTGTAAAAGTTTGTGAGTGTTTTTGGTGACGAGCTGAATTTCTTCAGCCTCCTGAGGTTGAAGAGGTGCTGTTGCGCCTTCTTCACCACGCTGTGTGGGTGGGTGGACCAATTCAGTTTGTCCGTGATGTGTACGCCGAGGAACTTAAAACTTTCCACCTTCTCCACTACTGTCCCGTCGATGTGGATAGGGAGGTGCTCCCCTCTGCTGTTTCCTGAAGCCCACGATCATCTCCTTAGTTTTGTTGATGTTGAGTGAGAGGTTATTTTCCTGACACCACACTCCGAGGGCCCTCACCTCTTCCCTGTAGGCCGTCTCGTCGTTGTTGGTAATCAAGCCTACCACTGTAGTGTCGTCAGCAAACTTGATGATTGAGTTGGAGGCGTGCTTGGCCACGCAGTCATGGGTGAACAGGGAGTACAGGAGAGGGCTGAGAACGCACCCTTGTGGGGCCCCAGTGTTGAGGATCAGCGGGGTGGAGATGTTGTTCCTACCCTCACCACTTGGGGCCGGCCCGTCAGGAAGTCCAGGACCCAGTTGCACAGGGTGGGGCTCGAGCTTAATGACGAGTTTGGAGGGTACTATGGTGTTAAATGCTGAGCTGTAGTCGATGAACAGCATTCTTACATAGGTATTCCTCTTGTCCAGATGGGTTAGGGCAGTGTGTTTGCGATTGCGTCGTCTGTGGACCTATTGGGACGGTAAGCAAATTGGAGCGGGTCTAGGATGTCTTGGAGGATGGAGGTGATATGATCCTTGACTAGTCTCTCAAAGCACTTCATGATGACGGAAGTGAGTGCTACGGGGCGATAGTCATTTAGATCAGTTACCTTAGCTTTCTTGGGAACAGGAACAATGGTGGCCCTCTTGCCCTGGATTAGTGTGCCAGACGGGCAAACCTTTTTCTACACATTCCCAACAGTAACCTACTAGGCTTTTAACTATAACTACCAGTACAATAATTACATAGCAACATACTACTAAGACTACGTTTTTGCCACGTTTTGGAATGGAGACAAGTAAAGGGAGCATTTAAGAATACTAGGCCAGAAAATTCACTAATATCATGTTGTACCTCTCTCTTTCTTTCCCTCCTCCAGTTGAAATGCCTGTTAACAGTATCACCCCAGATGCTGTGGTCTATATCGGTCAGTGGCTTCTGCTGGCTCTCATTGGCTATTGGCTGCTGTCCCTGGCCTTCCGATTGGTGGCATCCACTCTGAGGCGGGTCCTGTGGCTACTGAAGCTGGGTGTGGTTTTAGGACTGTTTGGCCTGATCCTAAGTGACCGCAGCGCTGGAACAGAGACTACTGCGCTGCGATTGGCCGGCCTGGTGAGCGTCTGCGTCCTATTGGGTATCGGGCATTCTGGCACCGGGGGCGACAAAACCTACCTGGAGGATCAAGTGAGGGGGCTAGAGAGACGAGTGAGAGAAATGCAGAGGAGGGATGAGGAGTGAGGGATGGATGGGAACTGAAAGGCCTCGTTTTGTACATAATCTAGGATCGTAACCACAACGTTGTGTTTGCAAATGTTTTGGTATCGTTTTGCATAATAAAGCATTTGCCTTTTTCATAAAGATCTCTTAGTTATTTTGTGTGTGAAACAGAATTGACAGCTGATTAGCTTGTTTTAAAGGAGACAGACAGACAGAAAATGGTATTCTCTGCTTATTGAGGTGGATATGTGCATGTCCTACTGACTATTCTACTATAAATGCTTTTGATATTCGTAGAATAAAAACAAACTAAACATTCCATAAGGTCTAACGATATGGCATTGGAAATATTTTCTTCATGTCTACAGCATCATCTTTCATTCTCACTGCTCTCCAGTTATGGTGGCATGCAACACAAACAAACAAGTTCTCAAATAAAACTAACGGATACGGGGGGGATGAGAGTGGAAAAGCAGTTTTGGAAGAACGTTTTATAAGTGACTCAAAGCTTGATCTTGATCAAGCGGCATCTGACCTTCTCCCTTTGACCAACTAGGACCAGGAGTTTTTCCCTGTTCTGGTTACAGGGTCTAGAAATGACCTGTCCCTGAATATAATAATGTAGAATACATTTTCCTCACCCCCTGACCTGACCAGGGGTACATTCATTCGGAACCTAACGGAAGCAACCAGGTTGAAACAGGTAGGGACAACTGAATTTGTCCCAAAAATTAATGCGTGTTTCCATTGCAAAACTGTTTGTTTCATTGTGCACTTATGAATACACCCCAGGACAATCTCCCTTTGGTAGAGGAGATTGAGGCACTGGGTGCGTTTGCGTGGTGAGGCTTAAACAAAAGACTAGATGAACTCCGAGGAGTGAAATCGGGGGAGGAGCAACTGCGACAGCCAAAAGTTAGACACGTGGTTTTACAACAAAACTCAGATGAACATAGCAGTGTTGCCGATGTTATAAAAGTATTTCTTTATAATGTTAAAATAATCATGTTTCCAACTCCCATATCATCATTTGTAATCATGTGTGTACATTGTACAAACAATGAGAGAGACTCAAATATCACGTTCATTTTGTATATATCCACTGTATACATACATCGAGTCAAAGTTGGTTCCTGTTTCAGTCATGTCTTTGGTCGTTCGTGCGGGTCAAACAAAAACAGCCTAATGATTGGTTGACAGTAGAACCTCCCACAATGCAGTTGATGCTGCAGGAGGAAGTTGGTGAAGAGCAACTGCAGAAACTTGCAGTCGACATGTAGGCACAAGTGGGATCATTTTTATCCCCCGTAATGCAACACACTTTGAAAGGTGGTGACCAACGACGGTCACGACTTGACAAAAGTGATCCGCTCGAACGTGTCCACTGTCTGTAAAACCTTCAGGAGAGCATCATTATATAGAATACATTAAATACGATAAATAGGATTTTATAGTGAAATACCAAAATGTGCCTTCTTTAAAACCAAGATGATATTTGTGTTGCAAATGGCGCCCTATAGTGGACTACTTTTGAGGGTGATGCAGACGATATATAACATCTTAATAAAATATCACCCTCCCAATGTATTAACAAGCTGCCTAACCAGTTATTTTACTCTACAAACCCTGTTGAAATGACAGTAGTTTCATACAGTTGAAGTGGGAAGTTTACATACACTTAGATTGGAGTCATTTAAAACTTGTTTTTCAACCGCTCCACAAATTTCTTGTTAAACTATAGTTTTGGCAAGTCGGTTAGGACATCTACTTTGTGCATGACACAAGTAATTTTTCCAACAATTGTTTACAGACAGATTATTTCACATATAATTCACTGTATCACAATTCCAGTGGATCAGAAGTTTACATACACTAAGTTGACTGTGCCTTTAAACAGCTTGGAAAATTCCAGTAAATTATGTTATGGCTTTAGAAGCTTCTGATAGGCTAACTGACATCATTTGAGTCAATTGGAAGTGTACCTATGGATGTATTTCAAGGCCTACCTTCAAACTCAGTGCCTCTTTGCTTGACATCATGGGAAAATCAAAAGAAATCAGCCAAGACCCCAGAAAAACAATTGTAGACCTGGTTCATCCTTGGGAGCATCCTTTCCAAATGCCTGAAGGTACCACGTTCATCTGTACAAACAATAGTACGCAAGTATAAACACCATGGGACCACGCAGCCGTCATACCACTCAGGAAGGAGACGCGTTCTGTCTCCTAGAGATGAATGTACTTTGGGGAGAAAAGTGCAAATCAATCCCAGAACAACAGCAAAAGACCTTGTGAAGATGCTGGAGGAAACAGGTACAAAAGTATCTACATATATCCACAGTAAAACAAGTCCTATATCGACACAACCTGAAAGGCCGCTCAGCAAGGAAGAAGCCACTGCTCCAAAACCGCCATAAAAAAGCTCTATCCCCCCTCACATCCCTCTCACCCCACCCCCCCTCCTTCCCACTACCCCACCCCCCTCCTTCCCACTACCCCACCCCCTCCTTCCCACTACCCCACCCCCCTCCTTCCCACTACCCCATAGCTTACTGAGCAGCCCTGTAGTCCTACAAATATCCAACTAATTAGTGACAGACAGAGACATATGAGCCATTTTGAAATGTCAACCAAATCCTACAGGATTTAATTTGTTCTTCAATGTGTTTTCACACGTTGACCTTCGTGACCTTTCAATGGAATGTAAACAGCTAATTGAATGGAAGAGCCGTGGTGTAGTGGTGACACTCCCGGCTCGCAACACACATGCAACTCCTGGCTGGAGACCAGGTTAAATCATTATTCATTCTTTCCAGCTTTTTCCCCTCTCCACCCCCTTTGTAATTTCTAAACTGTCTTTTCTTTCCTTTAAAAAAGAGGGAATACAAAGTAAGCTCCAACTCACCCACACTGAGAGCAGTGCCTAGTAGGATCCAAAGACTCCACATCATCTGTATTGGCATAAACAGCATTGGCATAAACCAGTGCTTCTCAATTATTTTCTGTTACGCCCCCCTAGGAAGAAGTAAACATTTCGCGCCCCCCAACTCTCCGCCGCGACTGTAAATAGTATCATTTGTCTATAAAATTGTTATAAGTACACCTCTGCATAACATTGTATCCTTATTAACATTAAAGAAAACAAAAAAAGAAAAAAGAAATCAATATAGATCAACTTACAACAAAGAATAACTTTATTAACATTGTTTTTTAGTCTGTAACAGAAAATACTTAAAGTGCATCAATTTGCCTGAAAAATAAAAATAAATCCTTATTTAAAGTGTAAATTTTTTTTGAACATTTGATACTGAAAAATAAAATTAAATATAATCAATAAATAATAATAAATTGAAATTGATCAGTCATTGGACAGAGGGATAGTTTTTATTTTTGCAGCACTTGCGTCATCCAGCATGACAGAGACCATGTCTAATGCTGCAGGCAGTATCAGCTCCTCTGCCATGGAGTGGGTTTTTTGCACTGACCAATTTGGTACGCCACCTTATATGATGCTAACAGTGCTCGCTGGTTTACTGAAGTAGCATTCACAAAGCGAGACGATTGTTGGCAATATTCGGCACGTTTTCGCTGAAAAAACTCAAGCGGCTTATCAGCGTGATTGGGGTGTAATGTCTTTAAGTGACGCCTTAATTTATTTGGCTTCATGCTGTCCGCTGCCAACATTTTTAGACACAGTAAACATACCGGTCTTTCTTCGTCTCCCATCGTAGTCACAGTGAAGCCAAGCGCAACATACGCTTCGTCATATTTCCTCGTTTTAGCTTTCGGGAGACTTACGTTTGTCTCATTATCTCCGTCTCTCTCCGCCTTTCTTTTCATCCCTGTTAAATATTGTTCCATGGTGTCTCTTAAGGGTTTGTTATCTGCACTTCATATCTCCTGCTATGTGCTGTGTGCTCTTGTTCGGTGCCAAAAAAAAAAAACACTTCCTGAAAAAGCATGTTCCCCGGGGTCTCGCGCGCCCCCCCCCCTGGCATTGCTCAGAGCCCCCCCAGGGGGTCGCGCCCCACTATTTGAGAAGCACTGGCATAAACATAGGCCCATACAAGCAATATGATCAATTATATTATGAACAGCTTGTGGGGGGGTATAAGACAGACAAAACAAATAATAAACAACAAATAAACTAAATGATGAATAAATAAAAGAACACCCCAATTTACAGTGACACTGATAATGTATACAGTACAACTACACCAAAAATGTCTTCTATGCAATCTAAATAATCACAACAAAACCGGTGGAGTGATTGTTACAGTCAATCAAGCAGGGGTAGGGAATGTTCGGACAGTGTTTCCCACTGTATGGTCTTGGCTTAACCCTTTTGGTACGGGATAGAGGAGACTTGAGACTGAGGTTGCATCCCAAATGGCACCGATTCCCTATATAGTGCACTACTTTTGACCTTGGCTCTGATCCAAAGTAGTCCATTTGATAGAGAATAGGGTTCCATTTTGGCCACAGCCTGTTCAGACTAGAAATGCGGTCTCTAGTGGGTCAGGAGAAGATGTGAAAAGCAACAGGGATGGGCAACTGAAGGCCTTCGGCCCCCCCTCGGATCAACCCCCTCCCCCCAAAAAATTATAATAGTAATCAGTAAACTTCATGGAACACAAAAAGCGACTGCCTTTAATTAAAACCTCTTAAGGATCCGCCCCTTTTTTCCAATTTTCTCATAAAATGACATACCCAAATTTAACTGCCTGTAACTCAGGCCCTGAAGCAAGGATATGCATATTCTTGGTACCATTTGAAAGGAAACACTTGGTATGAGAATATAACAGAATATATCTGGTAAAAGATAATACAAAGAAAAAAAACAGAGAAAGGCCATAATGTATTATTCCAGCCCAGCTGCAATTTAGATTTTGGCCACTAGATGGCAGCAGTGTATATGCAAAGTTTTAGACTGATCCAATGAACCATTGCATTTATGTTCAAAATTTTGTATCAACACTGCCCAAATGTGCCTAATTTGTTAATTAAGTTCAAAACTGTGCGCTCTCCTCAAACAATAGCATGGTATTATTTCACTGTAATAGCTACTGTAAATTGGTCAGTGCAGTTCGATTAACAAGAATTTAAGCTTTCTGCCAATATCAGATATATCTATGTCTATGTTTCTATGGGAAATATTCTTGTTACTTACAACCTCATGCTAATCGCATTAGCCTACGTTAGCTCAACCGTCCCGTGGAAGTGACACCGATCCCGAATAAGTTTTTAATAGAAAATGACTCAAGTAAAAGTAAAAGTCACCCAGTAAAATACTACTTGAGTAAAGGTCTTTGGTTTTAAATGTATCAAAAGAAAATGGAATTGCTAAAATGTACTTAAGTATCAAAAGTTAAAGGACAAGTATAAACCATTTCAAATTCCTTATATTAAGCAAACCAGACGGCACCATTTTCTTGTTTTTAAATGTATGGATAGCCAGGGGCACACTCCAACACTCAGACACCATTTACAAGCAAAGCATTTGTGTTCAGTGAGTCCGCCAGATGACCAGAGATGTTCTCTTGATAAGTGTGTGAATTGGACCATTTTCCAGTCAAAATGTAACGAGTACTTTTGGGTATCAGGGAAAATGTATGGAGTAAAAAGTACATTCTTTTCTTTAGGAATGTAGTGAAGTAAAAGTAAGTTGTCAAAAATATAAATAGTAAAGTAAAGTAGAGATACCCCAAAAAACTACTTAAGTAGTACTTTAAAGTATTTTTACACCACTGGGGGTGGGTTGTGGGTGTGTGCATATTGTTTTGTGTCGGACTCGCTTTCTCCATGTTCACACAGTGATCCGCATATTGGTGTTCTATTTTTATAATAATCATGTTTCTTTTTAGCAAAATGCTATAGGCTATATCCACCTCACTCTCAAATAGATAAGTAGTACTGCTAGGTTTTACACAGTCAAATGTAACAAATAACTACGTTTTTATAAAGAACTATACAAATTAAATATTTGTGACATTAATATTTAAGAAATGTTTTACAAATATAATTCAACACAGTAAAATGCGATCTGTATGCAAAACATTTACATTTTACATTTGAGTAATTTAGCACTTACAGTAAGTGCATTAATCTTAAAATAACTGTGAGACATTTCAGTTTGATGATTTTACTTTAACATTCCAAACTGTAAAGGTGAAGCTGCAAATAGCCTACATTATTTACCACTATTTGAGCTCAGTTGATTTGCATTATTTGCCCTCATCTCTAAATCCCACCAAAAATCTGAATTCATCATGAGGGGCCGCAGTTGCTCTGCAACATTTTTGGAAATATATCTGAGGGCCTTCAAAAGAGGGGCCGCGGGTCACCAGTTGCCCATCACTGTACTAGAATAACTGTTTCTGACTCATATTGATGCCACAAAGGCCGTTTTCAAAGGGATTCATTGCTTTTTTTAAAAGAGCTTTTGGGGGTGGAAAAAGCGTGCTCAATGAAGGACGACGTCGAGACCAGGAGATCGACGGCGGGTTCGTCCTCAGATTTCTCTGTTCTCTTCTAGGCTTCTTCAGTCCAGTTCTGTCGCTGAAGATAATGGGAGTAGCGATGGGCCATTCGCGAACCACCGGCTCTCGTAGGTGAACGTTGGGAGCCGGCTCGCATATAAAAATATTTAAAAAAATAAGATATGAATAATCAAAAGATTTAAATGAATAGAATTAACTAATTCAAAGAACAAAAAAAAGAATGTAAATAATATAGGCCTAAATGCTCAAGCACACACACATTCGTTCTGACTGTCTGCTCAGACTAACAGCCTCACCTGTTGTTCCTGTCAATCAGACACGCAGTGTCAACCAATGAACCAAAGATGCGTGAGGGAGGGCCGAGCCAACTCACTTACAGTCACACACTTAGCAGCCGAGGAGAGAGCGGAAGGACAGCTGTGAAAACAACAGCTGGAAAATGAGTTGGAAGCACAGTAGCATTTGGATGCATTTTAATAATGTAGACAATGTTAGAGCACAGTGTAGAATTTGCCAAAACAAAATCTCATTTAAAGCCGGTTCTACGCACAACTTACATCGGCATATGCGAACTGTGCACCCAACTGTGAAGCTAACTGTAGTGGAGCTTTGAGAAACTAGCGGGTCTGCTAGTGATAGTGGTGGAGCCAGCACCTCCACACGTGGAGATGTATCCACTCAGTCAAGTAGGCCTACTCCACGACCCACAGCAATGCAGTCTTCTATGGACCAGTTTATGCCAAAGTCTATGTCTGTAGCAAAACAAGGCCAAATTGATATTGCATTGGCTAAAATGATTGCCACCGATTTCCAGCCATTTTCGATCGCGGAGGACAGAGGTTTAGAAATTATAGCAATAGTCTAAATCCAATGTACACAATTCCAAGCAGGAAAACCCTTTCAAAATAATTTATTCCACAACTGTACTAGAGCACACAGGATTCAGTGCGGGAAAGAGTCCAAAAAGCTACTGCAGTTTGCCTTACCACTGACTGCTGGACATCAAACCACTTCTTACATGTCGGTTACATGTCACTTCATTGAAGATGTTTCGATGTCTAGCTGTCTCTGGACTGCTTTGAGTTCAGCAACAGACACACCTCAGAGAACTTGGCAGAGGAACTGTTGAGAGTGGCCAGAGAATGGCAAGTAAAAGTGGTCTGTTGTGTCAGCGACAATGCAGCTAACATAACCAAAGCCATGAAAATGTTTAAATGGACCCATCATCCATGTCTTACCCGCACAATCAACCTGATTGTAAGAGATGCTCTGAAGGTGATGAAGCCCACTGTGGACAAAGTGAAAGCAGCTGTGGAATACTTCCACAGGAGCACAGTAGGTGCTGAAAAACTAAAGTCTACACAACGCCAGATGGGGATGCCTGAGCTGAGGCCTAAACAAGACTGCACTACAAGGTGGAATTCAACATTTTATATGTTGACGCGGTTTCTTGAGTCAAAGGATGCCATCATCTCTACCATGGCCATTGTCAATGCACCTGTTGATGCTCTGACCCAAGAGGAATGGGAGGTGGTGGAGGAGGTGTGCAGAGTCCTGGAACCCTTTGAGCAGGTCACTGTGGAGATCAGTGGAGAGAGGTACAGTAAGCAGTTATTACTACATCATTATTTAATCCAGTATTATATATGTATGAGCATTAGATGAGAATGTAGTATCAGTAGACAAAACATGAACCTGAACTAATAAGTTACTGTTCTCTCTTTTCAGCTATGTGACAGCCTCAAAAATAATACTCCTGTGTAAGGGTCTGCAGCGAATCACAGCCAGCCGCCAGAGAGAAGCAAATGTAACCACAGGACATGTGACAAAGTTTCACAGAATGGAATATAATCACGTGCTATCAGAAACAGCTGCACTTGACCCCAGGTTTAAGAAGTTAGCCTTCAGTGATGCGGGAGCGATTGATGAGAAGAATAACCTCAGCAGCAGCGAGGGACAGCCCCAGCAGTCAGCTGGCTCAGGCACCAGGGCAACAGGAAGAAGAGGGATCAGATGGAGCAGAAGCACCAGCAGTAGTGCCACCAACGTCTGCTGTTTGGATGCTGTTTGACGAGAGAGCAACTGGGGATGCAGCATGAAGGAATCCCTCAGCAGATGCCATAATGGAGGTCTGATCCTATTTGGAGGAGCCAATCCTCCAAAGATCTGCAGATCCTCTGAGCTGGTGGAAGAACAAGGCAGGGAGACTCTGTATAGTGTCCACATCCGTTCCCTCTGAGAGGGTCTTCTCGAAAACAGGACAAATAATTACTGAAAGAAGAAACCGCATCAGCCCCTCGAAAGTGAGGCAGCTTGCATTTCTGAATGCAAATCTCTCATAAAAGCAAAATATGGTCAGCATCGCTGTGTGCTGCTGGTTATAACATGGCAATAAAGAAGAGAGAGAAAAGAGGGGCCAGTTTAATGTTTTAAGTGGGATTCTGCAGTTGTGCACATTGTTATTTATTTTTCTTTGATATTGTGCAATATTCTATTATTATGTTGTTCAGATTGTATTCATTTTGAATTGTTACATTTATATGCACTTTGTTTATATACATTAAAACAGTTATACTTTAAATGCACATGTGTAATAGCATCCTTCTTTTTTACATTTCTTTGTGGGATGCTGCAGTTTTGCACATTGTTATTTATTTCTCTTTGATATGGTGCAATATTCTAAACTCAGCCAAAAAAGAAATGTCCTCTCACTGTCAACTGCATTTATTTTCAGCAAACTTAACATGTGTAAATATTTGTATGAACATAACAAGATTCAACAACTGAGACATTAACTGAACAAGTTCCACAGACTGAACAAAGAGGGGGTCAAAATCAAAAGTAACAGTCAGTATCTGGTGTGGCCACCAGCTGCATTAAGTACTGCAGTGCATCTCCTCCTCATGGACTGCACCAGATTTGCCAGTTGAGATGTTACCCCACTCTTCCACCAAGGCACCTGATATTTCTTGGGGGGATGGCCCTAGCCCTCACCCTTTGATCCAACAGTTCCCAGACGTAATGAATGGGATTGAGATCCGGGCTCTTCGCTGGCCATGGAAGAACACTGACATTCCTGTTTTGCAGGAAATCACGCACAGAACGAGCAGTATGGCTGGTGGCATTGTCATCCTGCAGGGTATTGTCAGGATGAGCCTGCAGGAAGGGTACCACATGAGGGAGGAGGATGTCTTCCCTGCAATGACAACAAGCTCAGTCTGATGATGCTGTGACACACCGCCCCAGACCATGACGGACCCTCCACCTCCAAATGGATCCCGCTCCAGAGTACAGGCCTCGGTGTAACGCTCATTCCTTCGACAATAAACGCAAATCCGACCATCACCCCTGGTGAGACAAAACCGTGACTCGTCAGTGAAGAGCACGTTCTGCCAGTCCTGTCTGGTCCAGTGACGGTGGGTTTGTGCCCATAGTCGAAGTTGTTGCCGGTGATGTCTTGTGAGGACCTGCCTTACAACGGGCCTACAAGCCCTCAGTCCAGCCTCTCTCAGCCTATTGCGGACAGTCTGAGCACTGATGGAGGGATTGTGCATTCCTGGTGTAACTCGGGCAGTTGTTGTTGCCATCCTGAACCTGTCCCGCAGGTGTGATGTTCGGATGTACCGATCCTGTGCAGGTGTTGTTAAATGGTCAATGTAATAGTCCGGTGGCCATTTGATTAATTGTTCAGCAGTCTTATGGCTTGGGGGTAGAAGCTGTTAAGGAGCATTTTGGTCCTAGACTTGCCGGTCCGCTACTGCTTGCCGTGTGGTAGCAGAGAAAACAGTCTATGGCTTGGATGACTGGAGTCTCTGACAATTTTATGGGCTTTCCTCTGACACCGCCTATTATATAGGTCCTTGATTGCAGGAAGCTTTGCCCCAGTGATGTACTGGGCCGTACGCACTACCCTCTGTAGCGCCTTACGGTCAGATACCAAGCAGTTGCCATACCAGGCGGTGATGCAACCGGTCAGGATGCTCTCGATGGTGCAGCTGTAGAAGTTTTTGAGGATCTGGGGACCCATGCCAAATCTTTTCAGTCTCCTGAGGGGGAAAAGGTTTTGTCGTGCCCTCTTCACGACTTGGTGTGTTTGGACCATGATAGATCGTTGGTGATGTGTACACCAATGAACTTGAAACTCTCGACCCGTTCCACTACAGCCCCGTAGATGTTAATGGGGGCCACGATCAGCTCCTTTGTCTTGCTCACATTGAGGGAGAAGTTGTTGTCTTGGGACCACACTGCCAGTTCTCTGACCTCCTCCCTATAATAGGCTGTCTCATTGTTGTCGGTGATCAGGCCTACCACTGTTGTGTTGTCAGCAAACTTAATGATGGTTTTGGAGTCGTGTTTGGCCACACAGTCGTGGGTGAACAGGGAGTACAGGAGGGGACTAAGTACACACCCCTGAGGGGCTCCAGTGTTGATGATCAGCGTGGCAGACGTGTTGTTGCCTACCCTTACCACCTGGGGGCGGCCCGTCAGGAAGTCCAGGATCCAGTTGCAGAGGGAGGTGTTTAGTCCCAGGGTCCTTAGCTTAGTGATGAGCTTTGTGGACACTATGATGTTGAACGCTGAGCTGTAGTTAATAAACAGCATTCTCACATAGGTGTTCCTTTTGTCCAGGTGGGAAAGGGCAGTGTGGAGTGCGATTGAGATTGCGTCATCTGTGGATCTGTTGGGGCGGTATGCGAATTGGAGTGCGTCTAGGGTATCTGGGAGGATGCTGTTGTTGTGAGCCATGACCAGCCTTTCAAAGCACTTCATGGCTTTTGACGTGAGTGCTACAGGGCGGTAATCATTTAAGCAGGTTACCTTCGCTTCCTTGGGCGCACGGACTATGGTGGTCTGCTTGAAACATGTAGGTATTACAGACCCGGTCAGGGAGAGGTTGAAAATGTCAGTGAAGACACTTGCCAGTTGGTCCGCGCATGCTTTGAGTACACGTCCTGGTAATCCATCTGGCCCCACGGATTTGTGAATGTTGACCTGTATAAAGGTCTTGCTCACATCGGCTACCGAGAGCGTTACACACAGTCATCCGGAACAGCTGGTGCTCTCGTGCATGCTTCAGTGTTGCTTGCCTCGAAGTGAGCATAAAAGGCATTTAGCTCGTCTGGTAGGCTCGCGTCACTGTGGTTATGACGTCAGGCGAGCCATATCCCGAGACTTCTTTAATATTAGACATCGCGCACCAGCTGTTATTGACAAAAATACATATGTACCAGGTTGTGATACAGCTCGACGATATGCTCGATGGTGCTCCTGTAGAACACTGTGAGGGCCCTCGAGGACAGGCCACATTTCTTCAGTCTCCTGAGGTTGAAGAGTCGCTGTCGTGACTTCTTCACCACGGTATCTGTGCGGTTTGACCCTTTCAGCTCCTCTGAGTGCTGTGGAACTTGGCGTTTTTGACCGTCTCCATGGCAGACCTGTTGATGAGGAAGGGGGTGTGCCCAGCCTGGTTTTATTCATAGTCCTAGCCTTCTTGTCTAGACTATACGTCTACTTCTTATGAGTTGCCATGAATGGTGAATGGTTTCACCACCGCCTTTGACACATTTTGATGACCGTATAGTATTTAGGCCATCTCTTGTTGGTCCTTACCCACATTGAAGTTGACATTCAAAATGGTTAGGTTTTAGGGTACGACTGTCCCAAGGATTTTGAACAGCACTATAGTTTGTTGGGGACTTCAGACTAGGGGCGGGTGTCGGAGGACTCATGCTATCCCAGCATGCAATAGTCAGAGCTGTACACGACACGCGCAGCCGCGGACCAACGTGCGTGAATACGGAAAGAAAAATGAATACATCAACATCATTTAATTTAGCCTGATTATTGTTTTATTACATCTGAAGAACATTCATTTATCTGTACTGATACGGTGATCTTGGAGGGAACGAACGACCGAGGGTTTAGCCCTTAACAGCTACTGAAAATGTCCCTGGTTTGTGCAAGTAAGTTCAAATGAATGAATGAGTCGAGTTGCTCTTCCGGAACGTTAGCGGTACACAGACCGCAAATATCACGTATGTTTGTGTATAATAATGTCTCTAGAACCTTCCCTTATTATTGTTACCCGATGCATGTTGTACATTTCAATTAGCAATCAACCCTTTTCAAACATTGTGGATCAGCTTGACATCGGTGTTATGTCTGCAAAGTACACTTAAACGGTAATGTGTCCTTCCATCTTCTGACTAGAGTTACGTTTGCAGTATTTATATTGTAATTGCGGCCATGCAAATGTACCCCTCTCGCTCTACCGTTCATCCAGTATCAAATGAGGTCCCGGAGCACCCGTGCGTGTCGCCGGTGTCCAACCAGGTGTTCGAGCGGCGGCTGATTGAGAAGTACATCGCCGAGAATGGAGCAGACCCTATGAATGGGCAGCCTCTGTCAGAGGACCAGCTGATAGACATTAAAGGTGAGGGAGACATGGAGGAGAGTGTGTTCAGATCTGATGCTGAGCTGAAGTCAACACAAAAAGGGTAATCCATATTATTTGACTTCCAACTATTCCTGCCCAGTAATCTCTAGGCTAGAGTGCATTCTGCCACTTCAACAACAATGGTAACCCCACTAGTCAGGGGATATCTCACTACATTAAGCTATCTTTGTCTCCCCCGGCCTCAGTCTCTCACCCCATCAGACCCAAAGCTCCCTCATCCACTAGTATCCCAGCCATCCTCAAAGCTCTGCAGGACGAGTGGGTGAGTCTGTGTATACTCTGCTACTTTCCCCTTCGCTGTGTCTGAACTGAGACACACACACTCTTCTAAAACAATCTCTCTCTCAGGATGCGGTGATGCTCCACAGTTTCACCTTGAGGCAGCAGCTACAGACGACACGCCAGGAGCTAAGCCACGCCCTCTACCAGCACGACGCCGCCTGCAGGGTCATCGCCCGTCTCACCAAGGAGGTCACTGCCGCCAGAGAGGGTGAGAGATATATATATATATATACATACGTACACACACGCTTGTGTACACACACACACACATTATGCACTTATATATACACACACACATGCTTGTACACTCAACACACACACGTGCACACTTTTTCACTTACACACACACAGTATTATAGACAGAAACACATGCAAGCATACTTGCACACACTCTTATGTTCATCTGGAAACAGCTTTGGATGTTAGTGGCCATGGGGTGTCATTTGTCCTCTGCTATGTTTTACCCTTCTCTCTCCCCGTAGCTCTGGCCACTCTGAAGCCACAGGCGGGATTGGTGGTGGCTCAGGCAGTCGCTTCCCAGCCCCATGTCACGGTCAGTGATTGGCTCAAAGCCCTCAGTCAATATGTTTAATTTGATAGTTAACTTGTTCGCATGAGTTCAAAGTTATCGATTCTTTGTTTCATCTCTCAGGCTGGAGGTGCAGGAGAGCCCATGGAGGTCAGTGAGCAGGTGGGAATGATACCAGAGATCATACAGAAGGTAAGAGATGACACATGACCTCACATACATTTCACGTCCACAGTACAAGAGGAATGATACCACACTGGTATACTAGACTATCATGTGCGTTCATTGCAAATAGTACCATATAAGGCCGGGGTGTATCAAACCTTGAAATAACCAATCAACCATGCTGTCACACTACACAGCGCAGAGTGACCTATACTAAGATGTCTGCCTCTCTCCACAGCTGCAAGACAAGGCCACTGTCCTGACCACAGAGAGAAAGAAGGTAACTATTCAAACTAGTCCTTTTCAAACAACTTCCTTGTTGTTATTCATAGAAGAACCAACCTAATGTCCAATCAGTTGTCAGCTGAGTATAAGCTGTGGGCTGTGTCTCGAATGGCACCCTACTCCCTACATGGGGCACTACTTTTGAACGGGGGCCATAGGGTGACATTTGGGACATAGCCATGCTAGGATACATTTTTGTCCAAACCTCACCTCTACCGTCTCTCTTCCCACAGAGAGGAAAGACAGTTCCAGAAGAGCTGGTCCGAACGGAGGACCTCAGCAAGTACAGACAAGTGGCTACTCATGCTGTGAGTACGTGCGTGTGTGTGTGTATGACCTCTAGCTATGGCTAGTGTTGGAACACTTATTCTTCAAACCTTGGGCAAGTTCAGAAAAGTTCATCCCTGTTTCAGATCATTTTTCTTCCATTTCATTCCTACTGAACACAGCCCTTATTTATGTTTCTGTCTCTCTCCTCTCTCTCTCTCTCTCTCTCTCTCTCTCTCTCTGTGTGTCTCTCTGTGTGTGTGTCTGTCAGGGTCTCCACAGTGCCAGTGTGCCTGGGATCCTGTCTCTGGACCTGTGTCCCTCCGACACCAACAAAGTGCTCACTGGTGAGGCACACACACTGTCCACTGCCCATTGTAGATATACACACACATTGTTTCTGTGTGAATTCCATCAAAATGCTTCCTCCCTCCCTTGAGGAAACAAAAAATACTATGGCACACCCTACATTTCCTATATAGTGCACTGCTCTTGACCAGAAGGGTGACGTTTGGGACGCAGACCCTGGCCAGACCCAAATACAACCCCTAACCTCTCTGTCTCCCTCTACAGGCGGGGCTGATAAGAATGTGGTGGTGTTTGATAAGAAGGAGGAGCAGATCATTGCAACCCTGAAAGGACATACCAAGAAGGTCACCTCTGTCATCTACCACCCCTCTCAGGTGAGACACACAGACTTCCTTTCCTCTCCGTTGACATGGTCAGCAGCAACGTCTTGCACTGGAATCGCTCTGTATCTCTAATATCCCTTACCTCAACAATCTCTCTCTCTCTCTCCCCTTTCCCTCTCTGCGCACTCTCCTCCTCTCCCTCTCTCCCTCCAGTCGGTAGTGTTCTCGGCCTCTCCAGACAGCACTATCCGCGTGTGGTCCGTTACCGGGGGCAACTGTGTCCAGGTGGTGCGGGCGCACGAGGCGAGCGTCACCGGGCTCTCCCTCCACGCCACCGGAGACTACCTGCTCAGCTCCTCCGAGGATCAGGTAACACACACACACGAAACATATGCACACACACAAAAACTAAAAACACACATGGATTTGGATGTCAAGATGTTATGTAAAGACTTTATTTTTTTATCTACTGTCTCTTCCTATCTCTTCTCTCTCCATCAGTACTGGGCCTTCTCTGACATCCAAACAGGTCGTGTTCTCACCAAGGTCACTGATGAGTCTGCAGGATGTGGTGAGTGCTTCTCTCTCCCGCTCTTTATTATTTTTATTGAGGAGATAGGAGTAGGTAAGTAGCCTTGTCCACGCCAGAACGGCCCATAGGGCAGGAGCATATGTCCTGTTTCTGTAGTGTGAGGCAGCTTAATGAATAAGTACACCCCCTAGACAGGACACTAGTCTACCACAGGGTGGGAGGGGGAGTGAAAGGGCAGTGGGCTGGATTCGAACCATGGCGACTGTGGCAGCTTTAATCGCTTGACCACACCGTTGTACCTCTCTCTCTCTGTCTTCCCAGACGTTTTATTGACCACGTGTTGCTAGGGACAACGTTTTATTGACCACGTGTTGCTAGGGACAAGACGTTTTATTGACCACGTGTTGCTAGGGACAAGACGTTTTATTGACCACGTGTTGCTAGGGACAAGACGTTTTATTGACCACGTGTTGCTAGGGACAAGACGTTTTATTGACCACGTGTTGCTAGGGACAAGACGTTTTATTGACCACGTGTTGCTAGGGCCAAGACGTTTTATTGACCACGTGTTGCTAGGGACAAGACGTTTTATTGACCACGTGTTGCTAGGGACCAGCTTCCTCTAATTGTCTGTCAGTATCCAAAAGTAGCATTTCCTAAATGTGGGGTCAGCCCACCAAATAATTTCCCACATATCAAGCCCCTTAAATGCCAGGTTGTCTTTCCTGTGTAAATAGATAGACAAAAAGCAGTAACAATGAATCAATCCTCCCCCCTGTGAATTGACTGATCTAGTACCTAACTGGAGAAACTGAAATAAAATACAATATTTCTAACCGCCCTGTCCTCTCTGAAAGCACACTGATACATTGCAAATACATGTTCTTTACACATCCTGTCTTGTGCCCCTCCAGCTCTGACCTGTGCCCAGTTCCACCCTGATGGTCTGATCTTCGGGACGGGGACGGCCGACTCTCAGATCAAGATATGGGACCTGAAGGAGCGCACCAATGTGGCCAACTTCCCCGGCCACATCGGCCCCGTCACTTCAATCGCCTTCTCTGAGAACGGATACTACCTGGCTACAGGTGAGATTGCTGTGTGTGTGTGAGAGAGAGGACTCTCTCTATGTGTGTGTGTGTGTGGGTACAAGCGCACACGTGAGAGAGAAGAATAGCTTGTGTGTGTGTCAGTCTCTGTTACTCTTTGTCTGTGAGTGAGTGACTGTGTGTGAAAAGTTGTCTTTATTCCTGTGTGTAACACACTGTTAGACATTATTGCTCACCTCCAGTGGCGATTTTAGCATTTCAATCTGGGTAGGGCACGTTCTTACAGTATTCTCCCTGTACAACAAGTCAGAACCGTAGGATAAATAGAAGGGGCATATAAGCAGACAATAACATTTCTTACAATATTCAATTACATTTCTCTAAAACAGGCTATAGGCTACATGTGCAACAGCAAATCAGAACACTAGGCTAAGTTATGAGGGGAAAAGGTAGCACATTATTAGGGTGAGGCACATGGGCTACTAACAGCTTACTACACAACATACACTTAGTATTACTTTCTTAGCTACAAGATACATATCTCCCTGGAATATTACATCATTTATGCAGTAGCATACAATACATTTTTGGACTCAACTTGTTGAGCTGTGCTCACTTGAACAGGAAGGTGGTGCGGTGGTCCTAATTGTGGGCAAACTTTGTCATCAAAGTCTGTCATTCTCTGGATGTATGGTGCTTTCAAGACAACTGGGAACTCTGTGGGAAAAAGCTGATTCATAACATCAGTGGTCTTCAGGTCGGAGCTCTATAAAGAGTTCCCGACTTGGAATTCCGAGTTGGATGACCTTTCAAAACATATTTTCCCAGTCCGGAGCTCGTTTTTTTCCCCCCGGATTTCCCAGTTTTCTTGATCTCACTGAAGTTTGGCAGAAGTCATGCTGTATTGACAGCATAGTCAATGTATTCAACATTTTCTGGCTCATGACCATGTGAATGTTTGTCCTTTCAAGTTTGGAAAAGAGACTCTAAACCCAGACCACACACCCACTCCATTGAATAGCAGGATAGTGATTCCTTCCAAACCACTCAATGTTGAATTTGCGATTTCCAGCTTGTTGTGTAATGTTTATGTCCAATGGCCTATGAGTACCGATACGTTTTATCTATAATTTCTCTTCATATGACAAGCATTGAAAAGGATTTGCCAGTAGATTGTCGACTTGATTCATAATGACGACTGCTTGTCTAGCTTGTTAGCTAAGAATTTGAAAGTATGATGTTGACATGATCAGTCATATCAAAGCTACGGTAGATATAACTTGATTTAACGCCATTTTATCAGTGGCCAATGACCTTGAGCCTTCTTGGATGGGCACTTATAATGTAAATCTATGGCAGTACCGAAGGGGCTTGAATTTTCAAGCTCTCCCCGTAGATTTTGCGGTGACGTAGTGTCCCCATGAGTGACAGAACACTGAGCCAATTGTGAATAAAAATATGTATGATTACATTTTATAGCAAAAATAAATGATTCAGTAGCTGTTTTCTAGGTATTTCTGCCGTTTTGTTTCAGAGCTGGTAAATTAATCGCACAAAGTCAAAGAACTACAAATCCTATAGCCTATCCCACCTTGTGCTGCAAAACTGCAGGTGAAGAGCTGAGTTGAAAGATACATTTTTAGAAGCGCTGCACACAGGCATAAAAGTTGGTCTAATTTACTTGAAATTAAAGTCTACTGAAGTAAGACTTTGTCCTTGTTTCTTGGCAATTTACATTGTTTAAATTCACAAGCTAGGTAGTTTTTTTAATGTTTGAGTTTCAACTGCTAGGTAAGAGAGGACAATGCATCTACTAGTCAGGCTCTCAATGGCACAAACATGACTTGAGTCGCGTTACCACGGTAACCTCCACCTTAAAGGGCCAGGTGAACATTTATGTATCATCTGTGATATTTTGATTAAAAAGACTCAGGTCACAAAAAAATGAAATGAAATTAAACAATATACCACTACTTCTTACTAGTTCTACATTTTATTGTTTTAGAAACATTACAAAGCATGCTCATCTGTTTTTTTGTGTTTTTGTTGGTGTAATTATTGCGAACCAAAATATATTTTGGCTGGTTAAAAAAAATCTGAGTGGCTGGTAGATACAGTGGGGCAAAAAAAGTATTTAGTCAGCCACCAATTGTGCAAGTTCTCTCACTTAAAAAGTTGAGAGAGGCCTGTAATTTTCATCATAGGTACACTTCAACTATGACAGACAAAATGAGGAAAAGAAATCCAGAAAATCACATTGTAGGATTTTTAATGAATTTATTTGCAAATTATGGTGGAAAATAAGTATTTGGTCACATACAAACAAGCAAGATTTCTGGCTCTCACAGACCTGTAACTTCTTCTTTAAGAGGCTCCTCTGTCCTCCACTCGTTACCTGTATTAATGGCACCTGTTTGAACTTGTTATCAGTATAAAAGACACCTGTCCACAACCTCAAACAGTCACACTCCAAACTCCACTATGGCCAAGACCAAAGAGCTGTCAAAGGACACCAGAAACAAAATTGTAGACCTGCACCAGGTTGGGAAGACTGAATCTGCAATAGGTAAGCAGCTTGGTTTGAAGAAATCAACTGTGGGAGCAATTATTAGGAAATGGAAGACATACAAGACCACTGATAATCTTCCTCGATCTGGGGCTCCACGCAAGATCTCACCCCGTGGGGTCAAAATGATCACAAGAACGGTGAGCAAAGTGAATGACCTGCAGAGAGCTGGGACCAAAGTAACAAAGCCTACCATCAGTAACACACTACGCCGCCAGGGACTCAAATCCTGCAGTGCCAGACGTGTCCCCCTGCTTAAGCCAGTACATGTTCAGGCCCGTCTGAAGTTTGCTAGAGAGCATTTGGATGATCCAGATGAGGATTGGGAGAATGTCATATGGTCAGATGAAACCAAAATAGAACTTTTTGGTAAAAACTCAACTCGTCGTGTTTGGAGGACAAAGAATGCTGAGTTGCATCCAAAGAACACCATACCTACTGTGAAGCATGGGGGTGGAAACATCATGCTTTGGGGCTGTTTTTCTGCAAAGGGACCAGGACGACTGATCCGTGTAAAGGAAAGAATGAATGGGGCCATGTATCGTGAGATTTTGAGTGAAAACCTCCTTCCATCAGCAAGGGCATTGAAGATGAAACGTGGCTGGGTCTTTCAGCATGACAATGATCCCAAACACACCGCCTGGCAACCTTGAAGGAGTGGCTTTGTAAGAAGCATTTCAAGGTCCTGGAGTGGCCTAGCCAGTCTCCAGATCTCAACCCCATAGAAAATCTTTGGAGGGAGTTGAAAGTCCGTGTTGCCCAGCGACAGCCCCAAAACATCACTGCTCTAGAGGAGATCTGCATGGAGGAATGGGCCATAATACCAGCAACAGTGTGTGAAAACCTTGTGAAGACTTACAGAAAACGTTTGACCTCTGTCATTGCCAACAAAGGGTATATAGCAAAGTATTGAGATAAACTTCTGTTATTGACCAAATACTTATTTTCCACCATAATTTGCAAATAAATAAATTAAAAATCCTACAATGTGATTTTCTGGATTTCTTTTTCTCATTTCGTCTGTCATAGTTGAAGTGTACCTATGATGAAAATTACAGGCCTCTCTCATCTTTTTAAGTGAGAGAACTTGCACAATTGGTGGCTGACTAAATACTTTTTGCCCCACTGTATATATATTTTATCTACTTGACACAGTGGCTGGTAGATACAAAATATATATATCTACTTGACACAGTGGCTGGTAGATCAGTTAATGTTTGGCCCTGCTCACCTCCTCTCTCCGGTCTCCAGGTGCCCAGGACAGCTCAGTGAAGCTCTGGGATCTGAGGAAGCTGAAAAATTTCAAAACCATCACCCTGGACAACAACTATGAGGTAAGAAAAGCAGAACATAATTAGTGCACATCTGTAATGACCTCTTCCCTACACTACTTTTGGCCAGAGCCTAGTGCACTATCTAAGAAATCCGCTGCTATTTGAGACAGTCGTTGTAGACTGTACACTGGACATACAGAAGCTAGTCGTGCTACAATCTAGCCTGGTCCCACTTCTGTTTGTGCTCTTGCCATCTCCATTTCCATCACTGGCATGAAAATTCCATAAGGAGTTTGCAAGAGAACAGAAACCGACTGGCACCCAGGCTAGCAACAGTCTGCTCTGTATGAATACTGGAATCTCCTTGTACTGAACTACCCTGTCAATTTAGATACATGATATGTGAGTCTCTTTCCTCTCCCTCAGGTGAAGTCCCTGGTGTTTGACCAGAGTGGGACGTACCTGGCTGTGGGTGGCACTGACATCAGGGTCTACATCTGTAAGCAGTGGTCGGAGGTCCTCAACTTCACAGGTAAGAGAATGCACTGTGTGTGTGTTCTACTGCTGTACTGCTAGAGAAGCAGTGACAAGTGATGCTGAGTTAGCTTGGGACAGAAACAGTGGTCTAGAGGTGGGTCTTCAAAGTGCCTGGATGGATGATGATAATAGCAAGTGTGTATATACAGTACCTTATGAAATATTCACATTTATCTTTTAAGTTTACTATTTTGTTTATCAGCACCACCCCAACTTTATTGGGTGTGCGTCAACTCATGCTTTTGAGTTGATTTTAAGTCAAAACATATTTTGCCTGTTATTGTTTTGTTTTTCTTTACCCAGAACACACTGGGGTGGTGACTGGCGTGGCGTTCGAGGAGCACGCCCAGTTCCTCACCTCCAGCGGAATGGACAGGAGCCTCAAGTTCTACAGCCTGTAACAACCGGGATCAAAGACCATATGGGCAGAGTGATGGATCTGATTGGCTGGCCTCTCTGAGGTCACATTGATGATGAATGCATGGGAAGAGACTTTTGTGTCCCAAATGGCACCCTAGGGAAAAGGATTCCATCTGGGGGGGACACAAACCCTGCAGCAGTTGATCAGAAGGGAAATGCAGCTTGATTGGATAATAAACTGAGGCTAGAATGTTAAAATTGATTTTTAACTGATATGCTCTATTAATAATATGGATCAGACCCTTTTTTCAATTTTCGCCTAAAATGACATGACTGTAGTAAGGATATGCGTATTCTTGATACCGTTTGAAGTTTGTGGAAATGTGAAATTAATGTAGGAGAACATAACACATTAGATCTGGTAGAAGATAATACAAAGAAAAAAAGATGTTTTTTTTTTGTTCCATCAACTTTGAAATGCAAGAGAAAGGCCACAATGTATTATTGCTGTTTATGTGCAAAGTTTTAGACTGATCCAATGAACCATTGCATTACTGTTCAAAATGTTGTATGAAGTCTGCCCAAATGTGCCTAATTGATTTATTGATACATTTTCAGTACATAACTGTGCGCTCTCCTAAAACAATAGCATGGTATTCTTAGCTACTTTAAATTGGACAGTGCTGTTAGATTAACAAGTATTTAAGGTTTCTGCCCATATCAGATATGTCTATGTCCTGGGAAATGTTCTTGTTACTTAAAACGTCATGCCCGTGGGGGGGGGACACCAATCCCGTAGAGGTTTTAACAATGGTGAAAAGGAGCATATCAGTTTGGATATCTTTCATATTTTCTCCTCTTGACACTGGGAGTGTCCCAAATGGCACCCTATGTAACCTTTTTATTTAACTAGGCAAGTCAGTTAAGAACAAATTCTTATTTACAATGACGGCCTAGGAACAGTGGGTTAACTGCCTTGTTCAGGGGCAGAACGACAGAGTTTTACCTTGTCAGCTCGGGGGATTCGATCTAGCAACCCTTCGGTTACTGGCCCAACGTTCTAACCACTAGGCCGAGGAGCCATGGGATGTGTCCCAAATGATACCCTATTCCTTATATAGTGCTGCACTACTATTTGAAAGGGGCCTTGGTCAAAGGTTGTACACGATAAAGGGAATAGGGTGCCATTTGGGACAGGCATTGACTGAATCACACCAAGAACCATTCAAGCATATTGTAGACCTTGTCCTTTCATCAATGTATATATAGTACCTTGTAAGACCACCCATACCACACACACAAGGGAGCACAAACACAAAGGTAACTTCAGAGTGAACATTGTTGTTGTAGATGTATATTTGAAGCTCAGTGACACCTTATTTTGATTAATTTCGTAACAGTATCAGAATGTGGTCTTAGTCTTTACAGTTTGTGAATTTCATGTTGATTTCATGCCTTCTATTCTCCTCGTCCAACTATCCATGATGTTTCTTGTACAATGTGAATGATTTTGATTAGTTGGTAAGTGATGCCATTGATTTGATAATTCTAATATTTGTATTGTTTTAAATCCTCTGTTCCATTTCACTATTTTTTTTCCCCCTTATCTTTATTTTATTATCCTATTGTCCCTCCTTTCTCTCTTTCTTCGTGAAATGCCTGTTTTATGCATTTTTCTTTTACACATATTTTGCTAGGTGAAGACTTTGTTTTGTTTTTTTTGGATCATCAATCAATAAACATCAAAATAATCCAATCCGCTCTCATTGTGTTGTCTGTTACATGCGTATTACACATGCCTTCTTGTTATACCGCGCAATTACCGGCGTGTGAGAACAGCACCGTCCCAAACAGGACAGCACCGGAACGGTTGGAGACGTCACGTGAGTTTGAGAGTGGAACAGTGTGACACAGAAGAAAGACAACACGACCTCAAATAGTTTCATCCGTCTAACTTCGCTATCTAACGGGCATCTGTGCTGTAGTCCCGTTGTTTACATCTGTGCACAGTGCACGTTGCACCGTCCCACTTGCTAGAGGGAGAAATGCTGGGGTAACATGACCCACAGCTAATAGATAGCTAACCGACGAGATAGCTAGATAACGGTAAGTTACAGAAGTTCATGTTCGGTTCACGTAGCTAGCTATCACCCTACGATGAAGACCTTTCGATGAAATGGTCAACCATCTCTATTTGACGGGCATGTGTACAGCTATGCCAGCCAACGTCAGCTAGCTTGTCTTTACTAGCTAGGTTACCGCTAGCTGTTTTGATGCCGACGACAAGCTAGCCAGTTTAGCGTCTCCGACTGCGACGATTTGGGACATTGTTGCATGACTCAAAAGAGAGTAGTCAGCGAAATTGCCTTGTGGTGAGTAATTGTATCCTCCTAGCATCGTATCCCAGCTAGCTATGCTGAATCCGATTAAATTTAAACTAGCTCATCACTGCCCCTAGGATTTCAGAGCTATTGGGTCTAGTTCCAGCTTTGATGCACATGTACTGTCTCTGCCTTCTAGATGGTAGTGGGTGAACAGACCATGGCTCGGGTGGCTGAGGTCCTTGATTATCTTCTTGGCCTTCCTGTGACACTGGGTGCTGTAGATGTCCTGGAGGGCAGGCAGTGCGCCCCAGCTTCTGGAGAGCCCTGCGGTTGTGGGCGGTGCAATTGCTGTGCCAGGCGGTGATACATACCTCCAGGATGCTCTCACTGGTGCATCTGTAGAAGTTTGTGAGGGTCTTGGGGGCCAAGCCTAATTTCTTCAGCCTCCTGAGGTTGAAGAGGCACTGTGCGCCTTCTTCACCACACTGTCTGTGTGAAGGGACTATATCAAATCAAATTGTATTTGTCAAGTACGTCGAATACAACAGGTGTAGACTTTACCGTGAAATGCTTAATTTACGAACCCTTTCCTAACAACGCAGAGTTAAAAAGAAAGAAAATGAGCAAACAAAAAGTAGTAACAATAAATAACAATAAACCTGGCCATATACAAGGAGTACCGGTACGAGTCAATGTGCAGGGGGTACGAGGTAGTTAAGGTAATATGTACACGTAGCTAGGGGTAAAAGTGACTAGGCAGTCAGGATAGATAATAAAGAGTAGTAGCAGCGTAGGTGAAAGTGTATGTGTGTTTTTTGTGTGTGTGTGAGCATACAGTCTATAGCTTGGGTGGCTGGTGTGTTTGACAATTTTACAGACATTCCTCTGGATGGCAGGGAGCTTGGCCCCAGTGATGTACTGGGCCATCCGCACTACCCTCTGTAGAGCCTTGCGGTCTGATGCCAAGCAGTTGCCATACCAAGCGGTGATGCAGCCAGTCAAGATGCTCTCAATGGTGCAGCTGTAGAACCTTTTGAAGATCTGAGGGCCTATGCCATTTCAGGTTGTCAGTGATGTGAACACCGAGGAACTTGAAACCTTTTGACCCTCTCCACTGCGGCCCGTCAATGTGGATGGAGGCGTGCTATTTCTGCTGTCTCCTGTAGTCCATGATCAGATCCTTTGTTTTGTTGAGGGAGAGGTTATTTTCCTGGCACCACTCCGCCAGGGGCTCTCCCCTCCTCCCTGTAGGCCGTCTCGTCGTTGTTGGTAATCAGACTTACCACTGTTGTGTCGTCAGCAAACTTGATGATTGAGTTGGAGATATGCGTCACACAGTCATGGGTGAACAGGGAGTACAGGAGAGAGCTGAGCATGCACCCCTGTGGTGCCCCCGTGTTGAGGATCAGCGTGACGGAGGTGTAGTTTCCGACCGTCAGGAAGTCCAGGACCCAGTTTTACAGGGAGGGGTTCAGACCCAGGGCCCTGAGCTTAGTGATGAGCCTGGAGGGCACTATGGTTTTGAAAGCAGAGCTGTAGTCGATGAACAGCATTCTTACATAGGTATTCCTCGTGCCCAGGTGGGATAGGGCAGTGTGCAGAGCGATGGCGATTGCATCGTTCATGGATCTGATATGTGAATTGTAGTGGGTCTAGGGTGACAGTTACGGTGGAGGTGATATGATCCTTGACTAGCTTCTCAAAGCACTTTATGATGACAGAAGTGAGTACTACGGGGCGATAGTCATTTAGTTCAGTTACCTTCACTTTCTTGGGTACAGGAAGAATGGTGGACATCTTGACGCAAGTAGGAACAACAGGCTGGGAAATGGAGATTGAATATGTCCGTAAACACTCCAGACAGCTGGTCTGCACATGCTCTGAAGACGCGGCTTGGGATGCCGTCTGGGCCGGCAGCCTCGCGAGGGTTTAGACACTAAATGACTTACTCACGTCGGCCACGGAGAACGAGAGCACACAGTCCTCGTGAGCGTCCATCACTATTTAATACATCCTATGTATCCTTGCTGTGTCTTCCTCTATGTAGGTCTGAATACTTCATTATAACAATGCCATTAGATGGTAACTAGCTTCTATTGATATTCGTAGTGATAGTACTTCCATATATACTAAAGTGTACTGCAGCTCTCTGATTTCCTTTTCTTATTTGCAGTACATACATCTGTGTGTGTGTGTGTGTGTGTGTTTTCGGAGGGCCCCGCTAGGCCTCAGCTGACTTTGATTTAGGTTTAAGTGACTGTAGTATTTTATCAGTCTCTCTCTCTCTCTCATTACCATCTCTCAATCACATGGGGTTGTATCCTGTTCTCTTCCCCTCATCCTAAACTCAATTACTGTCCGGCCATCTGTCCCAGAGTCACATATTGAGAAATGAACTTTTCTGTGTTCAGCAGCTCGCTACACTCCTCCTGACTGGTCCTATACCTCCTTTCTCTCCATCTTTCTCTTGATGCTTACAATCCTCTCTGGACTTTTAGCCTGGTCCCAGATCTGTGTGTGCTCTTGCGAACTCCATTGCTGTCAGTGTCAAGCCAAGCATGACACTCATGCTATTCTCTTCTTACAATAATGAATCTATCTGAAATTTGGAACAGGTAATTTATAATATCTTTTAAAGTTGATTGTTTATTTGACACTCATTTCTACAGGTCGCCATGGGCGCGTTCTTTCGGAGCGAGGAGGTGTGTCTTGTGCAGCTCTTTCTCCAATCAGGGTCAGCCTACAACTGCGTCAGCGAGCTTGGAGAGCTGGGACTGGTCGAATTCCGAGACGTGAGTTCTTAACTTTGACATTTTAGTATTGAACATCTATTGTAATGCTGATAATAGACTAATTAGAACGGTAAGCTTACTTGGCTTATAAATGTATAATTAAAGTCAATACCGTAGATATCCTATTAAATTACTACAGGGGCTATGCCATCAATCCTCAAAGTTCCAGAATGGGGTGAAAATGACAGCCATATTGGTCAGGGAGAAATCCAAGCCAGTCTAATTGGAATGAATGGTAGTAAATGATGCATTTCCTGCTTCTACTTAAGGCATGTAGAATAACATAAATTGTCTAAGTCCTATCATCAACTGAGTTCAGCCTTAGCCACGGCTGTGGATTGACTGCATTGTTTGAGTTAAGTGTAGGCATATTGGCAGTTTAATTTGAAAAAAGAAGGGAATCATTCCTCTAAGACTGTATGGCTGGCTAGCTAACAAACATACAGTGCAGATAATATTCACATTCATTGTTTTACACAATTATCTTATTACATCACTGGCAAACTATGGTTGACCAGCTCCCTTACCAACACGGCTGCCCTTTTAATCCGTCATAAGAAGGTTCACATTCATTCTAGTATTCGAATTCCTAATTCTTCTCCTCCTCCTCTCCACTCCAGTTGAACCCCAATGTCAACTCGTTCCAGAGGAAGTTTGTGAGCGAGGTGCGGCGCTGTGAGGAGATGGAGAAGACCTTCAGTGAGTCTCTGACCTCTGACCTTCACGCCATACAATCAGAGAGCATTCTCATATGGGATATTAATCAAGCCTCCTCCTCTACACATCCTCTTTGATCATCTGCGTCTGATATCCACCTGCTCGCTCGTTCCTTTTCCTTCGCTATCCCTCCATCCACCCTTCTGTTCATCATCCCTTCATTCATCTCTCCACCTCACCTTTCCTTCTTTTCATCGCCTCTCTCCCCAGCGTACCTGGAGCAGGAGATCGGTCGGTCCCTGTTCCCCCCGCTGGCGGGTCCTCTCCCCACCCCCAGCCCTGTGCCCTTCGCCCCCCAGCCCAGAGAACTCATGGCCATCGAGGAGGAGAGCGAGAGGCTGGCCAGGGAGCTACGAGAGGTAAAGACGGGGAGATCGAGGAGGGGGGAGAAAACGGGAGAGGAGTGAGGGGGAGAGAAGAGGGAGAGATACTGAGAAGGGGAGAGGCACTGTTTTGCAATTTACACTACAGGACCATATACAACTGTATTCCAGGGTATTTGTATTCCTTTCATTGTCTGGGCTATTCATACTCTGACCACTGTTCTGCTGTGCTGCTGTCTGATTGGTCCAGGTGTCCAGGAACAGAGACTGCCTGATGAATCAGCTGATCCAGCTCAGCCAATACAGAGGGGTTCTGATCCAGACACACTCCCTCACCGTCTCACAGGTATGACCTACAGATCCCAGCATGGTCTCTAACCACCTCACAGGTATGAACTACAGATCCCAGAATGGTCTCTAACCACCTCACAGGTATGAACTACAGATCCCAGAATGGTCTCTAACCACCTCACAGGTATGAACTACAGATCCCAACATGGTCTCTAACCACCTCACAGGTATGAACTACAGATCCCAGAATGGTCTCTAACCACCTCACAGGTATGAACTACGAACTACAGATCCCAGCATGGTCTCTAACCACCTCACAGGTATGAACTACAGATCCCAGTATTCTCTCTGCTGCTCTGTGGTTGGCCATTGTTGCACTCACACGCTCTTGGAATTAGGAGTTTACAATGTCAAAAACGATTCAAGTCAACCTCTAAGTTCTAACGGGATGGGCTAAGTTGCCTAGGAACTCATGAACACAGCAGATGGAAAAGCGTTGATTTCTTCAGCTGAAGCTTTCGTTCCCCTTTCATTTTGACGGCCGAAACATCATGATTTTACCTCGAATTAGATAAATAAAGGATCAAGATTTGAATTTTAAGCGAGAGTCGCACCTATTCCTTCTAAATGTTCTGATGATTTTTGGTTGTACTTAGTCTCTCATTGGTTGAGTGCCTTCTACTCTTCTCCTATCTCCCTCTCTCGTCAGGCTCCGCCTCCCTCTTCTCTGGAGACTGCTGCCTTACTGGACAACAGACAAGACATCAGGCTGAGGTGACAGACGGACAAATATCAGAGGAGGCTGGTGGGATGAGCTATAGGAGGACGGGCTCATTGTAAAGACTGGAATGGAGTTAATTTAACTGTATCAAACATATGGAAACCACGTTTGACTCTGTTCCTTTAATTCCATTCCAGCCATTACAATGAGCCCGTCCTTCTATATCTCCTCCCACCAGCCTCCTCTGATATCAATGGCTTCATTGTCAATGGCTGCGTCTCAAATAGCACCCTGTTTCCTTTACAGTGGTCTGGCTCTGGTCAGTAATGCACTATAAAGGCAATTGGGGGCCATAGGGTGCCATTTAGGCAGGACACAATATCAATGGACTTTCCCTACTGGCATGACAAGCAGCCTAAATATAGTTTGCATTGCAATATATAAAAGAGAATATGTGGTAAGAAAAAGTGGTTGCGTCCCAAGTGGCATTCTATTCCCTATGGGCCCTGGTCAAAACAAGTACACTATATACTGGGGCGGCAGGTAGACTAGTGGTTAGAGCGTTGGGCCAGTAACCGAAAGGTTGCTAGATCGAATCCCCGAGCTGACAAGGTAAGAATCTGTCGTTCTGCCCCTGAACAAGGCAGTTAACCCACTGTTCCCCGGTAGGCCGTAACTGACTTGCATGGTTAAATAAATAGGTGACATATAGTGAATAGGGTGCCGTTTGGGACACTACCAGTGTCAAGAGGAGAAAAGATTAAAGATATTTGGTCACACCTTATTTGGATAGTCCGGATTTTCAATCTGTAGATGCTCTGCAGATTGAAAGGTTAAGGGTTAAAGTTAGGGTTAGAGGATAGCTGGTTGAAATGTTACTGATAGTCAGTAGACAGATGGACTATCCATTACCAGATATTTTCCCTCACTTGTCTTCTTCCGCCTCCTTCCCAGTTTTGTGGCTGGCGTGGTCCACCCGTGGAAGGTTCCGTCGTTTGAGCGGCTGCTATGGCGAGCGTGCCGTGGTTACATCATCGTCGACTTCAGGGAGATGGAGGAGAGACTGGAGCTTCCTGAAACGGTAAGAAATGAAAGGGTGAAGAGAAGACGGATGAATGCAAGGAGGGAAGGAAATAATGAATAAAGATGGACGAGTAAAGGAAATAATGTTGGAGGATCATATCATTATGAGTGTTCCATTATGAAGAATGGATGTATTTCCCTTTCCTGACAAATAAGCAAAAATATGTTTTTTTCCCCCTTCTAAATCCCACTTCCTTACTTCATTCTTTACGATCAATCACAGGGCGAGATGGTCCAGTGGACAGTCTTCCTCATCTCTTTCTGGGGCGAGCAGATTGGACAGAAAGTCAAGAAGATCTGTGATTGGTTAGTGAGAGCAGATCCAAAGCTTATAACAATTTTCAGTTCTGTGTTGTTGGAATGTTGAATTTATTTTCTAATTTAATGATTCTTGGTCTCCTTTTTTTTCTTACCCCTTCTCTCTCTCTCTCTCTCTCTCTTTCTTTCTCTCTTTCTTTCCTCTGTCTCTTCATCTGTCCCTCTCTCAGTTTCCACACCCACACCTTTGACTACCCAGAGGGCACGACGGAGAGAGAGAAGATTCTGCACGGGCTGCAGGGAAGGATAGTAGACATCAAAACGGTAAGAAAAGAGAGAGAGATGAAGAGATCGAGAGAGATATAGAGATGGACAGAGACTAACAGGTCATTTTGAGCTGGAACAATCTATTCTGTGTTTATGAAACCCCTTCCTTCCCTCCATGGTTTCCCTCAGGTCCTCTCCCAGACGGAGCATTACCTGCAGCAGCTGTTGTGTCGCTCGGTGGCCGTGCTGCCCCAGTGGAAGGTGCGGGTCCAGAAGTGTAAGGCCGTCCAGGCCGTGCTCAACCTCTGCAGCCCCTCCGTCACTGACAAGTGTCTGATCGCTGAGGCCTGGTGTCCCGTCAGGAAACTGCTACTGCTGCAGAGCGCCCTGATAGAGGGAACGGTGAGAGAGGAGGAGGGAGGGGAGGAGATAGAGTAGGGAGGGGCAACTGGCGGCTTCTCTATCGCTATCTCTTTTTTTCTCTCTTTCTTTCTTTTGTAGGCCCTCGGATCAATTTCCAAAAACATAACTTACTGTTGCGAGTTATAATAGTAGAATATACAAGGTGCGGTTTCTAAATGTGGTTGTGCATCAGCAGTTTCTCTCTTGTTATTTCAGTCACTGACAGTCACTCAATTATCCATGTCAGCTCATAATGTTTTGATTTGTAAGTTAGTCTAACTTGTAGTAATCATGGCTGAATAATGACTGGGCACGCAGGGCACATGCCCAGGGGCCCTGACTTTCAGGGGGCCCACATTGATTTTGTTAGTCACGCTCACTCAGATATCATATTAAGTCATGTCATAAGTCATGTCAAAATGTGCAGAATTGCACCAAAATTGCTTTAAAACTGCACAAATGTATCTCCACCCCATGGCAAAATGGGTATAATTGCATGAAATTGGTTATAAAATTGCTACATTTTCTCTCCACCCCATGGCAAAATTGCTAAATGTGTAGAACTTCAAAACATACATTTTTCTCTCCACCGTCAAAACCAAATCTCGATTAGGGCACACAAAAGGCTAGGTCCAGCCCTGGCTACTTGTATAATGCATTTAGTTAAGATAATTAAGTATACTGAACAAAAATATGAGTCCCAAGTTTCATGAGCTGAAATAAAAAATTCCAGAAATGTTCGATACACACAAAAATCTTATTTCTCTAAAATGTTGTGCACAAATTTATTTAAATCCCTGTTAGTAAGCATTTCTCCTTGCCAAGAGAATCCATCCACCTGACAGGTGTGGCATATCAAGAAGATGATTAAATAGCATGATCATTACACAGGTGCACCTTGTGCTGGGGACAATAAAATACCATTCTTAAATGTGCAGATTTGTCACACAACACAATGCCACAGATGTCTCAAATTTTGAGGGAGCGTGCAATTGGCATGCTGACTGCAGGAATGTCCAGCACAGCTGTTGCCAGAGAATTGAATGTTAATTTCTCTACCATAAGCCACCTCTCCAATGTCGTTAGAAAATTTGCCAGTACGTCCAATCGGCTTTACAACCTCAGACCACGTGTAACCACGCCAGCACAGGACTCCACATCCGGCTTCTTCAACTGTGGGATCGTCTGAGACCAGCCACCCGGACAGTTGATGAAACTGTGGGTTTGTACAACCAAAGAATTTCTGCACAAACTGTCTCAGGGAAGCTCATCTGCATGCTCATCGTCCTCACCAGGGTCTTGACCTGACTGCAGTTTGGCGTTGTAACCGAATCCGGCGGGAAAATGCTCGATGGCCGCTGGCACGCTGGAGAAGTGTGCTCTTCACGGATGAATCCAAAATTTCAACTGTACCGGGCAGATGGTAGACAGTCTGTATGGTGTCGTGTGGGAGAGCGATTTGCTGATGTCAACGTTGTGAACAGAGTGCCCCATGTTGGCGGTGGAGTTATGGTATTGGAAAGCATAAGCTACGGAAAACGAACACAATTGCATTTTTATCTATGGTTATTTGAATGCACAGAGATACTGTGACGAGATCCTGAGACCCATTGTCGTGCCATTCATCCGCCGCCATCACCTCATGTTTCAGCATGATAATCCACGTCCTCATGTTGCAAGGATGTGTATACAATTCCTGGAAGCTGAAAATGTCTCAGTTCTTCCATGGCCTGCATACTCACCATGTCACCCATTGAGCATGTTTGAGATCATCTAGATCGGGGTGTACGGCTTCGTGTTCCAGTTCCCTCCAATATCCAACAACTTTGCACAGCCATTGAAGAGCAGTGGGACAACATTCCACAGGTCACAATCAACAGCTAATCCATAGATTAGGGCCTAATTTATTTATTTTAATTGACTGATTTCCTTATATGAGCTGTAACTTGGCCGGGGGGGAAGGGCTTTACTTGGCTCATGGTGCTCTAGCGACTCCTTGTGGTGGGCCTGGGCACCTACAGGCTGACATCGGTCGTCAGGTGAACGGTGTTTCCTCCGACACATTGGTTCGGCTGGCTTCCGGGTTAAGAGGGCGGGTGTTAAGAAGCGCAGTTTGGCGGGTCATGTTCGGAGGACGCATGACTCGACCTTTGCCTCTCAAGCCCGTTGGGGAGTTGCAGCAATGAGACAAGATTGAAATCGGGGAGAAAAGAAGGGGTAAAAAAACAAACAAATAGTAAATAACAAAAAATCGTAGAAATTGTTGCATGTTGCGTTTTATATTTTTGTTTGGTGTAACTGCACAAATAGATTGATTGCACAAATCAGTTGACTGCGTGTGTGGGTATGTACGTGGTTACACAGACCCGCAAGTTCACTGCAGCCCCTCACGACGAGGTAAGATTTTGTGTGGCCCCCAACCATATCAAAGTTGCTCTGAGATAGTGGGAAGAATAGACGTTCTTCACATTTTCAAACAGTCCGTTTATATTTTCCAACAGGGCTATACATTTGGTGAGTTTTTTTCCCCCCTCGCCTGAATAGCCTCGTTTCACTGCCAAAAATAAAATGTAACCATCTAGTGTTCAGCGAAATAACAACACAATGTCAAATACAGGTAGCCTAGTCAAATAATGAACATCCAATCACATGAACCGTTACTCTCTCGTGGGAATTCCACTAACGGTCTGTATGTCGCCAAACGTAGCTGCTGCTCATGTTAGCATCTGTACTGATGGCGCAAAAGCCATGACAGGGAGACATCGTGGAGTGGTAACATGTGTGCAAGCAGTTGCTCCCGACGCCACTTGGGTACATTGCAGCATCCACCGAGAGGCTCTTGCTGCCAAGGGAATGCCTGCTTGAAAGATGTTTTGGACACTACAGTGAAAATGGTTAACTTTGTTAAAGCAAGGCCCCTGAACTCTTGTGTATTTTCTGCACTATGCAATGATATGGGCAGCGACCATGTAACACTTTTACAACATACAGAAGTGTCTGGTTATTAAGGGGCAATCCGAAGTGTCCGAGCAAGAAAATCCATGTTTCGTTTGTTAGAAAAAGTCATTGTTTATATCCATAAATCTCCGTTTGGTTGGCGCGTTATGTTCAGAAAATCCCCCGTCGACTCGCCCATTGAACAGTGAAGAGAAAGCCGTTCAAATTATACCTATCAACTTTGCCCAAACAAATCAAACATCATTTATAATGTATCCTTAGGTATACTTTTATGTATATTAACGATTATATTTCACACGGATAGTATCCTAAGCGATAGAAAAGGAAAATACAGAGGAGCGCGCTCACGGTCTCGCGCACCAAAAACTGAAGTGACTTCCTCACTCCTCTTACAAATTCTTCTTCTGTTCAGTTGTCTTCCATGATAAACGCATGAAACCTTGTCTAAAGACTGTTGACATCTAGTGGAAGCCATAGGTACTGCAATCTGGGTCCTATTTTACAGGCATTGAAAGTGAGGGCATGTCACACACAAAAAAAATCTGGACAGAAATTCCTCAGATTTTCGCCTGCCATATCAGTTCTGTTATACTCACAGACATTATTTTAACAGTTTTAGAAACATCAGAGTGTCTCCTATCCAATAGTACTATTTATGTGCATATCGTAGTTCCTGGGCCTGAGTGGCAGGCATTTTACTTTGGGCACACCAGACTCTCCAAACTTCCGAATACTGCCCCGGTGCCTGGAGATGTTAAAGTTTTCTTTACTGACCATCATTTTCACTTGTCTGACTGCTTGCATGATGTTGAGTTTCTCACACGACTGGCTATCTATCTATCTGGGTGATGTTTTTTCTCGCCTGAATGATCTGAATCTAGGATTACAGGGACTCACCGCAACTACAGTCGTGGCCATAAGTTTTGAGAATGACACAAATATAAATTTTCACAAAGTCTGCTGCCTCAAGTTGTATGATGGCAATTTGCATATACTCCAGAATGTCATGAAGAGTGATCAGATGAATTGCAATGAATTGCAAAGTCCCTCTTTGCCATGCAAATGAACTGAATCCCCCAAAAACATTTCCACTGCATTTCAGCCCTGCCACAAAAGGACCAGCTGACATCATGTCAGTGATTCTCTCGTTAACACAGGTGTGAGTGTTGACGAGGACAAGGCTGGAGATCACTCTGTCATGCTGATTGAGTTCGAATAACAGACTGGAAGCTTCAAAAGGAGGGTGGTGCTTGGAGTCATTGTTCTTCCACTGTCAATCATGGTTACCTGCAAGGAAACACGTGCCGTCATCATTGCTTTGCACAAAAAGGGCTTCACAGGCAAGGATATTGCTGCCAGTAAGATTGCACCAAAATCAACCATTTATCGGATCATCAAGAACTTCAAGGAGAGCGGTTCAATTGTTGTGAAGAAGGCTTCAGGGCACCCAAGAAAGTCCAGCAAGCACCAGGACCGTGCCGTCAAGTTGATTCAGCTGCGGGATCGGGGCACCACCAATACAGAGCTTGCTCAGGAATGGCAGCAGGCAGGTGTGAGTGCATCTGCACGCACAGTGAGGCGAAGACTTTTGGAGGATGGCCTAGTGTCAAGAAGGGCAGCAAAGAAGCCACTTCTCTCCAGGAGAAACATCAGGGACAGAGTGATATTCTGCAAAAGGTACAGGGATTGGACAGCTGAGGACTGGGGTAAAGTCATTTTCTCTGATGAATCCCCTTTCCAATTGTTTGGGGCATCCGGAAAAAAGCTTGTCCGGAGAAGACAAGGTGAGCGCTACCATCAGTCCTGTGTCACGCCAACAGTAAAGCATCCTGAGACCATTCATGTGTGGGGTTGCTTCTCAGCAAAGGGAGTGGGCTCACTCACAATTTTGCCTAAGAACACAGCCATGAATAAAGAATGGTACCAACACATCCTCCGAGAGCAACTTCTCCCAACCATCCAGGAACAGTTTGGTGACGAACAATGCCTTTTCCAGCATGATGGAGCACCTTGCCATAAGGCAAAAGTTATAACTTAAGTGGCTCGGGGAACAAAACATCGATATGTTGGGTCCATGGCCAGGAAACTCCACCGACCTTAAACCCATTAAGAACTTGAGGTCAATCCTCAAGAGGCGGGTGGACAAACAAAAACCCACAAATTCTGACAATCTCCAAGCGTTGATTATGCAAGAATGGGCTGCCATCAGTCAGGATGTGGCCCAGAAGTTAATTGACAACATGCCAGGGCGGATTGCAGAGGTCTTGAAAAAGAAGGGTCAACACTGCAAATATTGGACTCATTGCATCAACTTCATGTAATTTTCAATAAAAGCCTTTGACACTTCTGAAATATTTGTGTCATTCTCAAAACTTTTGGCCATGATTGTATATTCAATATGCGGGACAAAATTGAGGCTATGATTAAGAAGTTGGAGCTCTTCTCTGTCTGCATTAACAAGGACAACACACAGGTCTTTCCATCATTTGTTTGTGTGCAAATGAACTCAAGCTTACGGACAATGTCAAATGTGATATGAAGGCCTCTTTAGTGTCCTAAGTTTTCATAACTGTGACCTTAATTGCCTACCGCCTGTAAGCTGTTAGTGTCTTAACAACCGTTCCACAGGTGCATGTTCATTAATTGTTATTGGTTCATTGAACAAGCACGGGAAACAGTGTTTAAACCCTTTACAATGAAGATCTGTGAAGTTATTTGGATTTTTACGAATTATCTTTGAAAGACAGGGTCCTGAAAAGGGGACGTTTCTCTTTTTGCTGAGTTTATAAGATCTCGTTGTCACTTCCCACCAGGCCGGGTTGTGACAAAAACTCTCACTCATTCTTATGTTTAATAAATGTATCGTAAAGTGTGGGGCAGGCTTACAATGATGGCAAAAAACAACATTTGAGAGTGCGCTGACCCAGGTGCTAGAGGGGGTACCCAGCTGGAGGTTGAATGTTTGAAGGGGAACGGGACTATAACAAGTTTGGGAGCCACTGCTTTAGGCAATAACAGGTATATCTCTCTCTCCCCTCTCTCTCCCACAGAGGAAGAACGGCAGTGGTGTGGACTCATTCTATAACCGCCTCCCGGACCCCAGCACCCCTCCTCCCACCCTCTTCCACACCAACTCCTTCACAGCCGGCTTCCAGAGCATCGTAGACGCATACGGTGTTGCCAGATACAGAGAGGTCAACCCAGGTACACACACACACACACCAGCAAACTCAACAGGCAACCCCCAACTCTGTCAATCCTAACTCTCTGTACGTTTTTTGTGTTTGTCCCTCCTGTGTCTCCGTCCGTAGCGGTGTACACCATTATCACCTTCCCCTTCCTGTTTGCGGTGATGTTTGGGGACGTGGGCCACGGCCTCCTCATGACCATGGCCGCCCTCTGGATGGTGCTGCAGGAGAGAGACCTCAAACTCAGGACCAACGACAACGAGGTACACACATACACACACACCTTACCACTCTCCTTGTGGATGTTACTACAGGAGAAAGACCAGAGGACTGGAGCTGATGCTAGAGCCTCTTCCCAGTTTCCTGTCTCTAGTTTGTCTTCATGTGAAATGAGTGTTGGAAAGGGAAGTAATTCAACTTGCCCAGACACACACTGTACCCCTCTTGATCTCATCCAATTGAAGAGCAACTCTCTCTCTCTCTCTCTCTCTCTCTCTCTCTCTCTCTCTCTCTCTCTCTCTCTCTCTCTCTCTCTCTCTCTCTCTCTCTGTCTGTCTGTGTCTCTCTCTCTCTCTCTGTCTGTCTGTCTGTGTCTCTCTCTCTCTCTCTCTCTCTCTCCCTTTCTCTCTCTCTCTCCCTTTCTCTCTGACTCTCTCCCTCCCTCAGATCTGCCAGATGATGTTTGGTGGTCGGTATCTGATCCTGCTGATGGGTCTTTTCTCTATCTACACCGGAGCCGTGTACAACGAGTGTTTCAGTAGAGGCCTCAGCCCCTTCCCCTCGGGATGGCACATACAACCTATGTTCCAGCACTACAACTGGAGGTAAATGGATACACACACCTACAGTACCAGTCAAAAGTTTGGACACACCAATTCATTCAAGTGTTTTTTCTTTATTTGTACTATTTTATACATTGTAGAATAATAGTGAAGATGTCAAAACGATGAAATTACACTTATGGAATCATGTAGTAACCAAAAAAGTGTTAAAACAAATGGGTCAATATATTTTATATTAGAGGTTCTTCAAAGTAGCCACCCTTTGCCTTGATAGCAGCTTTGCACACTCTTGGCATTCTCTCAACCAGCTTCATGAGGAATGCACCTGGAATGCATTTCAATTAACGTGTGCCTTGTTAAAAGTTAATTTGTGGAATTTCTTTCCTTAATGCATTTGAGCCAATCAGTTGTGTTGTAAAAAGGTAGGGGTGGTATACAGAAGATAGCCCTATTTGGTAAAAGACCAAGTCCATATTATGGCATTATCCATCATTACTTTAAGGCATGAAGGTCAGTCAATCTGGAAAATTTCAAGATCTTAGGAAGTTTCTTAAAGTGCATTCGCAAAAACCATTAAGCGCTATGATGAAACTGGCTCTCATGAGGACCGCCACAGGAAAGGAAGACCCAGAGTTACCTCTGCTGCAGAGGATAAGTTCATTAGAGTTACCAGCCTCAGATTGCAGCCTAAATAAATGCTTTAGAGTTCAAATAAGACATCTCAACATCAACAGTTCAGAGGAGACTGCGTGAATCAGGCCTTCATGATCAGATTTCTGCAAAGAAACCACTACTAAAGGACACCAATAAGAAGAAGAGACTTGCTTGGGCCAAGAAACACGAGCAATGGACATTAGACCGGTGGAAATCTGTCCTTTGGTCTGATGAGTCCAAATTTGAGATTTTTGGTTCCAACCGCTGTGTCTTTGTGAGACGCAGAGTAGGTGAACGGATGATCTCTGCATGTGTGGTTCCCACTGTGAAGCATGGAGGAGGAGGATATGTGGTGGTTTGATGGTGCTTTGCTGGTGACACTGTCAGTGATTTATTAAGAATTCAAGGCACACTTAACCAGCATGGCTACCACAGCATTCTGCAGCAATACACCATCCCATCTAGTTTGCTCTTAGTGGGACTATCATTTGTTTTTCAACATGACAATGACCCAACACATCTCCAGGCTGTGTAAGGGCTATTTGACCAAGAAGGAGAGTGATGGTGCTGCATCAGATGACCTGGCCTCCACAATCACCCGACCTCAACCCAATTGAGATGGCTTGGGATGAATTGGACCGCAAGGTGAAGGAAAGCAGCCAACAAGTGCTCAGCATATGTGGGAACTCCTTCAAGACTGAAAGCATTTCTCATGAAGCCAAGAGCGTGTAAAGCTGTCATCAAGGCAAAGGGTGGCTACTTTGAAGAATCTAAAATCTAAATATATTTTGATTTGTTTAACACTTTTTTGGTTACTACGTGATTCTATATGTGTTATTTCATAGAAAAACCATTCAATGAGTAGGTGTGTCCAAACTTTAGACTGGCACTGTATGCGTACACACACAAACACACAGACGCACACACACTAATATTGTCCTCTCTTTTCTGCGTCAGTGATGAGACTCTGAGGGAGAACCAGTATCTTACTCTTGACCCCAACGTGACCGGAGTGTTCCAGGGACCCTATCCATTTGGCATCGACCCGGTAACTAACTCTAAACTACATCCATCCATCTTTTGATCTGTATCGGTTCTGTCTATTTTCCCGTTCAACATCTTCATTCCATACTGAATGAGCCGACACTGTAAACCCTCATGCAACATGTATCTAAGCTCTCTCATACGCAGCTTTGGAGTGACTAGGCGCTGGAAACAGTGATGCACAGTGAAAACATGGCCTTAACCTTATGCAATTCCATTCCCTTTTATTGTACTGCAATGGCAATTACTAACAGGCTTAGGCCTATAACCGTACAAATGTGTTAGGTACTGTGCTGCTTTAAACAAGAAATGAAAAGAGAAACCAACTCAATGTAAAGAAACAGTCTTGTTTGCGGAATACTTGAATTCGACACATTCCAAAACAATGTCTGTTGTGTTCTGTTTTCTGACCTTTGACCTGTAGATCTGGCGGCTGGCCAACAACCACCTGACGTTCCTGAACTCGTACAAGATGAAGATGTCCGTCATCATCGGGGTCATCCACATGACTTTCGGAGTCTGCCTGTCCTTTTTCAACTACATGTACGAGACACACACACACACACACCACAACGCTAAAACCGTACTGTAACAATCGTCTGTGATTTGCATGTAGTCCACATCGTCTAACCCTACACTGAATTGAGTTTTGTGTTATAATGAACCCTCTCTTTTCCAATTAGATCTTAGTTACACGTCTGATCATAAAGTCATGTTCTTTGTCTCTCCATCCCCCCAGTCACTTGAACCAGCTGAGCAGTGTATTCCTGGTACTGATCCCAGAGCTGTTGTTCATGCAGTGTCTGTTTGGCTACCTGGTCTTCATGGTGGTGTTTAAGTGGCTGGCGTTCAGCCCCCAGGACTCAGACCGGGCCCCCAGCATCCTCATACACTTCATAGATATGTTCCTGTTCACTGAGAACGAGGATAATCCGCCCCTCTACCGCGGACAGGTGAGGAGCACGTGCTCACATGTGATTGTGGATAGGTGAGTGTACCTGTCCTGTCCGTCTAGCTGCATTAAGCTGTAGCAACGGACAACTTGAAGGAATGTCTGTTTCTCTTCTATCCCCTCCCCTCTCTCTAGATGATAGTCCAGAGGGTCCTGGTGGTGGTAGCTCTGGCGTCAGTGCCTGTCCTGTTACTAGGGAAACCACTCTATCTCTACTACAACCACAGGAGAAGAGCCAACACCAGTGGGGTAAGGGTGTGTGAGAGAGACAGAGAGAGAGAGACAGAGAGACAGAGAGAGACTTAAAGAGACAGGGTTTGGAAGTGAGTCACTACATTTTTGCTTGTAAGCGAAGGAGTCTGACAGCGTATGTAACATATGCGAACAGTTATGTCTGTGTGTGTGTGATTGAGACATGAAGTCTGTTTACTCTACTGAGTCATCGGTTCTGGACCTCAGCCCTCTGACTGTAAATAATAGATGCCACATGTCGTGTGTGTGTGACAGGGAGAAGAGCGCCCCCTTGTGACGGACACCAGCTCCATCAACGCACTACAAGGAGACCTGGAGGAAGGAGGACCCAGAGAGGAGGAGGTGAGAAGGGAGAGGCAGGGGTAGAAAGTAGGAGGGTTCATGTGAGGAAACGAAAATGGGTGTTTCTTATAGGACAAGGTAGCCCCTTCCGGTTTCGGTCAGTTTTGTTTTGTATTTGTTTGGTGTCTAGTGAATATGGACCAGGGCTAAGTGTTGATTTGGGATTCTGGTTTGAACCCTTTCCTTCCTCCCCTGCAGGAGTTTGATACAGCGGATGTGTTCATGCACCAGGCCATCCACACCATAGAGTACTGTCTGGGCTGCATCTCCAACACAGCTTCCTATCTACGACTGTGGGCCCTCAGCCTCGCACATGCACGTGAGTCACACACACACACAGCCACACACACCCAAACATCTAACACACACACTCATAACACACACACAGAGAAATAAAAATCAAAGTACCCTACTTTATCTATACACGTCTCAATTGTTTTTCAAATCCATCCTTCATGGCACTGATCTGAAAGAACTGACCAGGTGAAAGCTGGCCTAATGATGAGCTTCCATCACATGGCTTTCCTTCACCTGTCAAGTATTTTCTTATCAGAATAGATGAAGAGCGGGAGATGAGGAGAAGACTGTTGTTATTTTTTAAATCAGGAAACTCTTTGCCTATCACCTTTAAGCATTCAGAATGTTCTGGTTGTGTCCAAAACTAAAAGGCTATCGGGATGCTATTTTGAATCCAATATAACATAAGTACCTATAACTACTTACCCACTGATAGCTATAACTACTTTACCCACTGATAGCTATAACTACTTTACCCACTGATAGCTTTAACTCCTGACCCACTGATAGCTATAACTACTTTACCCACTGATAGCTATAACTACTTTACCCATTGATAGCTATAACTACTTTACCCACTGATAGCTATAACTACTTTACCCACTGATAGCTATAACTACTTTACCCACTGATAGCTATAACTACTTTACCCACTGATAGCTATAACTACTTACCCACTGATAGCTATAACTACTTTACCCACTGATAGCTATAACTACTTTACCCACTGATAGCTATAACTACTTTACCCACTGATAGCTATAACTACTTTACCCACTGATAGCTATAACTACTTTACCCATTGATAGCTATAACTACTTTACCCACTGATAGCTATAACTACTTTACCCACTGATAGCTATAACTACTTACCCACTGATAGCTATAACTACTTTACCCACTGATAGCTATAACTACTTTACCCACTGATAGCTTTAACTCCTGACCCACTGATAGCTATAACTACTTTACCCATTGATAGCTATAACTACTTTACCCACTGATAGCTATAACTCCTGACCTACTGATAGCTATAACTACTTTACCCACTGATAGCTATAACTCCTGACCCACTGATAGCTATAACTACTTTACCCACTCATAGCTATAACTACTGACCCACTGATAGCTATAACTCCTGACCCACTGATAGCTATAACTCCTGACCCACTGATAGCTATAACTCCTGACCCACTGATTGCTATAACTCCTGACCCACTGATAGCTATAACTACTTTACCCACTGATAGCTATAACTCCTGACCCACTGATAGCTATAACTCCTGACCCACTGATAGCTATAACTCCTGACCCACTGATAGCTATAACTCCTGACCCACTGATAGCTATAACTCCTGACCCACTGATAGCTATAACTCCTGACCCACTGATAGCTATAACTCCATGACCCACTGATAGCTATAACTCCTGACCCACTGATAGCTATAACTCCTGACCCACTGATAGCTATAACTCCTGACCCACTGATAGCTATAACTACCTGACCCACTGATAGCTATAACTCCTGACCCACTGATAGCTATAACTACTTTACCCACTGATAGCTATAACTCCTGACCTACTGATAGCTATAACTACTTTACCTACTGATAGCTATAACTCCTGACCTACTGATAGCTATAACTACTTTACCTACTGATAGCTATAACTCCTGACCCACTGATAGCTATAACTCCTGACCCACTGATAGCTATAACTCCTGACCCACTGATAGCTATAACACCTGACCCACTGATAGCTATAACTACTGACCCACTGATAGCTATAACTACTGACCCACTGATAGCTATAACTACTGACCCACTGATAGCTATAACTACTGACCCACTGATAGCTATAACTACTTTACCCACTGATAGCTATAACTCCTGACCCACTGATAGCTATAACTCCTGATCCACTGATGGTGCCTTCAGAAAGTATTCAGACCCCTTGACTTTTTCCACATTTTGTTACGTTACAGCCCTATTATATAATGGATTAAATAGTTTTTTTTTTCATCATCAATCTACAAACAATATCCCATAATGACATCACAATATCCCATAATGACAAAGCAAAAACAGGTTTTTATAAGTATTCAGAGCCTTTACTCAGTACTTGTTGAAGCACCTTTGGCAGCGATTACAGCCTTGAGTCTTCTTGGGTATGACGCTACAAGCTTGGCACACCTGTATTTGGGGAGTTTCTCCCTTTCTTCTCTGCAGATCCTCTCAAGCTCTCAGGTACTTTGCTTCTTTCATCTTTCCCTCAATTCTGACTAGTTGCCCAATTCCTGCCGCTGAAAAACATCCCCACAGCATGATGCTGCCACCACCATGCTTCACCGTAGGGATGGTGCCAGGTTTCCTCCAGACGTGACGTTTGTCATTCAGACCAAAGAGTTCAATCTTCGTTTCATCAGACCAGAGAATCTTGTTTCTCATGGTCTGAAAGTCCTTTAGGTGTCTTTTGGCAAAGTCCAAGTGGGCTGTCATGTGCCTTTTACTGAGGAGTTGCTTCCGTCTGGCCACTCTACCATAAAGGCCTGATTGGTGGAGTGCTGCAGAGATGGTTGTCCTTCTGGAAGGTTCTCCCATCTCCACAGAGGAGCTCTGTCAGAGTGACCATCGGGTTCATGGTCACCTCTCTGACCAAGGCCCTTCTCGCCCGATTGCTCAGTTTGGCCAGCTCTAGGAAGAGTCTGGTGGTTCCAAACTTCTTCCATTTAAGAATGATGGAGGCCACTGTGTTCTTGGGTACCTTCAAAGCTGCAGAAATGTTTTTTGTACCCTTCCCCAGATCTGTGCCGAGACACAATCCGGTTTCGGCGCTCTACGGACAATTCCTTCAACCTTATGGCTTGGTTTTTGCTCTGACATGCACTGTCAACTATGGTACCTTATACAGACAGGTGTGTGCCTTTCCAAACCGTGTCCAATCAATTGAATTTACCACAGGTGGACTCCAATCAAGTTGTAGAAACACCAAGGATGATCAATAGAAACAGGATGGACCTGAGCTCTATTTCGGAAATCATATAGCAGGGTCTGAATACTTATGTAAATAAGGTATGTGTTTTATCTTTTATACATTTGCAAAAACTAAAACTAAAAAAACAGTTTTCGCTTTGTCATTATGGGGTATTGTGTGTAGATTGCTTGTCTTTTTTAATCCATTTTATAATAGGGCTGTAACGTAACAAAGTGTGGAAGAAGTCAAGGGGTCTGAATACTTTCTGAATGCACTGATATATATATATATATACAGTGGGGCAAAAAAGTATTTAGTCAGCCACCAATTGTGCAAGTTCTCCAACTTAAAAAGATGAGAGAGGCCTGTAATTTTCATCATAGGTACACTTCAACTATGACAGACGAAATGAGAAAAAGAAATCCAGAAAATCACATTGTAGGATTTTTTATTTATTTATTTGGTCAATAACAAAAGTTTCTCTCAATACTTTGTTATATACCCTTTGTTGGCAATGACAGAGGTCAAATGTTTTCTGTAAGTCTTCACAAGGTTTTCACACACTGTTGCTGGTATTTTGGCCCATTCCTCCATGCAGATCTCCTCTAGAGCAGTGATGTTTTGGGGCTGTCTCTGGGCAACACGGACTTTCAACTCCCTCCAAAGATTTTCTAATGGGTTGAGATCTGGAGACTGGCTAGGCCACTCCAGGACCTTGAAATGCTTCTTACGAAGCCACTCCTTCGTTGCCCGAGGCGGTGTGTTTGGGATCATTGTCATGCTGAAAGACCCAGCCACGTTTCATCTTCAATGCCCTTGCTGATGGAAGGAGGTTTTCACTCAAAATCTCACGATACATGGCCCCATTCATTCTTTCCTTTACACGGATCAGTCGTCCTGGTCCCTTTGCAGAAAAACAGCCCCAAAGAATGATGTTTCCACCCCCATGCTTCACAGTAGGTATGGTGTTCTTTGGATGCAAATCAGCATTCTTTGTCCTCCAAACACGACGAGTTGAGTTTTTACCAAAAAGTTCTATTTTGGTTTCATCTGACCATATGACATTCTCCCAATCCTCATCTGGATCATCCAAATGCTCTCTAGCAAACTTCAGACGGGCCTGAACATGTACTGGCTTAAGCAGGGGGACACGTCTGGCACTGCAGGATTTGAGTCCTGGCGGCGTAGTGTGTTACTGATGGTAGGCTTTGTTACTTTGGTCCCAGCTCTCTGCAGGTCATTCACTAGGTCCCCTGTGTGGTTCTGGGATTTTTGCTCACCGTTCTTGTGATCATTTTGACCCCACGGGGTGAGATCTTGCGTGGAGCCCCAGATCGAGGAAGATTATCAGTGGTCTTGTATGTCTTCCATTTCCTAATAATTGCTCCCACAGTTGATTTCTTCAAACCAAGCTGCTTACCTATTGCAGATTCAGTCTTCCCAACCTGGTGCAGGTCTACAATTTTGTTTCTGGTGTCCTTTGACAGCTCTTTGGTCTTGGCCATAGTGGAGTTTGGAGTGTGACTGTTTGAGGTTGTGGACAGGTGTCTTTTATACTGATAACAAGTTCAAACAGGTGCCATTAATACAGGTAATGAGTGGAGGACAGAGGAGCCTCTTAAAGAAGAAGTTACAGGTCTGTGAGAGCCAGAAATCTTGCTTGTTTGTATGTGACCAAATACTTATTTTCCACCATAATTTGCAAATAAATTCATAAAAAATCCTACAATGTGATTTTCTGGATTTTTTTTCCTCATTTTGTCTGTCATAGTTGAAGTGTACCTATGATGAAAATTACAGGCCTCTCATCTTTTTAAGTGAGAGAACTTGCACAATTGGTGGCTGACTAAATACTTTTTTGCCCCACTGTATGTATGCATGTATATATATATACACACATATTTTAAGCCGCTCTTCTACATACAATCATATATATCTTTGTATGACCTGATGATCAAATGAAATGCATTGTGTGTGTGTGTGTATACACACACACACACACACACACACACACACACACACACACCTACTCATTCAAGTTTTTTTTGACTATTTTCCACATTGTATAATAATAGTGAAGACATCACAACTATGAAATTACACATGTAGTGACACAAATCTAAATAAATGTTATATTTGAGATTCCAAGAGTGTGCAAAGCTGTCATCAAGGCAAAGGGTGGCTACTTTGAAGAATCTAAAATATATTTTGATTTAACACTTTTATGGGTTACTACATTATTCCATATGTGTTATTTCATAGTTTGTCTTCACTATTATTGTACAATGTATAAAATAGTAAAAATAAAGAAAAACTCGAATGAGGAGGTGTGTCCAAACCTTTGACTGGTGGTGTATAAAAACAATAACCCACATGTATTTCTATGCTTTTTGCTGAATGGAAAAGTGACAGACTACTACTGGTTCTTTCAAGACAACGGAGAACTCTGGAAAAAAACGAGGTCAAATCATGACATCAGTGAGCTTCAGGTCAGAGCTCTAGAAAGATGACAAGAGTTTCCGACTTGGAATTCCGAGTTGGATGACCATTGAAAACGATTTTTCACAGTCGGAGCCAGTTTTTCTCCCGAGTTACCAGTTGTCTTGAACGCACTGAAGTCAGAGATTTCAGAGTTCACAGTAGTTTTTAACACGCCATAATACCGGTTGTGTGTGTGTGTGTTGCAGAGCTGTCGGAGGTGCTATGGGTGATGGTGATGCGTATCAGCCTGTCGTGGCAGGGCTACGAGGGATCTGTAGTTCTAGCCGTCATCTTTTCCTTCTTCGCCACACTCACTGTCTCCATCCTGCTCGTCATGGAGGGGCTGTCCGCCTTCCTGCACGCGCTCAGATTGCACTGGTGTGTCACAATTGGTTCCATCTCTCTTAGGTCATTCACATACCAAACACGTACTGTTGCACATCGATGTCTTCCATCTCTCACCCTCACAAACACATTAAATAATGCACACACACAACCAGTTGATTTGTATCGCACGCACAACACACATGGGGATGTGTGAAACTTCTCTGCCTGAAGTGTCGCAGAATTGTGAACGTGTCAGTGGCGCGGACTGGTAAGACGCTTCGAGAGGGCAGTCACGTGTGCTAGCAAAGCAGAGGTCCTTGGTTCGAGCCGCAGCGCGAGTCATGTCAGCAGGAAGTGGTAGTCGCTGCATTAGCAGCGTGACGTTCCTTTACGCCACACCATTCTCCATCCCTAATATTCCCATTTTCTTTCTTCCCAGGGTGGAGTTCCAGAATAAGTTCTACAGTGGAACGGGATACAAGCTCAACGCTTTCTCCTTCTCCTCCATCCTGAACCCTCTATAGGCTTTCAACACAGGAATTACTCTACCTACACAGATATTGCCCAATAGAAGCCTGTATAAAGTTGTTTTATATACCGCTTTCAAAACACACAACAGTGTTACATATGAAATACTGACAGATAGTGTTTGGAATGGAAACCTATTCCTTATATAGTGCACTACTTTTGACAAGAGCCCTATGGACCCTGGTCAAAGGTAGTGCACTATATAGGGAATAGGGTTCCATTTCAGATGCATCCATAGCCTAATAAGCTATTGTTTGATACTACATTTTTTTATCTTGCATATGGTATCCTATTTAAAAAGGAGAGGAACTTGTGTTCATAGTTAGCGTTTAGTTTTTGTTGTTTTGCTCAGGAAGCGTTTTTTGACTTGCAGTTTCTCTTCAATGATGCGCCTACAACAGAGATGGCTACTGTAGGAGTGCACTACGTTTCCCAGGGACCACTGGGACACCATTTTGTGCATGGGAGCTTTCTGTTTTAACCACATATAAATGAATGCCATTAAATAATTGTTTTATAATCCCTAAAAGCTTGTGGATTGTAGTGTATTTTCAGTAATGTAGAGACAATGTTCAGTATGAACACTGCAGCCAACATACATGATTACTTACAGTACCAATTAATAATTGACACACCTCATTCCATTTTTTTTTTTTTTAACTATTTTATACATTGTAGAATAATATTGAAGACATCAAAACTATGAAATAACACATATGGAATCATGTAGTAGCACAAAAACAAGTTTCAAACAAAATCTATTTTATGAGATTCTTCAAAGTCGCCACCCTTTCCCTTGACAGCTTTGCACGCTCTTGGCATTCTTTCAAGTAGCTTCATGAGGTAGTCACCTGGAATGCATTTCAATTAACGTGTGCCTTGTTAAAAGTTAATTTTTTTGGAATTTCTTTCCTTAATGCGTTTGAGCCAATCAGTTGTGTTGTAAAAAGGTAGGGGTGGTATACAGAAGATAGCCCTATTTGGTAAAAGACCAAGTCCATATTATTGCAAGAGCAGCTCTAATAAGCAAAGAGAAACGACAGTCCATCATTACTTTAAGACATGAAGGTCAGTCATTGCGGAAAATGTCAAGAACTTTGAAAGTTTCTTCAAGTGCAGTTGCAAAAACCATCAAGTGCTATGATGAAACTGGCTCTCATGAGGACCGCCACAGGAAAGGAAGACCCAGAGTTACCTCTGCTGCAGAGGATAAGTTCATTAGAGTGACCAGCCCAAATAAAATGCTTCAGAGTTCAAATAACAGGACACATCTCAACATCAACTGTTCAGAGGAGAATGTGTGAATCAGGCCTTCATGGTCAAATTGCTGCAAAGAAACCACTACTAAAGGACACCAATAAGAAGAAGAGACTTGCTTGGGCCAAGAAACACAAGAAAATGACACTGCTTGCTGGTGACACGGTCAGTGATTTATTTAGAATTCAAGACACTTAACCAGCATGGCTACCACAGCATTCTGCAGCGATACGCCATCCCATCTGGTTTGCGTTTAGTGGAACTATCATAGGTTTTTCAACAGGACAATGACCAAACACACCTCCAGGCCTTGTAAGGGCTATTTGACCAAGGAGAGTGATGGAGTGCTGCATCAGATGACCTGGCCTCCACAATCACCTGACCTCAACCCAATTGAGATGGTTTAGTATGAGTTGGACTGCAGAGTGAAGGAAAAGCAGCCCACAAGTGCTCAGCATACGTGGGAACTCCTTCAAGACGGTTGGAAAAGCATTCCTCATGAAGCTGGTTGAGAGAATGCCAAGAGTGTGCAAAGCTGTCATCAAGGCAAAGGGTGGCTATTTCGAGGATATCTAAAATATATTTTGATTTGTTTAACACTTTTTTGGTTACTACATGATTCCATACGTGTCATTTCATAGTTTTGATGTCTTCAATATTATTTTACAATGTAGAAAATAGTAAAAATAAAGAAAAACCCTTGAATGAGTGGGTGTCCAAACTTTTGACTGGCACTGTATTTGGCAACTGACAACTTAATTTCGAATCAAGACGTGCGCACACACTATTCATTTCAGATTTTTCTTGTTTTAATTTCTTTTTTTTCTTGTAAAAACCACAAATTAACAGAGAATTTCTGCAAAACATTTCAGAAAATAATTATATAATTGATTGCAATGCTACAGGCACATTACAGTCCCATTGAGTAACCAAAACAATTCACCAAGATCGAGGTCGCGTACCAAATGGTATCCTATTCCCTATATAGTGCACTACTTTTCAAAAGTAGTGCACTATATTGGGACTAGGGTGACATTTGGGACGCACACAACCCAAGAGCCCTCCGGTTCAACACTAACATTACGGGGGACAATAACATTATGGGGGACAGAAACAGAGGGATGAACAAAACGTTATACCTGTAAAAAGACTGACAGAAAGGAAAGACAAACGACAGGAGGAAAATATTCTACCAAATGAGGGAATTCAAAGAAACAAAGTTAAGACCTGTAGTGGCTGGTAGTGAGAAAGGGAGTCAAGTAAAACTGAAGAGAAACAATGTATTCGTCCCAAATTGCATCCTATTCCCTACATAGAGTACTACTTTTGACCAGGGCTCTGTAGTAGTGTACTATGAGGAATAGGGTACCATTTTGGATGTAACTAATGAGAGATACAGTACAGTTTATCCAACAAAACTCATGGCTGGAAGCGTATGGAACTGAGGTGAGGATGGCGCGAAAAGGAGGAGGGGACACGATGAGAGCTGAAACGGGGATTTTCTAGGAATGGGTTGGCACTCGTTTGCATTTCATCATCATCCCCACTGTGTTTCCGAGTCCCGACGGCTTGGTTTCCCAAGGAGTCCGTGGAAGTGTTGGACAGTGTGGCATAGAATCTGGACCTAGTGGGACACACCAGTCATGTCTTCCCCAGTCCCCTTCCCTCTCAACCCCCTCTGAAACCTAAACCCTGATTCACTCTAGTTAATGTAGACCATGTCGCACAAAACCCCACATTCAATCCATAGGGTTCCCATTTTCTTTGTTTACCCTGTTTCCTCCCCAATTTCGTGGTATCCAATTGGTAGTTACAGTCTTGTCCCATCACTGAAACTCCCGTACGGACTCAGGAGAGGCGAAGGTGGAGAGCCGTGCGTCCTCCGAAACACAACCCAACCAAGCCGCACTGCTTCTTGACACACTGCCCACTTAACCCGGAAGCCAGCCGCACCAATGTGTCGGAGGAAACACCGTGCACCTGGCGACCGTGTCAGCCTGCACTGCGCCCGGCCCACCACAGGAGTCGCTAGTGCACGATGGGACAAGGATATCCCTGCCGGCTAAACCCTTCCCTAACCCGGACGACGCTGGGCCAATTGTGCGCCGCCCCACGGGTCTCCCACGGTCGCGGCCGGGTGCGACAGAGCCTGGACTTGAACCAGGGTCTCTAGTGGCACAGTTAGCACTGAGATACTGCACCACTAGGGAGGCCCCGGGTTCCCATTTTCAGCCCTGTAGCGTGAACAACACTGTCTCTGCCCCCTAATAAACACATGATGCTGCAGCACATCCTCCCCTCTCTCCATGTCTTCTATCATCCCAAGTGAGGAGTGAGAACGTCTTTTCACCTTGCTCGCCCTTTTTCTGGAGCGCTTGTTCTCCATTTCGCTTGTTCCCCATCTCTCCCCCCTGCCTGGCTGCCATGGGGTCTCTACGTGCCCCTTGCGTGGGGGGGGGGGGCTCAGTTTTACGATATCCTCTGGATGAGTTTCTCCTCGGTCATACAGAACAGGACGCAGTGAGAGAGGTCCGAGATGAAGCCCTCGCAGCCCCGCCGCGTCACACCTTTGCAGCCCCGCAGGTCTAGCAGCGCCAGGCCAGACGCTCTCTTCAGATACGCCAGACAGCCGTCCGTCAGCTTGTTACAGCCTGGGGGAGGAAGGGGGAGGAGGGCTTAGACAGAGGTAGAGGTGTACAACCTGTATGAAGGAAATGAGTGTGTGTGTGTGTGTGTACTTGCGAGGTTGATCTCAGCGATTGCAAATTTGCGTGTGGGTTGTGTGTACCTTCAAGGTTCATCTCTATGCATTCCATGAGAGAGAGTGTGTGTGTGCACCTACCTGCGAGGTTGATCTCCGTCAGTGTGTTGCGTGTGTGTGTCCCGGCAGCGGTGAGCAGGCAGACGGACTGGTCAGTGAGGTCTCTGCAGTGGGCCAGATCCAGCCTCTCTAGCAGGGGCATGTGACGGAGAATCAGCCTCAGGGTGGAGTCGCTGATGTCCAGGCCGGCTAGACGCAGCGCCACACAGCCACGCAGCCGAGACCGTCTGTCACAGCCTGCAGGGAGAGAGGGGTTCCAGACGTACAGTACCGAAACACACCCACCCCATTGAATAGAAATACCAACCCAACCACCTAAAAACACTAGATTCATTCATCATACGGGAGGGGAAGCAGCTCCATAATTCCTCAAAGACAAACTACTGTAGTCAAACACACACACACCAGTGGCCTGCTGCAGTCATAACAGCCTGTAGGAAAAGGAGAGAGATTTAACACCCCTGTTAGTCAGTTAGTATTGTCTAGTGACCTGGTGGTGTGACCAGGTCCCTGATCTGGGTGTCTTTGACCCCCTCAGCCCAGCGCAGGTCCAGGGTACGGAGGCCCGGCAGGCTGGGGGTGGACAGGGCTGACATGGACGACCAGGAGCAACCTGCTATCATCAACTCCTTCAGACCTGAGAGAGGAGACAGGGGGGGGTGGGGAATAGAGAGAAAGAGGATGGAGAAGGTTTTAATTTATCTTGCAATGGTAAGTTGTGTGTGTACCGGACAGGCAGTGGGTTGAGGTGTGTGTAGACTGTTGTGTCTCTCTGTGTGCGTGTGTGTAGTAGCTAATATATATATATACACATATACACACACTGCTCAAAAAAATAAAGGGAACACTAAAATAACACATCATAGATCTGAATGAATGAAATAATCTTATTAAATACTTTTTTCTTTACATAGTTGAATGTGCTGACAACAAAATTACACAAAAATTATCAATGGAAATCAAATTTATCAACCCATGGAGGTCTGGATTTGGAGTCACACTCAAAATTAAAGTGGAAAACCACACTACAGCCTGATCCAACTTTGATGTAATGTCCTTAAAACAAGTCAAAATGAGGCTCAGTAGTGTGTGTGGCCTCCACGTGCCTGAATGACCTCCCTACAACGCCTGGGCATGCTCCTGATGAGGTGGTGGATGGTCTCCTGAGGGATCTCCTCCCAGACCTGGACTAAAGCATCCGCCAACTCCTGGACAGTCTGTGGTGCAACGTGGCGTTGGTGGATGGAGCGAGACATGATGTCCCAGATGTGCTCAATTGGATTCAGGTCTGGGGAACGGGCGGGCCAGTCCTTAGCATCAATGCCTTCCTTTGCAGGAACTGCTGACACACTCCAGCCACATGAGGTCTAGCATTGTCTTGCATTAGGAGGAACCCAGGGCCAACCGCACCAGCATATGGTCTCACAAGGGGTCTGAGGATCTCATCTCGGTACCTAATGGCAGTCAGGCTACCTCTGGCGAGCACATGGAGGGCTGTGCGGCCTCCCAAAGAAATGCCACCCCACACCATGACTGACCCACCGCCAAACCGGTCATGCTGGAGGATGTTGCAGGCAGCAGAACGTTCTCCACGGCGTCTCCAGACTCTGTCACGTCTGTCACGTGCTCAGTGTGAACCTGCTTTCATCTGTGAAGAGCACAGGGCGCCAGTGGCTAATTTGCCAATCTTGGTGTTCTCTGGCAAATGCCAAACGCCCTGCACGGTGTTGGGCTGTAAGCACAACCCCCACCTGTGGGCGTTGGGCCCTCATACCACCCTCATGGAGTCTGTTTCTGACCGCTTGAGCAGACACATGCACATTTGTGGCCTGCTGGAGGTCATTTTGCAGGGCTCTGGCAGTGCTCCTCCTTGCACAAAGGCGGAGGTAGTGGTCCTGCTGCTGGGTTGTTGCCCTCCTACGGCCTCCTCCACGCCTCCTGATGTACTGGCCTGTCTCCTGGTAGCGCCTCCATGCTCTGGACACTACGCTGACAGACACAGCAAACCTTCTTGCCACAGCTCGTATTGATGTGCCATCCTGGATGAGCTGCACTACCTGAGCCACTTGTGTGGGTTGTAGACTCCGTCTCATGCTACCACTAGAGTGAAAGCACCGCCAGCATTCAAAAGTGACCAAAACATCAGCCAGGAAGCATAGGAACTGAGAAGTGGTCTGTGGTCACCACCTGCAGAACCACTCCTTTATTGGGGGTGTCTTGCTAATTGCCTATAATTTACACCTGTTGTCTATTCCATTTGCACAACAGCATGTGAAATTTATTGTCAATCAGTGTTGCTTCCTAAGTGGACAGTTTGATTTCACAGAAGTGTGATTGACTTGGAGTTACATTGTGTTGTTTAAGTGTTCCCTTTATTTTTTTGAGCAGTGTGTGTGTGTGTATATATATATATATATATGTGTGTGTGTGTGTGTGTGTGTGTGTGTGTGTGTGTGTGTCCCCTACCTGGCAGGCGGTGTATGAGCAGGGTGATCTGTTTCTTGGACACGGGGGTCCAGGAGAGGTCCAGGGAGGTGGGCTGGCGTTTGATGATGCCCTGCACGGCCTGGGAGGAGAGGGAGGGACACCGCGATACATCCACACCACTCCACAGACGCTTGTCACAACTCCTACAGAGAGGAGGGAGGGAGGAAAGGAGGGGTACAGAAATGATAGTCCTGTTAGATAAAGGATTCTGTTTCCTGGTTCTGTTTCAACGCAGCTTTAGTATTTTTCATCCATTAAAATGACACGACTGTCTCCTCATCCTGTAAAAAACATGCTTCACGGAGAAGCCCCACAGGAAGTTCCCTTTGGTCCACAGACTAAGGAGAGTGTCATGCCATTTTAATGGAAGAAAATATCCTAAAGCTGCATTGAACCAGAACCAGGAAATAAACTCCTTTGTCTATAGAAACAATAAGTAAGGCTGGTAATTGCCAGGGACCTCACGATAGGATATTATCGCCATACTAAGGTGCCGATACCATATGGATTGCGATTCTATAAGTAACGCGATTCGATACGGGTCCTTTTATTGCGATTCGATGTTCCAAACATATTGCTCACCATGTAGATGTCTGTTGGAGACAAGAGAGCCATGAGAAACCAGTTTGGATCAGTCATGGAAATAAGTACTGAAAACAAACTGGCTCCATATTTAAAAAGAACCAAGCCAACTAGCAGAAAATATTGCGATATTGTTAACATATATCGCCAAAAATAATATCCCAATATGCAACTGTATAGATTTTTCCCCTCAATCACTAACAAGCCATGCTTATGGCTGTGAATTTGAATGTAATAACAGACGACAGTGTGACTCACCATTTGTACCAGGCCTTGCAGACAGTCATACAGCGAGCCAGCTCGGCTCTGCTCAGGTAGCGGAGCACCGCCACCCACACCTCCTTCTCCCCTCCCTTCTCGTTTCCTACATCCTTGAAGGAGGGCAGCGACAGCAGCGAGGAAGGAGAATGGGAGGAGTGGGGAGGAGGGGTGGGGGATGCCGAGGAGTCCGAGGAGGAATGAGAGGCAGTGTCCCTCTCTCTTTCCCTGTCTGGATTGTTGATTCGGTGACGAGGCGGCCGGCCGACTGGATTCTTGGCGGGCTGGGCCAGGCCGTTGCCGGCGGCGACCGTGCCGTTTTTGTGCCGCGTCTTCCCGAGGGTTTTATGCTGGACGTAACCTGGACCGCCGCCGTGGGTTCTGGGAGACATGGCGGCCTCCAGCTTGGGCACGATGGAGCCGGGGTGGCGTTTAGCCCTGGGGGGGCGCTGTAGGGTCACTGTCAGGTACGAGCCGTTTAGGAGGTCGTCGTTAGGGTCAGACACCAGGAGGACGGGAGGCTCTGGTTCAGAGTCTGACCGGTTCTCGTCGTCTTCCTCATCTTCATCGGGCCACGTCCTCATCCTCCCCCTCCAGGTCCCGGGCTGAGCTGTCTTCCTCATCGTCTTCATTGTCATCGTCTTCCTCGTCGTCCGTTCTCCTCCGCCTGCGGCGTTGCTGGTGGTGATGCTGCTGATCTTCCTCACTGTCGTCATCTTCCTCGTCGTCATCATCATCATCATCGTCGTCTTCCTCCTCCGACTCGTCCCTACGTCTCTGCATCCTGGTGCCTCCCCGGAGGCGCACCCTCCCGCCCCTCTCCCTACGCCCCCCCTCTCTATCCCCTCGGCCCACCCCCAGCCCTGCTCTGCCGCGCCTCATCTTCAGGGAGGAGTGAGAGGCCAGCCCGCTCCCCCGCGGCTTGCCCCTCCTCTGTGGGAGGAGCCTCTCCAAATGCCCCGCCTCCCAGTCCCGTAGCCTCTCCGAGAGGCGGAGCCACTGCCGCGAGGGCGTGGCCCGGACATGTTCCGTCCCGCGCCTCCTCCTCCGCCCCTGGAGCCTTCATCATCATCATCATCATCATCGTCATCATCATCGTCGTCATCGCTGCCCGAGTCGTCGTCTCTGCTGTGACCACGGCGACGGTAGATCTTGGCGATGCCGCCGTCGAGATACGAAGAAGACTTGCGTTTCTGGAAGGAAGGAGGGAGGAAAGAGGAGAGGAGAGGGGAAGAAAAGTATCCTTTAGGGAAAGGATGAAAAACTGTCTTCGGTTTAATTGAATACATTTTTATTGGCTGCCATAACTTACCACGTGTAACATTTTATTCTTGTCCCCTTTCACCTGAAATCACAAAAAGAAACATCAATGCAACAGAAATTCTGGAACGTCTCCGTTGACATAATGCCTGCTGCACTGAAGACAGACCAGCACAGTCACATCACAAGCTGCTGTTCGATCACTCAACCTCCACATGCATCGGGCTTTCGTTCAGGCTACACGTTCTGCTCCACAAATACCGTCTCAAATACATGGACTAGACCTGGGTTCAAATAGTTGAAGACCCCTTTAAATACTTTTCTTGAGTCTGCCTGGAGTGCCAGACTTTCCTATTGGTCCATTAAGCCAGGCAAGCTGAAAACAGGCACAGATAAAGTATCTGATATCGACCCTAAAGCAAAGGGTTCTACATTCAGACAGTATTTATGGAGCCCAAAACCCCACGTCTCCTGGTCAGTCAGAGCAGCGATAGGCGCGTGATGATGATGATGATGATGATGTAACGGGCGGGGGGAGGACGGTGGCGGCGGTAGGCCTCTCACCCTCTTCCTGCGCCCGCTTGCCCATTTCCCCGCCCGCTTGAGGCCCTGCTGCTCTAGTAGTAGCTGCCCAGGGGAGGGAAGGGGCGCCTCGGAGAACCAGGAGGAGGAGGAGGAGGGGGGGTTGGGAACCAGCCCTGGGTGTAGCAGTATCGCCCTGCCCCAGCCCTCATCCCCCAACCCAGGAGCAGAGCCTGGCTCCACGGAGACCCCTAGAGGCCCCTGGGTGGAGGAGAGGGCAGTGGCGGTGGGGAAGATGGGGCTCACGCCAGCGCCGAGGCCAACGGACGCCACACTGTCATCCTCATCGGTGCCCGAAGACTGACACACAGCACAGGGAGAGAGTCACGGCCGTTAGCTAGCCGGGACACAGTGTGTGTGTGTGTGTGTGTGTGTGTGTGTGTGTGTGTGTGTATGTATGTATGTATGTATGTATGTATGTATGTATGTATGTGTAGATAGAGGGGGGTCTACCTCAGTGTCGGTGATTCCCAGAACACATTTGGGACACTCCCAGCAGCTGGGCAGATCTGTATTCACCACGCCCTCCCCTGTTACCTAGAGACACAGAGGGTGGGTGGTGGAGACAGACAGAGAGGGTGGGTGGTGGAGACAGACACAGAGGGTGGGTGGTGGAGACAGACAGAGAGGGTGGGTGGTGGAGACAGACAGAGAGGGTGGGTGGTGGAGACAGACAGAGAGGGTGGGTGGTGGAGACAGACAGAGAGGGTGGGTGGTGGAGACAGACACAGAGGGTGGGTGGTGGAGACAGACACAGAGGGTGGGTGGTGGAGACAGACAGAGAGGGTGGGTGGTGGAGACAGACACAGAGGGTGGGTGGTGGAGACAGACACAGAGGGTGGGTGGTGGAGACAGACACAGAGGGTGGGTGGTGGAGACAGACAGAGAGGGTGGGTGGTGGAGACAGACAGAGAGGGTGGGTGGTGGAGACAGACAGAGAGGGTGGGTGGTGGAGACAGACAGAGAGGGTGGGTGGTGGAGACAGACACAGAGGGTGGGTGGTGGAGACAGACACAGAGGGTGGGTGGTGGAGACAGACAGAGAGGGTGGGTGGTGGAGACAGAGAGGGTGGTGGAGGGAGACAGAGACAGAAAGATGGTCAGAGAAGTGTAGAGCATTTTGTTTGAGAACCAACAGAGGGAGGTAGAGGGAGAGTTTAACCTCCGTACTGATGCCAGACAACAACAAAAAGTGATTTAATGTGTGTTTTAATGCCGATTTGATTGTGAGAGCTCCGGTGAGTAAGATTTCAACATGCATTTATTACATATGGCAAATCAAGCTGAAACTTGAAGGTAGGGTATAGTTTGAGGAGAGTGTCGGGGGTTACCTTGAGGCAGGCAGGGTGGGCTATCTGGGCACAGTTGGAACACTCCATGAGGGTGAGGGCGAAGACTGGCCCCTCTCCTCCCTCCTGGTTCCCCTCTCCACAGAGCTCACACACCACTGACAGGGGCAAACCCGGCTGGGGGGGAGAGAGAGGAGTAAATATACTGACAGACTAGTACAGTGGGGAAAAAAAAGTATTTAGTCAGCCACCAATTGTGCAAGTTCTCTCACTTAAAAAGATGAGAGAGGCCTGTAATTTTCATCATAGGTACACTTCAACTATGACAGACGAAATGAGGAAAATAAATCCAGAAAAATCACATTGTAGGATTTTTAATGAATTTATTTGCAAATTATGGTGGAAAATAAGTATTTGGTCACATACAAACAAGCAAGATTTCTGGCTCTCACAGACCTGTAACTTCTTCTTTAAGAGGCTCCTCTGTCCTCCACTCATTACCTGTATTAATGGCACCTGTTTGAACTTGTTATCAGTATAAAAGACACAACCTCAAACAGTCACACTCCAAACTCCACTATGGCCAAGACCAAAGAGCTGTCAAAGGACACCAGAAACAAAATTGTAGACCTGCACCAGGTTGGGAAGACTGAATCTGCAATAGGTAAGCAGCTTGGTTTGAAGAAATCAACTGTGGGAGCAATTATTAGGAAATGGAAGATATACAAGACCACTGATAATCTTCCTCGATCTGGGGCTCCACGCAAGATCTCACCCGTGGGTCAAAATGATCACAAGAACGGTGAGCAAAAATCCCAGAACCACACGGGGGGACCTAGTGAATGACCTGCAGAGAGCTGGGACCAAAGTAACAAAGCCTGCCATCAGTAACACACTACGCCGCCAGGGACTCAAATCCTGCAGTGCCAGACGTGTCCCCCTGCTTAAGCCACTACATGTTCAGGCCCGTCTGAAGTTTGCTAGAGAGCATTTGGATGATCCAGATGAGGATTGGGAGAATGTCAGATGAAAGCAAAATAGAACTTTTTGGTAAAAACTCAACTCGTCGTGTTTGGAGGACAAAGAATGCTGAGTTGCATCCAAAGAACACCATACCTACTGTGAAGCATGGGGGTGGAAACATCATGCTTTGGGGCTGTTTTTCTGCAAAGGGACCAGGACTGACTGATCCGTGTAAAGGAAAGAATGAATGGGGCCATGTATCGTGAGATTTTGAGTGAAAACCTCCTTCCATCAGCAAGGGCATTGAAGATGAAAGCGTGGCTGGGTCTTTCAGCATGACAATGATCCCAAACACACCGCCTCGCAACGAAGGAGTGGCTTCAGAAGAAGCATTTCAAGGTCCTGGAGTGGCCTAGCCAGTCTCCAGAACTCAACCCCATAGAAAATCTTTGGAGGGAGTTGAAAGTCCGTGTTGCCCAGCAACAGCCCCAAAACATCACTGCTCTAGAGGAGATCTGCATGGAGGAATGGGCCAAAATACCAGCAACAATGTGTGAAAACCTTGTGAAGACTTACAGAAAACGTTTGACCTCTGTCATTGCCAACAAAGGGTATATAACAAAGTATTGAGATAAGTATTTGGTCAATAACAAAAGTTTAATTTCCACCATAATTTGCAAATAAATAAATTAAAAATCCTACAATGTGATTTTCTGGATTTCTTTTTCTCATTTCGTCTGTCATAGTTGAAGTGTACCTATGATGAAAATTACAGGCCTCTCTCATCTTTTTAAGTTGGAGAACTTGCACAATTGGTGGCTGACTAAATACTTTTTTGCCCCACTGTATATTCTGTCAGAATGACTCAAACACACACAGTATACAAGCTGGGAAGAAGAGATAGAGTAAGGACCCAGGCATCAAAGGCAAGCAGTAAGTGACACACAGCTAGCAAAGAGGATACCGGTGACAATTCTACTGTACTGATGAAACATCTCACACACACACACACCTACCTAACCCCCCCACTCTCAGACACACACACACACCCCCACTCGCTCTCACACACACTCTCACCGCGAGACACTGTCGGAGCACACAGGTCTGTTTGAGTTTCCCTGGCCCTCCGAACTTCTTCATGTCCCTGCAGAAGTTACAGTCCCCGCACTCCGTCCTGACGCACGCCTCGCAGCGCTTACACCGCACACGCCGCCGCAGCACGGACATGGAGGAGGCGGGCTTCTGGGGTCGCGGGATCACCACCGTGGCAGACAGCTTGGGACGAGCCACCGGGGGAGGAGGTGGAGGGGGCTGGTACCACGACGGCTGGAAGGGTGGGGGCCGAGAATTATTGGGATAAAGGTGAATTCAAAGTATATATATCTAACAATGGGGGGGGATGAAGGCAACAGCACTAGGCTTAATCTGTGGCTGGAAAAGCATCCCTCTGTGGATTAAACCCCCTCTAAGAATGTGAAATGACTTGCACTCGTCTTATGACAATGTACAGTACGTGTGTGTGTGTGTGTGTGTTAACACTTGTGGGGATAGGCCTATATGGACAGGGCTACATGTTTACGTTTCTTACAGAACAACTATTAAAAAGGATAAGCACAGTTTGGTTTAATCATTTTCCCATCATGTCCAAAGTTGAGGACAACAGTTCACCGGACACAAGACTGAATCCAAACATTTAAACTTGACTTCATGTGTATTTTGCATTTACTGTAATCTGGATACTTTCAGTAACATTATAAAAATATGAATTTCAATGCACTTTTATGTGAAGAGAGTGTTCAACTATAAAAAGGTCATTTTTGAGCTCTCCTAGCTGTGCCGTTGAGGAACTAGAGCAAGAAGACTTGTCGTTGATTTGTTTGGAACACAGCCCTGCATCGGCGCCGTCACACAATTACTGTTGTGGTTTACGCAGTCCAAAAACATCTCATTATAAAACTGCAGTCTGGGTCAGCTGGGCATCATCTGAAAGCGTATTCTATTGCCAACATGACTAGCTAAGTTCTAAAATACGATCTTCCAGCGTTAGGCTTTCACCAGAAAATTCAGAGAAACCGATTGTAATTTTGGTGTGCATAGAATGGAGTCAGGAGTGCATTCGTGGGCCTGTTCCGCAGCCAATTTCCTCAACAAACAAAGGCTCACTCTGTTCAGAACAGGATATGCCACCATGTCATCTTGTAACGTTGACACTGTATAGACATGAGTTTTATGATATGGAAATGTAAAGTGCACATTTGGACTGTTTGGCTTGCTTGTATGACATTAAAGCGGTATTTATTGTCATCCTTCAACCTTCCATCTTTGAAAATACATCGAGTCCTCTTACATTTACAGCATTTCCCTCAGTGAGACAACATATTTTGCAAAAAGTTGCCCATTTAGCGGGAGGGATGAGGGCATCTTCTTGTCACGTGTGGTGCTCAAGTTCAGAACGGCTGTCAGTCAAAAACCCACCCAGCGCTGTGAAGCAGAGAAACGGAGCTCTGACGGCAGGGATATCAAGTTACTGTACAGCCACTGCGTCCCAATTAAGGCGCTTATTGCTGTCCAAACCTGCCAATCTGAACCCGTATATGGGTAGGAGTGTAAAGGGCCAATGTGAGCATGTGACTGAATGCGGTATTCTCACCCTCTTGGGCCACTTGACGATGGGTTTCCCGGTGTAGGACAGTTTGGGGATGTCATTAACATGCTCCTTCAGCAGGGCCTTACAGAGGACAAGAGAAGGTTAGTACATGAAAACACAGGCACACACAACCTTCCGAAATATAGACCATTTACACGCCTTAATCCAAAGTGATTTACAGTCAGTCATGCGTATGCATCCATTTTGATATTAGGATATGTAACTGTCAGACACCCACATCCACCCACCCAGCCCTCACCCACATCCACCCACCCAGCCCTCACCCACATCCACCCACCCACCCAGCCCTCACCCACATCCACCCACCCAGCCCTCACCCACATCCACCCACCCAGCCCTCACCCACATCCACCCACCCACCCAGCCCTCACCCACATCCACCCACCCACCCAGCCCTCACCCACATCCACCCACCCACCCAGCCCTCACCCACATCCACCCACCCACCCAGCCCTCACCCACATCCACCCACCCACCCAGCCCTCACCCACATCCACCCACCCAGCCCTCACCCACATCCACCCACCCAGCCCTCACCCACATCCACCCACCCACCCAGCCCTCACCCACATCCACCCACCCAGCCCTCACCCACATCCACCCACCCACCCAGCCCTCACCCACATCCACCCACCCAGCCCTCACCCACATCCACCCACCCACCCAGCCCTCACCCACATCCACCCACCCAGCCCTCACCCACATCCACCCACCCAGCCCTCACCCACATCCACCCACCCACCCAGCCCTCACCCACATCCACCCACCCAGCCCTCACCCACATCCACCCACCCAGCCCTCACCCACATCCACCCACCCAGCCCTCACCCACATCCACCCACCCAGCCCTCACCCACATCCACCCACCCACCCAGCCCTCACCCACATCCACCCACCCAGCCCTCACCCACATCCACCCACCCACCCAGCCCTCACCCGTCAGACACCCACATAGCCCTCACCCTGATGTGGGTGCAACAGTGCGGGAGCATTGTGTATGCCTGCCGGGACACAGTTCTTCTGTGAGGGCAGAGACTCCAGCTTCCCCAGCAGGTTCCACAGCCCCTCCAGCTCAAAGGGCGTCAGGTGAACCTTCACCCCGGGCTTAGAGCCCCGGGTCGGGGGAGCCTCCTCTTCATCCTCCTCCTGGGTGTGGCCGTTGACTGACTCACTGGCGGAGGGGTCTCTGGTAAGACCTGGAGAGAGGGATGGACGGAGAGATTAAGAGGTGGAGTTGGAAAGAAAAGACATCCTTCACAAAGAAATTCAAGGTTTGTAGTCTAACGAAATCCAGAGAAGGCACGTCTCAAGTTCTAGATCTCGTGCGGTCATTCAAACGTAATCACCTAATATAGAGTAATGATGGTTAGAAAAGTGTTGAGCTGCTTGCTGTAAAGCTGGAATAGTAGAGGTGGAGTGTAGAGAGAGGGGGGGTGAGAGAACAGAGAGAGGGTAGTGTTGGCACTGACCGATGCCCAGGGAGTGTTTCTGGAACTCAGGCGTGAGGTAAGAGGTGTTGGTCAGACTGAAGAGGTATCTCTCCAACACGTACCAACACATCTCATAGTAGAACGGGTAACGGAACTTAGCTGGTACCTGCAGACACACCAAGTTCAACTTTCAATGTATTACCAATTTCCAGTACATACATTGGAACTTCTCTTCTACGTGTGCTCAGGAATAATAAAAACAAGATTCAGTACATTTAGGAGAGAGAGATGAAAGAGAGAGAGTGTGTGTGTGTGTGTGTCCCCCCCACCCGTGTCCTGTCCTCGATGCTGTAGATGTTGAGTTGCATGGGGATGTTGAAGCTGTGGAGGAAGTTTCCCCCAAACACCAGGGTGTCCACTGGAGTGTAGACCGCATGGATCCAACCTGACAGGACACAAAGATAAAACATTAGAAAACAGGAACACACAACACTAGGTTGAAGTTTAAACAGTTAAATATCTGTATGTGTGTTTATTATTTCTGGAGTGCAGCAAAATGAAGGCAGTTCTACATTGTTTAAAACATGGATACCTGAGGGGATCATGAAGGTGTAGCCCTGCTTCAGCTCGATCCTCTGGCAGTCCTGGGCCTTGTCTCCCAGGAACACATCTCCCTGTTTCCCTGACAACACCCAGTCCTCATACAGCTCCAGGTTCTGAGGCGTGGGCGGAATCAGCCAGAACACCTGACAGGAAGTAAGGGGTCAGAGGTGAGAAGTGAGAGGAAACGCGAGTCACTCTTATTTGAGTCCCAAGTCTCAAGTCGTAGGGTCCGAGTCTTAACTTTAGGGAGCAGCGCACGAGGTGACCGTTTTGGAGAGCCTGGCGTGCCCAAAGTAAAATGCCTCCCATTCAGGCCCAGAAAATAGGATATGCACATATTTAGTACCATTGGATAGGAAACATTCTGAATTTTCTAAAAGTGTTAACATTTTGTCTGTGAGTATAACAGGACGGATATGGCAGGCGAAAACCCGAGGAATTTCTGTCCTGGAAAAAGTGGTTTTGACAGATTCCCTCATTTGGAACCCCTCCCTTATGAAAATGCCCATATAAGGGCATATGAATGCAGTACATATCGCTTCCTCTGGATGTCAACAGTCACAAGAAAGTGTTCTGATTCTTTTTAGATGCTTTTAGAGCAGAGAAGAAGACGAATAAGGAAGTGTCCACAGAGAATGTCAATAGGAGTAAATGCGCGTTCACGGCTGGCACGCTCGGTGGATTTTTCCTTACTTATCGCCCAGTTTATATTCCGGTTGAAATATTATACTATTTATACATAAAAGTGTTCTTAAGGATACATTTAAAATGATGTTTGATTGTTCTTGGACAAGTTTATAGGTATAAGTTGAACGAGTTCTCTTCACGTTTCAATGGATTGGAGAGAAAATATAACGCGCCAACCAAACGGATATTTATGGATATAATACATTACTTTTTCTAACAAAAGAACCATGGATTGTCTTCGTTGGACACTTGGGAAGCCCTCAGCAGAAGATCTTCAAAAGGTAATTGATTTGTTTTCGCTGTGAAATGTGTTTTGTGTGAACCGCATGGTTTATGAATTTATGGTAATGGGAAAAATATGTGGGGTGCTATTCTCAAACAATAAAATGTGGTGCTTTCACCGTGAAGCCTTTTTTGAAATCTGACAACGCTGTGATATTGCCAAGAAGCAGAGCTTTTGATGACTATGAAACACTTGTATATTGATGCATGTTTAATAATTCAACTTTTGGATTTTGAATTTGGCGCCTTGCATTTCACCTGGTAGTGTCGGGAGTGGGGCGCTTGCTGCTCCTTAAGAAGTTAAGTCGAGTCCCAAATAGAACGGGTCGAGACTCCAAATCGTACATTGTAAGATCAAGTAGTCCGTTCTTACCTTGCCTCCCCGCAGTATGTGGTACCAGACCGAGGAACCTCCGAAGTCTATGTGGAAGTCTGTGTAGCAGCCCTGCACACTCATTAGACAGTACCTGGAACAGAGGAGGAGAGGAGATAGAGGGAAGGAGAATGCAGTTAATGAGGGAGAGGGTCGCACTTCCGCACTTCGGGGGTACTGCATGTCTGTGATGAGTTGTTGGTGCCTAGGGACCATGGTCAAGCTGTGCATTATATATATAGGGTGCCATTTGGGACACAGATGAGCCTTACTTCTGAACTTTGGGGTACTGCATGTCTGTGATGGAGTTGGTGGAGTCCCTCTGTCTCTCCTTCAGGTGCCGAGGCCACATGTTGTCCACCCAGTCTATGATGTCCACCTGATAGGATACACAGGAGGCGGTAAGAACAGACAGGAGTGAGTGTGTGTGTGTGTGTGTGTGTGTGTGTGTGTGTGTGTGTGTGTGCCGATGTGTGTCCGCGCGCGTCTCAGACTGACCGATGCAGGCCTCTGGACCAGGTTCTCCAGCTTGGTGTGACTAAACTCCAGGCTGATGACGTTGTAGAGTTTGTCCCTCTGGGAGGGGGGCGTCTCGTAGTAACGTCTCCACTGGGCCATAGACATCTCTATACCCTTCTGAGTACTGACATCCATCACATCCATCATACGCCTGCTGCCTGGGGGAGACAAGGAGGGATACGGTGAGGGAGGAACAAAGAAGAGAAAGGAGGGAGACAGAAAAAGGTAAGAGAGTGTTTAGTATTTTATTAGGATCCCCATGAACTGTTGCTGAAGCAGAAGCTACTCTTCCGGGAACATGAAACATGACATAATAAAGAACATCAATAGACAAGAACAGCTCAAGGACTGAACTACACCAATTTAAAATGAGAACAAAATAGGTCCTACTGACAGTTACCCTCACATCATTATATGTACCGTGCATTCGAAAAACATTCAGGCACGCTGCCCTTTTCCACATGTTGTTACGTTACAGCCTTATTCTAAAATGTATTAAATAAATACAAATCTCAATCAATCTACACACAATACCCCACAACGGCAAGCAAAAACTTTTTTTTAATAATGTTTGGTAATTTATTGAAGAGAAATACCTTATTTACATAAGAATTCAGAACCTTTGCTAGGAGACTCGAAATTAAGCTCAGGTGCATCCTGTTGTTTCCATTGATCATCCTTGAGATGTTTCTACAACTTGATTGGAGTCTACCTGTGGTAAATTCCATTGATTGGACATGAGTTGGAAAGGCACACACCGGTCTATAAGGTCCCACAGTTGACAGAGCATGTCAGAGCAAAAATCAAGCCATGACGTTGAAGGAATTATCCATAGAGCTCCGAGACAGGATTGTGTTGAGGCACAGATCTGGGGAAGGGTACCAAAACATTTCTGAAGCATTGCAGGTCCTCAAGAACACAGTGGTCTCCATCATTCTTAAATAGAAGAAGTTTGGAACCACCAAGACTCTTGATAGAGCTGGCCACCCGGCCAAACTGAGCAAATCGGGGCCTTGGTCAGGGAGGTGACCAAGAACCCGATGGTCACTCTGAAAGAGCTCCAGAGTTCCTCTGTGGAGATGGAAGAACCTTCCAGAAGGACAACCATCTCTGCAGCACTCCACCAATCAGGCCTTTATGGTAGAATGGCCAGACAGAAGCCACTCCTCAGTAAAAGGCACTTGACAGCCCGCTTGGAGTTTGCCAAAAGGCACCTAAAGGACTCTCAGACCATGAGAAACAAGATTCTCTGGTCTGATGAAACCAAGATTGAACTCTTTGGCCTGAATGCCAAGAGTCACATCTGGAGGAAACCTGGCACCATCTCTATGGTGAAGCATGGTGGTGGCAGCATCATGGTGTGGGGATGTTTTTCAGCGGCAGGGACTGGGAGACTAGTCAGGATCAAGGCAAAGATAAACGGAGCAAAGTACAGAGAGATCCTTGATGAAAACCTGCTCCAGAGCGCCCAGGAACTCAAAGTTTCACCTTCCAACAGGACAACGACCCTAAGCACAAGGCCAAGACAACACAAGAGTGGCTTCGGGAGAAGTCTCTGAAAGTCCTTGAGTGGCCCAGCCAGAGCCCGGTCTTGAATCTGATCGAACATCTCTGGAGAGACCTGAAAATAGCTGTGCCGTGACGCTCCCCATCCAACCTGACAGAGCTTGAGAAGATCTGTAGAGAAGAATGGGAGAAACTCCACAAATACAGGTGTGCCAAGCTTGTAGCGTCATACCCAATCAGAATTTGAGGCTGTAATTGCTGCCAAAGGTGCTTCAACAAAGTAGTGAGTAAAGGCTCTGAATAATATATATAATTTATTCATTTATTTTTTTGCAAAAAAATGTCCAAAAACCTGTTTTTGCTTTGTCATTATGGGGTATTGTGTTTAGATTGATGAAAAAACAAAACAGTTCAATCCATTTTAGAATAAGGCTGTAACGTGACACAATGTGGAAAAGGTGAAGGGGTCTGAATACTTTCTGAATGCACTGTACATAATGGCAATCAGTTAATTAGGTCAGGTGGGGAGAGGCATTGTTCTGTGAGGTGTTTTGAAGCTCATTTACAGCAGTTTGCTTGAGTCATTTGCGATGGAAGGGTGGTCCATGTGATAATGGCTCTATAGAATACTGTGCGTTGCCTTGAATCGGTTCTCGATTTGGGGACTGTGAAGAGACCCCCGGTGGCATGTCTGGTGAGTAAGCATGCTTATCAGAGCTATATGTAAATTGATTATACAGACTACTTGGAAATTAACACTTTCTCATAAAAACAAGAATTGATGCAGTCAATCTCTCCTGTACTTTGAGCCAAGAGAGACTGACATGCATACTGTTGACATGAGCCCTCTGAGTACATTGAAGGGCAACACTTGCTGCTCTGCTCTGGGCCAGCTGAAGCTTTTCTAGGTCCTTCTTTGCAGCACTTGACCATATCACCGGGCAACACTGTCAAGATTAGATCAAACTAGACTTGTTTGGTCGAGGACTTGTTTGGTCGACTGTGGTGTTAATAATGTGAGGGAGAGAAATAAAGGAGATGTAAATGAGGGAGTGTTACGATGGAGAAAGAGAAATAGGGTGAAGGAGAGGAACTGGAAAAGGGAAGCGGTGTGTTTGGATAGAAGCACTGGAGGAGGAGGGAATCTTACCGACAAATATCTTGACGTCGTTCACACTGAAGTCTGGATCTGGCATCCTTTAGAGAGCACGACAAACCAGCGTTACATATTACTCAGAGACTTACAAACTCTTAACGCAATTTCAGCCATTCTAATTGCCCCAGAGATTAATGTGAGTGTGTTTCCAACAGAGTTGAGGGGAAAAGCAGGACGTACTTGATGCCCAGGCCGTCTGGCTTCTCAAAGATGATTGGGTCCCTCAACCCACCTCTTTGGATGTACTCAAACGTGAGGTCTGGAAAAACAACAAACACAATAAGCCATAAAGTAAAACCGGAATCCTCAAAGCTACTCAAGTTAATAAGCGACGCCAAATGAGCGACACCAATTTCAGACGCAGCCAATGTCTCAAACCCTCCATCATAGAATGACGATGACCCCCATCACTGACCTTTCCCCTCCATGCGTTTGACCCTGTCTGAGGTGAACCTCTCGCTCGTCAGCTTCTCCTCCAGGTCAAAGGTCCTCTTCCCCTCGATCTCGTCATCCGAGATACCATCGTCATGGTAGCGCCGCCGTGTGCCCGACCGCTGGAGAGAGGGGGAAAGAGAAGAGGAAGGGGGGGAAAAGAGAAGAGGAAGGGGGGAAAAGAGAAGAGGAAGGGGGAAAGAGAAGAGGAAGGGGGAAAGAGAAGAGGAAGGGGGAAAAGAGAAGAGGAAGGGGGAAAGAGAAGAGGAAGGGGGAAAGAGAAGAGGAAGGGGAAAGAGAAGAGGAAGGGGGAAAAGAGAAGAGGAAGGGGGAAAAGAGAAGAGGAAGGGGGAAAAGAGAAGAGGAAGGGGGAAAAGAGAAGAGGAAGGGGGAAAAGAGAAGAGGAAGGGGGAAAAGAGAAGAGGAAGGGGGAAAAGAGAAGAGGAGGGGGAAAGAGAAGAGGAAGGGGGAAGAGAAGAGGAAGGGGGGAAAAGAGAAGAGGAAGGGGGAAGGAGAAAGAGGGAGAGCAAAAGGGAATATGGAAGAGGAATGTGAGGAGGAAGAGGGAAAAGGAATAAAGAACAGATTTACCTCTGTGTTCAGCAGCTGTATACCCTTTAAATCCCATTGAGCACTATTTTAGTGTATTTACAGTATTTATGTAATAGTTAGGCTTAATACTTCTCCTAGGTTCTTTACGGTATTTCTGTAACATGTAATGCTACTTAAAGACAGCAGCGTTTGGCTGTGTTAACAATGCTCCCACACACACAGTACTTGACCTGCTCCTCCCTCCTACAAAAAGACTCAGTCTCAATATAACAACACACCCTGGGGCAAGGAGCAATGAACATACCCACACAAACTGATATCAACACAGAACACACACAGTACATTGATGATCAGACCAGGGTACCAATTCTCTCTAATGTAGCCTATCATATTAATTTCCCTCACACGGACTCTCCCTTCTCTCAGGAATGGGGGGAGTGGGGGATAAAGAGGAAGGGACGGGGTACCTGGAGCCTTTTTAACCAGTGCTTCCATGCCCCTGCTCATCAGCCTAATATTGTCCCCCATCCCCACTACTTATTCACCCCCTCTGTCTGTCAACTGGAGGCTTGACGCTTCATTGATGGTTGGGTAGCGCTCATGTGACTTCAGAGTTTGCAAAACAAATGGCCATTGGATTGATGCAAATAATCATGATATCATTCTGCCAGAAAGACAGAGGCTACTTTTTAGTTAACATTTAACAGAGAAGGTTTTTGGGAAAGCCTTTCCATCTACCCGCTGACAGTTATCATTAGCACTATCGCTAACAGCTACACAAAGTGGACCAGGGAGTGGGCCAGGGTTGCCATAGCAATGCACCAGCCGACCCAGGGAGGGGGTTGGGGTCCAGCAGCCCAGAGCTCAGTGACAACAATAAGAAATGTCTGAGAATGCAATCTCTCGCCGTCCGTCTCACACACGCCTCCTTGCAAACACCACACAATGTAAAACGACCTCACTGTACCGTCCACCAGTCAGCCACAAGCTAATGCCACTCTACAGCACAACATTAAAACAGCGCTAGTATCCACCGCTGTAGCAGCGAAATCAGTGACATGAGATGCAGAACCAGGCACCAGTACCAGTCCTACCTCCAACATTTCACTGCCCATCTGCCAGCCAGCCAGCCACTGCAATCCTCCTAGTCTCCGGGCAGGAGACGAACACAACGGCGCTGCAATGAGTGGTGTAATGCAGTGCGCTAGTCCATCTGTCGGTCTGTGCTCCCCTGGGCCGCTGCCCAGTACAGTGGACAGTGGCTGCCCGTACCAAATGGCTCCCTAGGTAGTGCACTATGTAGGGAATAGGGTGCCATTTGAGACACGAAGATACCGTCTCTCAGTGACGCACTACGTTGCAACAGCACCCGGCGAAACCAACGACCTTTAACGGAGACATCATACAGACCAGCTGCTGGTCACACACTGCAGTGTCCAGCTCCACCTAGTATTCCCAAGGCAGGAATTCTGGTTGTGACAACAGACTCTAGAGAGAGAAACAGTCTGGATTTGAGCACCATGCCAGGGACATGGGAGCGGGAGGGAGCGGATCCGTCTGGAAGACGCCTTGGCTGAGGAACGACGGACAGCCAGCGCCTCCGGTCTAGTTCACCTCCTGGGTCTCCCGGCCGCCCACTCACTCAGCTACTCAAGAAACAATAGACGACCCTGAGCTACACAATCGCACCACGACGCCTGAGCAACCAGAGTGGGTAAGGGCAGACGCCAGATGCAGTATCTAACCGTCCATGTTTATTCTCAAAGATCATCGCCAAGAGACGGTGGGTCTCGGAGCCAGTACCAGCAGGGTAACAGATGCTCTCTCCTCCCCACTGCAGCGATCCACTATCCTCTCCATTATATTATATTTCTCTTGCCCTTTCCCTCTCCTGCAGTGCACCTTGGGGAATCCTGTGGGATGGAGACTCAACACACCTCGCACCTTCAGTGTCACCATTACATCCTTCCTCCTCTTCCTCTCTTTATCTATATTCTTCCTCCTCCTCTCTTCCCACATCCCTTCATCCCCGGCGTAGTGCAGCAGCATCTCTCCTTTGTTCGCCATCCTCCTCTCCCCCTCTCCTTTCTTGTCAGAGAAAAAGAGGCCTGCGGTCTATCCAGCTCTGTCATCCTTCCGCCTCTGCAGTGTCTCACCCCCCCACACATCTTCATCCGTGTTTTCCGCATTTCTACTCACATGGCCAGACAGCCAGCCTCTCCAGTAACTTCTCCTTTTGCTTCACACAGAGCAGACAGCGTGCTCTCGCCACAGTGTCCTCTCCACTCACACACATCCCCCATTCAATCCCCTTCTCTCTCACTTCTCCTGTTTCATCACTTACACTGGCACTGTTGTATTGCAGGCAATATGCCTTCTGGAGATGCATGGCTCAAAGTACAGGCAAAGAAAAATAACTCCCTCTCCCTAACAGACCAGAGACTAAGAGATGTAGACCTGACCACTACTGCCTGAATCTCAGCCTATTCATAATTGATAAGACGTTATCTCTGCATGATCCTGCCTGGCTACTGCTCTGAGAGATACATGTTCTGCTTCTGCGACCTACAAACGTGACGATCATTTAAAATTCAACAATCACAACACACACACACACACACGCACTTCTTCGTGCACACACACATACCTCCATTGTACAGTATAAACATCAGGTCTACGGTCCATGGTCTAGTAACAGCCTTGTTTGTGTTGCCTCACCTGTAACTATCCAGATTCTACAGTCAGGTAGGCTGGAGACCCTAGTCACCCTACTAAACCCTGCAATACAGGTTCAAATTCTCTCACCATCCAGGAAAAAAATAGGACTCACCTCAAACACATCAATCAATAATCTTATCTGACATATTGGACCCTCAATCAAAAATGTACCATGTAACAATAATGTACAATATTCTTTCCATGGGTTTAGCGAGCTCTCACACTAATCCCAGTCATCGCCCAAACTAACCCTGTGTTTACTCCTCCAGACACGGTTGATCCGGTCCTCTTTAACCAAATGTCTTCCGCTTTTTACAATGTTTTGGAGCGACTGTGACATGATGCACACTCCTGGCAGGGTATAACCCCCCAAACGATGAACACATGAACCTGGATCGTTTTAAAAATGCACCCTATTCCCTTTATAATGCACTACTTTTGACCAAAGAGCCTGTTTTCAATGCTCTCTCAAGTTAGTCAGTGCCAATCTGGACTACACGATGCCATCAAGCAAGACAAGTCAGAGACATAAGCTTCTTATGTAGGGAAAAAAACACTACAGGTATTCCCATAACCCATGTTATGAGGTACAAGTCTAGGTGCAAGTCATGGAATTGAACCGCAAACTAGTAACGTTATAACTCACTTCCTCTCTCTGACTGGCTTTATAATGTCAACATCTCAATCCATATGGACAGTTTAAGAACACACAAAATGATTAAATGTCCATACTACTGCACCTTTCGATATAGTTAGTAACTAGCGGTGGTCCATGCCATTTCAGATCGTTCATCACCATCAACGTCTAAAGTAACGTTAGCTATGGATTTCTACTACAGACTAAACAGGGAGACGTTGAAATAACGCTGGGCCAACTAGTTACTTACCAGTCGCTTGCTGAATCTTGGTCGACGCTTATCTTCCATGTTTTATGACTGTCACTTGAGACAGTGGACTGCTTATTTGGTAGGCGGTTCGCCGATACACGTGGGTACCGGACTGCTGCTGTCAAACTGCTCAACACTACAAATAGCTCGGGATTGGAAACGTAGTTTAACCTATCTATTTATTTCTAGTAATCTAATATTTATGTCCACTATCACTTGCGGGTAAAAAAAAAAAAAAAAGCCTTTCAAATCTGACAAACTAAATCTAAGATACAGTCAGCAACATAGCCAAGTTAATACATTTTGATTTGATTAAAAACACCGTATGAATAAAGTAAGAACGTTACACATTGTAACGTTATGTACAGCTAACGGTAGATAATTACCACTAGGACATAGCTAGTGGAATAGTAAAGAGGCTAGCTATCCCCCACTAAAGGGAAGTCTTTTTTGTCGATCACCAAAACAAAACCCTGCCGAGAGAATGGGATTAGCTAGCAAGCTTTAGTTTGTGTTTATATCGCCAATATTGCATTTGGGATTGTAGTGTGGTTCATTATGTAACGGTTAGCGTGTTATAGCTAACGTTAGCTATAGAGTGTAGCTTACTATTGATACAATACATACCATTAGACACTCGTCTGGCTAGTTTTAGGGGGTGAGGGGGGGTTACTAGTCCTGGGTTATTTGCGGCATGTAGTTCACACACATTTTCTTATTATGTTGAACAAACTGTTCGCTTAAACTAAGTTTAAAATGCAACAGCAGACAGCGAGCAATCTGTTTCCAAGGGAACTTTCCGCTTTGTCTTTTGGAAAACTCCAATCAACCAAAGAGTTTTCTAGAAAAACAATCCTTAAAATCTGGTCATATTAAAATGACATGACGTTCTGTTAAAATCGACAGAGACCGCTGGTTTAAAAATCGCAGTTTTTATATGTATAATATCCGATTTTTATACGTATAATATCCGATAAAGACGGCGGCTCAGCCATCCGCCGCCATTTCCATCTCCTCACAAAACAACTCGAGTTTCTCAAGACCCGCCTACAACAACAAAAGCGTCCAACCACAGCAGAGCCGGCGAGGCGCTAAATGGTCGGTAATTCTGTCACTCAGAAATACATTTTGTCGAGACGGATTGGACACACGAACAACCAGAAAGTGATACGGACACATTAATGACCAATTAAATTGCAAGTTATTGGACGAATCGACCTCCAATTGGCGACCATTTTGTTACTATCTTCAAAAGGAAAATAATAATTGGTCAACATACAAAAAGGGGTCAATAAGGCAGCCAATGAAGTACCACGCAATTCAGACATCGTGTTACCCAACTCAACCTCCTTAGAAAATGGCCAGACCTGCCATACAACTTATGAACCCATCAAATGTGAATCTATGTCCGTTACACACCACCATGACTGAGGAGAACGGCTCAAAGACGGTCGACGGGGCCGGTCTGCTGTGTCTGCCTCCTGGCTTCTGCTGGGTCTTCACTCCCGGACCTTAACATTGCTGAGACACATGTTCTGGGCTCCTACTTTGGTCTCGGGCTTCTACTTTGGTCTCGGGCTTCTACTTTGGTCTCCGTCTGCTACTTTGGTCTCCGTCTGCTACAGCAAAGCCGCCCATTCATGGCACTTGTAATCCGGAAGCGGCTGTCTATTGGTCCCACAGTTGGATGGATGGCAACAATTGGAGGATTTGGCCTGCCAATTAAACAATATACAGACGGCGAGAGATGTCAAAGGAAATTCGTTTCGTTTTATTCCTATTTTTCAAAGCAGTTTAAAGTAATTGAATAATGAAAACTTACAACTAAAAACACTTGGTAAATGGCGATTCTTTTATTTGTCAACAGAGGGGAAAAGCTACAAAAAAATGAAATCTGACCTTACATTTTGTTCAGAAAACATTTTCCATATAAATGCCTACAAAATCACTACAAATGTATGCGACTGAAGACACACAAACACACACGCAGACATATTGGCTATTCACTTGATACTGCTTGCTTGCTCACATCATAACAAAAATACTATCCTATCTATTATTGGCGGGGGTAGAGAGCAATGACTTATATAAATAAACCCTGGACTGCTGATGCTATAAATTGGCCATTTGAGATGCTTTGAAGCCACCGGTCGGCCATATTGGCACTCCCTAGAAGGAGTAGTTCACAGTATTTCAAGGACAAAATTACATGTATTTAAGTATTGTTTGTTGTAGTGGGGACAGTAACATTAGTACTCTCCCCATACATTTTTTTTAGGCCACATAATATAATTTAAAAGTATGCATTATAGCGTCTGTAATAGAATAAACGAATGTAGACATTAACAAACGCATTTCTATCGCTTCCAAAATCTTTTAACCATTGAGGAGGATTACCAAGATGGCTGCACAGTGGCTTCAACACAGGGTTTATACACATAGAGTCATCCAGGGTGTATACACATCACTTGTAGAGAGAGGCGTGTGACAGTTTTATGACACAGGCATGCTCCCTGGTGGTACATGCGTCGACACACATGCAGGATAAAAATGACATGAGTGCAATATTATGCAATAACTTCAACACACAATAATACAACAATAACATAAAAACATGCCATTTTGGGGTAGTTTTGATTACTAGCTGACAGTAGGGCAGTGAGATTATTATATATTTTTTAAATCATCGTTTTATCATATTATTTTGTTTACCAATATCTTTAGGTTACTTGACATGATTACACAGTGTTATCGTTGACCTGTCTTAGCTTAGATTATTAAGGAGCCACACTACCAAAGCTAATTGACACAAATCCTTGAAGTGGGAAAAGGAGCTGTGGGGAGAAGCGTGCCTGAAAAGAGGAATGAGAGAGAGGGAAAATAGGGAGAGAGAGAAATACAGAGAAAAAGACGAAAGGAAAGAGGGAGAGAGAAGACGAAAGACAATGTAGGGTGGAAGGCCTTAAGCCGGACTGAAGTGTATCTCCGCTGAGCAGCGCTGTATGTATCTCTTGACAGACAGTGACCACTGTTGATCCATCCACCCAGGTTAGACTGGGGGTAATCTGGAACACTCCTCTTCAACTTCCCCTGAGGCCAGTCATAAGTAATTATCACATTAAGAGGCCAATAATACAGCCTAAGTCTACATCCCAAATGGCACCCTATTCCCTATATACTACAAAGGGAATAGGGTGCCATGTGGGACACAGAATAAGAATAACCTGGATCTAACGTTATCTAATCTGGTCCCGTAAACATAAAGCATCTCAGAGTAGGAGTGCTGATCTAGGATCCTGCCCCGCCTGTCTATGTAATCTTATTCTTTGTGATCTAAAAGGTTCAACTGATCCCAGATCTGCACTCATACTCTGAAAGGCTTTATAAATACAGGCCCTGATCAAACTTGGAAATCCACACGTTTGGCTTGACAGGGACAGGAATGGCGTTTTCAAGAGTACAAAGAGATCTGTTTCCAGGGTAACATCCTTCTGGATCAATACATGATTTAAAAGTTTACGTTTGGAGTTTTGAACACATCTCAGTTTCACAACAAGTTTTCAACCCGGACGGTATTTCCTATTTGATAAAGCTGTAGAGGAAGGACCCTCCGATGACACAGAGAATGACACAGCAGCACATGATCATCATCTGCTTCTAAAGGGCGGAAGATGGAAAGAAAGAGGCAAAGAGAGACAGAGGATGCGAGAGAGGAAGAGGACACAGAGGAGGAAGAAATATAAAGAAACAATGAAGGGAAGGGAGAGAAGAAAGAGAACAAGAAAAAAACTCAGAAAAACAAAAGGGAAAATTGACCCGACCATAGAGAGAAAACATAACCTACGATAAATATTTAGAGACTCAATGTGCCATTGCAAGTTCTAAAGTTTTTAAGAGTTTCTTTGCACCAGTGAGAATGCTGAACCCCCTGTAGCAAGACAGTAGATTTAGTGTATGTCCCAAATGGGACCCTTTTCCCTGTATAGTGCAGTACTTTCAAAAGCAATGCACTATGAAGGTAACGGTAACATTTGGGACGACGCCAATGTATCCCTTCTCCTGTATGGACCAAGGTGATAGGTAATAGGTCTAGGGTCCGGAGTGGAGTGGACCTATAAACAGGATGTTGCAGCCGTAGAAATAGAATCACTTACTATGGCATCATTGACCTGAATGGGGACGGCCATTCTACTCATTCTAATTCTATGGTTTCAGCACCACTCACCCTACGGGCCTCCTGCTGAAATTTGGCTGCTTTCTTGGTGTCGGCAACAGCCCGCTCTACGAAGCCCACCGATTGGTCCATGTTGCTCTCAATCTTGTCAATCATACCGCCCTTTGAAGGGAGTGGGCCGAGTGTTGGGAGAGGCACACACAAACAGCGGTCAAAAGCAGTGCACTACGTATGGAATAGGGTGCCATTTGGGATGCAGCCTAAAAGGTGTGAAGGGTTACCTGGTTCTCCACCAGCATAGCAATGTCCACGAACATGTCATGAAGCTCTTTGATGCTGCTCTCCAGCCTCACAATGTCTTTATGCCGCGCCTCAATCTCATTCAATGCCTGCTTTGATATACCCGACTCCATGATCTACAAAACACATAGCAGAGGATATACACAACGGTTTAACACCCACACTAGGAGAGGATATACACATCAATTTAACACCCACACAAGGAGAGTATATACACAACGGTTTAACACCCACACTAGGAGAGGATATACACAACGGTTTAACACCCACACTAGGAGAGGATATACACAACGGTTTAACACCCACACTAGGAGAGGATATACACAACGGTTTAACACCCACACTAGGAGAGGATATACACAACGGTTTAACACCCACACATAGGAGAGGATATACACAACGGTTTAACACCCACACTAGGAGAGGATATACACAACGGTTTAACACCCACACTAGGAGAGGATATACACAACAATTTAACACCCACACAAGGAGAGTATATACACAACGGTTTAACACCCACACTAGGAGAGGATATACACAACGGTTTAACACCCACACTAGGAGAGGATATACACAACGGTTTAACACCCACACTAGGAGAGGATATACACAACGGTTTAACACCCACACTAGGAGAGGATATACACAACGGTTTAACACCCACACATAGGAGAGGATATATACAACGGTTTAACACCCACACTAGGAGAGGATATACACAACGGTTTAACACCCACACTAGGAGAGGATATACACAACGGTTTAACACCCACACTAGGAGAGGATATACACAACGGTTTAACACCCACACTAGGAGAGGATATACACAACGCTTTTAACACCCACACTAGGAGAGGATATACACAACGGTTTAACACCCACACTAGGAGAGGATATACACAACGGTTTAACACCCACACTAGGAGAGGATATACACAACGGTTTAACACCCACACATAGGAGAGGATATACACAACAGTTTAACACCCACACTAGGAGAGGATATACACAGCGGTTTAACACCCACACTAGGAGAGGATATACACAACGGTTTAACACCCACACTAGGAGAGGATATACACAACGGTTTAACACCCACACTAGGAGAGGATATACACAACGGTTTAACACCCACACTAGGAGAGGATATACACAACGGTTTAACACCCACACTAGGAGAGGATATACACAACGGTTTAACACCCACACTAGGAGAGAATATACACAACGGTTTAACACCCACACTCCCAAGCATTCTCGCTTGTACACAAACACACACAAACACACACTCAAAAACATTCTCGATTGTACACAAACACACACAAACACACACTCAAAAACATTCTCGCATGTACACATGCACACATACGCACACGCACACAGAATTACCCCTGCGGTGAAGACGGCTGCGTTCCCTCCTTCCAACATCTCCTCCAGCTCCTCGTCGGTCGTTGTTTTTCCCGCTGTGGAGTGGAGAGTTCACAGAAAGGGGTTAATAACATGTTTGAAAGCCTTAATAACAAGTCAATAACATATAACAGGCCCTTAAAGCTGGTATAGAATATACTAATATACGCCATCAACAGCTGATCTGGGTTTCAAATACTTTATCTGTGTCTGTTTGAGCTTGTCTGGCTTAATAAACCAGAAAATAAAAGTAACAAAACTGCAACCCTGCCCAACTCCAGGCAGATTCAAGCAAACACTCAAAGTATTTGAAAGGTTCTTCCAAGTATTTGAACTGGTAAAGAGCATTGTATTGGTTTGAGTCTGTCTGTGGTAGGTTGAAACATGCACTCCCGTCTACAACTTAATGTAACTTGGGCCAGGATTTTTTCCTGACAACTGACTTGTCCAGGAACAAAAAACCCTGGCCCTAGTTATACCAGGTATCTTGTCTCTACTACATGGTTATCACATGGTTCGAAGGTTCATAGATGTCAGACTCACTGATCTCCAGCTGCCGGGCGATGCGCCCTTTGCTCTTGTCTCTAAAATCTGTCTGAGCCTCGTTGTACTTGGTCATCACCTCCACAAACTTCTTGGCCAGGATGGCATGCTGGGAAAAGGTGGAGGTGGGTACAGAGGTTGTTATAGTAACCAGTGGGGATGGAACCCGAGTCTCCAACCCCGGTCTCCAACAGGAAAAAACGACGGGGACATGACTGACGTGCAAACCGATAGGGTTAAGGGTTTGGTTGAGGTTAGTTTGTTTTTTAAGGGTTACCTGGGACTTCCGAATCCTCGTGTCTGCTGACGACCGTTCCTCTGTGTTTGTCTCAAGTTGCTTCTCGATACCTGCCAGGGATGGAACATGCAACCGTTACCGTGACTACGGCCATCGACAACAACAAAAAATGACTACGGCATTGGAGTCCATGGCATTCAAAAACACTTTATCTTGACAGGAAAACTACGTTTATACAATTTGATGACTGTTGTGCTGGTCGTCAGAAAACGGTTGGCCGTCAGAAAGACTTGTGGGTAAGATTTAAAGGGTCAGGAAGGACTGACTCTTTAGTTTGTTGCGAGCGGTGCCGGCTGCTTTCTTGATGTCGTTGGTGACTGCCTCCAAATCATCTTGCGTCTCTGATGAGCACAGAGAAAGAGAAAAAAGAGTGGTTGTAACATAGAAGTATCAACAAGCCGCAAAGGATGAACAATATGGAATGGAAAGAAAGTGGGTGAGATTAACTAAGAGATGAAGAGAGAGAGAGAGAGAGAGGGTGAAAGAGAGAGGGGGCAGAGAGAGAGTGGGATTGAATGATGTTTACTCTGCTCTGATGTAGGGGCAGAGAGGATGGTAGAGTACAGCTTCTTTGCTTGCGCCACACTCTCATCTATCTTATCGATGCTGCTCCGGATCTCCTCAATCTGAGACAGAGACAGGCAATGATGACACTGGTGAACGCACACAAATACACACACACACACACAAACACACACGCACACACATCAGGAGTATGGTCAGAAATACCTGGGCGAAGAAGTCATCCATAAAGGCTTGGTTCTCCACTGGAACCTCCACATCGTCCCCAGCCACATCACTTTTCTGTTGACACACACACAGACACAGGCAGAGTTGTTGTGGTGGTGTGTTTGTGGTGAGATAATCACACTCACAGGCTTTTTAGCGGTTCTTACATCAGTGAAACAATGTGTTTTGAAGCCACTAATAAAGTACATTTTTTAACCAGCCACAATAAGGATTGCAGCGCACACAAGCCTACATCGACGACCTCGAGACCTTAGAAGAGGCGCAGGAAATTAAGAGAAAACAATCCATACATCTTTCCTTAATCGACCCTTCTGTTCCCCTCTCTGTGCCCACCCCCCTCCGTTTGTACACACCACCAATAAACATGTGTACAGCCTGAATATCATCACACCCCAATTAGGCCTGCCTACTTCCTAGAATAACTTCATGCTCTAATGTTTGTTAGCCCAATGTTCAACTAGGCTATTTCTATTTCCTCTTTTCTAGGCCTGAAAATGGGATCAAACAGTTTGTCTAAGGTTGTTGACAAACCGCTCATCCAATCACATCTACTGCGCAAAAACAAACGAGTAAATCTGCTACGTCCCCCATCCCTATTATATCATTCTATATGATTAGCAACGGTTACAAGTTAAGCTAATAGCAAGCAAGGCTATGAAAACATGAACAAGTGTATAAAAAGGCGTAGCTTACCGCCTTCAACTGTTCCAATCGGTCCTTCATCTTCAAAACTGTGTTGTCACTGTCACAATCTCTAAACTATCAAAAAGCGATATTCTAATCTACAACCACTAATTAAAAGGTTACCAAATTAGACCATTAAAATTTAGTAGCCTACTGATTCATCCAGTGACTTGGCCGAAAATAAATTTCAAAGTTAGTTGTAAAAAGATTTAGTAGGGTAAATGGTCATTAGAATATGGTCGTCAAATAAAAAAAAGAACTATCTTTTTTTACAAAATGCCTGTTCAATATGGCTGCAGCAGCGTCTCCAACCTGTAGTTTTACTAAGCCTATCCTCTCAAGGAGGATTAGAGCAACAGTTGTGTAGAGGGCGATTAATCTCTCTCTCTCTCTCTCTCTCTCTCTGATCAATAGCATGCGTAAAAACGCATGCAAAGTAAATAACACGCATGATCTCTGTTTTGGGCACACTACTGAAACAGGGCACTGAATGGAAAGGTAATAGGTTAAATTCTAAATCTGTAAAGTCAACCCAGTGGGTTGTCCATCTAGAAATAAGATGAGGCTGCATTTGTATTGTTATTTCTTGAACACCTTGTCCCCATCTGCTTTCTAAATATAGCTAAATAAGGCCAGGTCAACAAAATAAAGTAATGCAATGATTATTGATTAATGAAGATATTTTTTTAATTCCTTTTTTTTATTTGCTAATCAAAAAATGCATAATGTTTCATAGTATAAACACGTGACGCATTATTTTCATCGACACCGTTCCTCCTGAAAATACATTAGGTTACACTGTTTTCTGACAATAGGTCTAGATAGGATTCTCAAATGCAATGTGTTCAGAAGTTTCTAATATTATCAGTTGTTTCATTAAATCTTACTTTGGTCTCACTTGACTGCTCATCTGTCATCTACTTTAAATGATAAACCTCTCACTCCCTTTTCCCACCATCCCCTCTTCTTCTTCTCCTTCATTCGTTTCCTCGCTTTCATCAGGTTTGAAGGCACTGCTTATCATTCCATTCCCCTTTCTCTGAGATGGAGAGATAAAATGAAGTTGTATCCATTATTAATGCCTTTTAGAGAGTATTGAATGGCATGAGCCTATCTACTGTAGCGTGAGGCTTTTGATGAAGCGTTTAATACAAGTACACCCCCTTGACACCAGTCTATTGCAGGGCCCCCAATCCTTTTCTTTAATGCTGAGTGACAAGCAGAGAGGAATCTGGCCCCTTTTGGTATGACCCGACCTGGGATCAAACCCCCAACCTTCCAAGCTCAGGACAGTCACTCTAACCACGTGGCCACTGAGCTATATAATACCTAACTTGTGAGATCTGTCATACTTCAAATCAAAAACTTCCCACTCCCTTTTCCACAATAGTTAACACAATTCTGAATACATCAGCATACTGGATTTGGTGCAGCTGGTAGCCTAGCGGTTAAGAGCGTTGGTTCAAATCCCAGAGCCGACTAGGTGAAAAATCTGCCGATGTGCCCTTGAGCAAGGGACTTAACCCTAATTACTCTTGTAAATCGCTCAGGATAAGAGCGTCTGCTAAATGACTAAAATGACTAATCCCCTCTTTCCCTTACCCCCTACCTTTCCGTCCGCCTTCCTCCCTTCCATCCCTCCCATTATCTCTGCCTTCTTTTGCTTTCGCTGCCAGTTCATTTCCATGCACTGTCCATCACCGGATGGTTGCTTGGGTTTCTGAAGCCAGGAAAAGTAGTCCATCAGTCCAGATGTAGCGGTGAGGCTGTGTGTGTGTGAGAGAGAGAGAGAGAGAGAGAGAGAGAGAGAGAGAGAGAGAGAGAGAGAGAGAGAGAGAGAGAGACGTTGTTGGGGGGCATGAACACTGTTGTCCACCTGGTTTTGAATGGTGAACAGTTGCTCCCGAGTGCATCTCAGTGCTAGAGGCGTCACTACAGACCCTGCTTCGATCCCAGGCTGTATCACAACAGGCCGAAATCCGGAGTCCCATAGGGAGGCACACAATTGGCCCAGCGTCGTCCAGGTTAAGGGAGGGTTTGGCCGGGGTAGAATGTAAAATAAGAATTTGTTCTGACACGCCTAGTTAAATAAAGGTAAAATAATAATACAAAAAAAATATATCAGATGAGATTTGTCCTTTTGAGAGTGGCAGAATGTCTGTGTGTGTGAGAGAAAATGAATGAATGAATGAATGAGAAAGCGAAGGAGAGAGAGTTGTCATCATCGTAGTAGATTTAAAATTAGGGTCAGACACTAATGCACAACACTGCAAACTTAAATTAAGACAATATGTAGATATCCTGAACTAGAGTACAGCCTGCTGCATTGAGAGTTAGTTATGGTGGTAATTTTGGGTAATTCTGCATATCATGCAGAGATACAGAGGTACACTACAGTATGTCTACCTTTAACGAAAAGAGACCTTGGTCTCAATGGGACTCTGTTGCCTAAATAAAGGTTAAATAACTGAGAGAACATGGGTCTGTAGGTTAAAACCTTTACCTCAGCAGCGCACAATTTACCTCAGCAGATGTAAAGTCCAATTCTTCCTTGAAGAAGTTTATACCAGGTAGAACAGCCAGAACATGGGAGAAAGACCTTGACCTTCCCAGAGACCCGCTTAGGTTCTAAAAAGAACAAGGGGAGAACAAGGGAGAGATTAGAAGGATGTATATGAGAGAGAGGCTCCGTCCATATCTTCTCAGGGCTGGTTTCCCACCAACATGAAAAAATACTATACTACACACTGTAGTATCGCTCGACCATGTGTAGTACTTACTATAGAATGTTGTAGTAAACTGTAGAATACTATAGTAAATTATACCGTATTATCCACACAAACACTATAGTCTGCAAAAGCACTACAGTTTTTTAAAAAACTATAGTAAATACTACAGTATCTTATTTGCATATACCCTGCCCATTCCCCTCCCCCATATCCCAATCTGTTCCACCCATAAGTGAGAAACCTACATGCCAAATATAGACCATATTGTTCCATACAGGTTATAGAAAATCTGTTCAGACCCCAGTCCTACCTACAGGTTATGGAAAATTATCTCTTAGTATTTCTCCAATAGGTTTCCTGAATGAGAAAGCCTCAAATTCTATATCAAAGATAATAAAACAAATAGTACAGTAATATCCACAAAAACACTACAGTAAATATTACAGTATACTACAATACGCAAAAACACTACATTAATTACTATAGTATTTACATTTTAGTCATTTAGCAGACGCTCTTATCCAAAACGACTTACAGGAGCAATTAGGGCTAAGTGCCTTGCTCAAGGGCACATCGGCAGATTTGACTACAGTTATATTTGACTACAGTATTTATACTATAATTAACTGTAAATACTACAGTAAATAAGACAGTATACAGTACTACAGTAAATACTACAGTAAAGCCAGCAAAAACAGCTACAGTGAATACTATAGTATTTATATGTATACTATACTATATATTTTTTGATGGGGGCAGACACAGAACTTTACATAGAGATTCTCATTTGAGCAAGCTTTTCAGTCCAGGACTAGGCTTAATCTGGGTCAGAGTATCTGGGTCAGAGTATATTTTCAAAATGTTTATTTGGTTCTGCAATGTGGAAATTCAAATAACCAGGTGTGGAGTTATTTTCAATTTATTTTCGACAGAATTATGAATTATTTGAGAAAAGTGCAAGGGCACCAATATATTAGGCCACAAATGTACATCCTGTCTGCTGGTTGTTTCTCAAGAGAACAACTTATCAAGACAACTTTTCATGATAGAACACAACATGTGGAGAAAAATACCTACAGTGCCTTCAGAAAGTATTCACACCCCTTGGCCTTTCCACATTTTGTTACAGCCTGAATTTAAAATGGATTCAATTGAGATTGTCCCTGGCCTACACACAATACCCCAATAATGTCAACGCAGAATTATATTTTAGAAATGTTTACAAAAATGAAAAGCTGAAATGTCTTGAGTCAGTAAGTTTTCAACGCCATTGTTACGACAAGCCTAAATAAGTTGAGTAAAAATGTGCTTAACATGTTACATTACATGGACGTGTTCAACATGATTTCTGAATGACTACCCCATCTCTATACTCCACACATACAATTATCTGTAAGGTCCCTCAGTAGAGCAATGAATTTCAAACACACATTCAACCGAAAATACCATTGAGGTTTTCCAATGCTTAGTAAAGGGCACCTTTTGGTAGATCGGTAAAAAAAAAAGCAGACATTGGACATATCCCTTTGAGCATGGTAAAGTTCACTGGAGGCTGCTGAGGGGAGGATGGCTCATAATAATGCCTGGAATGGAGCCAAATGGAATGGCATCAAACATATGGAAACCATGTGCCTGATGCATTTGATACCATTCCACAGATTCCGTTCCAACCATTATCAATAGCCCGTCCTCCCCAATTAACGTGCCACCAACCTCCTGTGTTGAAGTTATTAAATTACACTTTGGATGATGTATCAATACACACAGTCACTACAAAGATACAGGCATCCTTCCTAACAGTTCCCGAAGAGGAAGGAAACCACTCAGGGATTTCACCAGGAGGCCAATGGTGACTTTAAAACAGTTACAGTTGAATGTCTGATGTGAGAAAACAGAAGATGGATCAGCTGAAGATGGATCAGCATTGTAGTTACTCCACAATACTAACCTAAATGACAGAGTGAAAAGGAAGAATGCACAGAATAAAAATATTCCAAAACACGCATCATTTTGCAAGGCACTAAATTAAAATTGAAAAAAAAATGTGGAAAATAAATTAACTTTATTTCCTAAATACAAAGTGTTATGTTTGAGGCAAATCCAACACATCACGATTTTCAAGCATTGTCATCGGCAAGGACTAGGGTTGTTTTTAGGATAAAAATAAATGGAATAGACCTACGCACAGGCAAACTCCTAGAGGAAAACCTGGTTGTCTGCTTTCCGACTGACAAATTCACTTTTCAGCAGGGCAATAACCTAAAAAAACAAGGCCAAATATACACTGGTTGCTTACCAATACAACATTGAATGTTCTTGAGGCCTAGTTACAGTGGACTTAAATCCACTTGAAAATCCGTCAAGACCTAAAAATGGCTGTCTAGGAACAACCAACTTGACAGAGATTGAAGATTTTTTGCAAATATTGTACAATCCAGGTATGCAAAGCTCTTAAGAGACTTACCCAGAAAGACTCACAGCTGTAATCACTGCCAAAGGGGATTCTAACATGTATTGATTTATTTTTATTTTTTAAGTGTCATTTTGTAATTACGGGGTATTGTGTGTTATTTATTTACTGAACCATTATTGAACTAGGCAAGTCAGTTAAGAACAAATTCTTATTTACAGTGACGGCCAGTGACGGGATACAGGGATGTGGGAACATTTTGTTGTTGTTGATTTAATCCATTTTTAATTCAGGCTGCAACACGTGGAATAAGTCAAGGTGTATGAAAACCGTCTGAAGGCGCTGTACAAATGGATTATTGTACACATGTATTAATGTACTTGCTATACAACTTTATGTTGTGGAACTTGTACATGTTCAATCCCTGTCAACCACACCACAGCCACCTCTGAAGAATACAATGCTGTCAAACATTAACCAGGTAGACACAGAAGCAAGTGAAATGTGCTTTCTTTGCTAAATTACAGTCACACACCGATTTTGTTCACATGAATTGAGACAGTTTGTATTCAAATACTTTTTACTTAGTGCGATTTCATATCACCCTTAGTCAGTATAGTACAGCGAGCATACAAAGTCTCATTTGTATGTGTGTGTTTGAAAGTGTGTGAGTAATGCCTACTTTGAGCAGTCTGAACTTCTACTCCTGTTTGTCTCTACTGAAATCTTCACACTACCAGACACACATTTTTAGTTTGAAACAAAACAAAAAAAATAACATTGGGGAAGGTTTTTTACAATTAAAGGTCAAGGGTTGAGGTCAGCAATAGGCCACGCTCCCAGAACACTGGAGGCCAGCGAGGTCACAGGTCGTCGTCTTCATCTGGAAGCGCAGTTTCTGCGGCAACCTGGGGGCGTGAGGAAAAATGGTGTATTCATTATTATCACCTGTAAAACTAGATACTTGTATGCAAGTTCCTGATGTAAACAAAAACAATTAAAATAAACACTTCAAACACTGACCCAGCCTGTGTGTGTACGGTGTACAGCGTGTGTGACTTCTGCACGTGTGTGCGTTCTGCATGCGTGTCACCTGTATGTGTGTACGTTTTCTGCATGCGTGTACGCACTTTAAGGTCGTTCTCGTACTGCGCGGCCAGGGAAGCGTCCATGATGACCTCCGGGGGGGCGAGGGCAGGCATCTCCACAAACTCCAGGTTGGGGTCTCCTACCAGCTTCCTGGCCAGCCACAGGAAGGGCTTCTCAAAGTTGTAGTTACTCTTGGCTGAGATGTCATAGTACTGATGAGGAGGTGGAGATAGAGTCAGTCAATTAGGTATGGTCTTATCTACCCAGGCTCTCTCATTCACACACACACAACCAGTCAAAGGTTTATAAACACCTACTCATTCAAGGGTTTACTTTATTTTTACTATTTTCTACATTGTAGAGTAGTGAAGACATCAAAACGATGAAATAACATATGAAATCATGTAGTAACCAAAGAAATTGATATTCTTCAAAGTAACCACCCTTTGCCATGATGACAGCTTTGCACACTCTTGGCATTCTCTCAACCAGCTTCATGAGGTAGTCACCTGGTAGGCTTTTTCAAAAGTCTTAAAGGAGTTCCCACATATTCTGAGCACTTGTTGGCTGCTTTTTCTTCACTCTGCGGACCAAACCATCTCAATTGGGTTGAGGTCGGGTGATTGTGGAGGTCAGGTCATCTGATGCAGTACCATCACTCTCCTTCTTGGTCAAATAGCACTTACAAGGCCTGGAGGTGTGTTGGTCATTGTCCTGTTGAAAAACAAATGATAGTCCCACTAAGTGCAAACCAGATGGGATGGCGTATTGCTGCAGAATGCTGTGGTAGTCATGCTGGTTAAGTGTGCCTTGAATTCTAAATAAGTCACAGACAGCATCCCCAGAAAAGCACCACCACACCATCACGCTTCACGGTGAGAACTACACATGCGGAGATCATCCGTTTACCTACTCTGCGTCTCACAAAGACACGGCGGTTGGAACCAAAAATCTCACATTTGGACTCATCAGACCAAAAGGACAGATTTCCACCGGCCTAATGTCCATTGCTCGTGTTTCTTGGCCCAAGCAGGTCTCTTCTTATTGGTGTCCTTTAGTAGTGGTTTCTTGGCAGAAATTCAACCATGAAGGCCTGATTCATGCAGTCTCCTCTGAACAGTTGATGTTGAGATGTGTCTGTTACTTGAACTCTGTGAAGCATTTATTTGGGCTGCAATCTGAGGCTGGTAACCCTAATGAACTTATCCTCTGCAGCAGAGGTAACTCTGGGTCTTCCATTCCTGTGGCGGTCCTCATAAGAGACAGTTTCATCATAGGGCTTGATGGTTTTTGCAACGGCACTTGACGTTTAAAGTTCTTGACATTTTCCGGATTGACTGACCTTCATGTCTTAACGATGGACTGTTGTTTCTCTTTGTTTATTTGAGCTGTTCTTGACCTAATATGGACTTGGCCTTTTACCAAATAGGGCTATCTTCTGTATACCACACCTAGCTTGTGGTCACAACTGACTAGCTCAAATGCATTAAGGAAAAAAAATCCACAAATTAACTTAAGACACACCTGTTAATTCAAATGCATTCCAAGTGACTACCTTATGAAGCTGGTTGAGAGAATGCCAAGTGTGCAAAGTTGTCATCAAGGCAAAGAGTGGCTACTTTGAAGAATCTCAAATATATTTGATTTGTTTAACACTTTTTTGGTTACTACATGATTCCATATGTGTTATTTCATAGTTGTGATGGCTTCACTATTATTCTACAATGTAGAACATAGTAAAAATAAAAGAAAAACCTTTGAATGAGTAGGTGTCCAAACTTTTGACTGGTACACATATATAGTGTACATCTCTGATCAAATCTATTTAAATGTTATTTTAGCTCTCCCACCTAAAAAAAAAGGAACCAATGAAGGGAGAAACAGTGCAGACACAGCAGTCCAGCTGAGGCATATATACTTGTACAAAAACAGTGTTTTTTTTACCTGTCAACTACCACACCTATCTAAACATGTGCGTCGGGCTGGCGTTGCCGCGGTTACCTGAAGGTTCTTCTTGCGGTGGAACACAATGCTCTTGGCTTTGACCTTCCTGTCCTTGATGTCCACCTTGTTGCCGCACAGGACTATGGGTATGTTCTCGCAGACGCGCACCAGGTCGCGGTGCCAGTTGGGCACGTTCTTGTAGGTGACGCGAGATGTGACGTCGAACATGATGATGGCACACTGGGCTGGAGAGAGGCAGGGGAGAGAAGAGGGGGGAAGGGTGGGGGTGACCGAGTGTATCAGATAATCATTCCAATGTGTGGTGCCCGTAACCATCCGAGTCATTTTGCACCAGAGGGTAAGATGGTGTAGAGATCTGAGGACAGGATGTGACCTACTCTGTATGTACTACAATACACAGACATGTGACCCACACAAATGTGACGTACCCTGTATGTAGTAGCCATCTCTGAGCCCCCCAAACTTCTCCTGGCCGGCTGTGTCCCAGACGTTGTACTTGATGGTCCCTCGGGTGGTGTGGAAGACCAAGGGGTGCACCTCCACTCCCAGAGTCGCTACAGGCGGAAGAGGGAGAGCGAGGGGCAGGTCAGCCATGGTTCAGGGACCTAGAACGGTTTAAACTCTTTTATGGATTGCATTCATTTTTTTTTATCACGCTATCCACCTAGCTAAAGTTAGCCACAATAAATTGTAATTCGTAACATAAACGTATTGCAAATTACATCTACGAATTGTAATTCATATCATGCGAAATGGATGACGGACATCCACAAATACATTTCCTTCCCTTATGAAGCGTAACATATCCTACCAACGGGAAGGAGACAAATGTACATGTACCATGTTAAGTCTATCCCAGAGTCCAGGTTGAAAAACAATGTTGAAGCCTAGTATCCAAGACAGTCAGAAACTGCTTTTCCACGTTGGCTAGCTAAACTCATGCGCAGAAACACGTGATTGCGTCTTTTTATGTCTACAATTATAAAGTTTGCCTGCAAACAAAATTTCCCTCAGGAGAGAATTAAGCCTGATTATTGATTTAAGGTATGAAGGAGAAGAAGCAGAAGACGAAAAAGAAGAGGTATGTAAAGCTGAGAGAGAGAAGGGGGACAGAGAACTGTCTGGACTAAGAAACTCACCAACGTATTTCTTCTCAAACTCTCCTGTTAAATGCCTCTTCACGAAGGTGGTTTTTCCTGTGCCTCCATCTCCGCACAACACTAGCTGAAACACGGACAGAACACATTGGTCAAAAGGAATAGCAACTAAACACCAATGTAGTACTGGTTAGTGCTAGACAAAGGAACAATTTCAACCCAAAGTGTGTATCCCAAATGACACCTATATACAGTGGCAAGAAAAAGTATGTGAACCCTTTGGAACTACCTGGATTTCTGCATAAATTGGTCATATAATTTGATCTGATCTTTATCTAAGTCACAACAACAGACAAACACAGTCTGCTTAACTAATAACACAAACAACGTTTTCTTGTCTTTATTGAACACACCGTGTAAACATTCACAGTGCAGGGTGGGAAAAGTATGTGAACCCTTGGATTTAATAACTGGTTGACCATCCTTAGGCAGCAATAACCTCAACCAAACGTTTTCTGTAGTTGCGGATCAGACCTGCACAACGATCAGGAGGAATTTTGGACCATGCCTCTTTACAAAACTGTTTCAGTTCAGCAATATTCTTGGGATGTCTGGTGTGAACCGCTCAAGGTCATGCCACAGCATCTCAATCGAGTTGAGGTGAGGACTATGACAGGGCCACTTCAGAAGGTGTATTTTCTTGTTGATTTATTTCTGTGTTTTGGGTCGTGGTCCTGTTGCAGCACCCAACTTCTGCTGTGCTTCAATTGGCAGACAGAGTCTTACGTTCTCCTACAAAATGTCTTGATAAACATGGGAATTACTTTTTCCGTCGATGATAGCAAGCTGTCCAGGCCCTGAGGCAGCCCCAAACCACGATCCTCCCTCAACCATATTATACAGTTGGGATGAGGTATTTTTATGTTGGTGTGCTGTGCCTTTTTTTCTCCAGAAATAGTGTTGTGTGTTCCTTCCTTCCTTCCTAACAACTCAACTTTAGTTTCATCTGTCCACAGAATATTTTGCCAGTAGCGCTGTGGAACATCCAGGTGCTCTTTTTCAAACTTCAGACTTGAAGCAATGCTTTTTTTGGACAGCAGTGGCTTCTTCCGTGGTGTCCTCCCATGAAAACCATTATTGTTTTAAGTATCGTAGACTAATCAACACAGATGTTAGCATGTTCCAGAGATTTCTGTAAGTCTTTAGATGACACTCTAGGATTCTTCTTAGCCTCATTGAGCATTCTGTGCTGTGCTCTTGCAGTCATCTTTGCAGGACAGCCACTCCTAGGGAGAGTAGCAACAGTGCTGAACTTTCTCCATTCATAGACAATTTGTCTTACCGTGGACTGATGAACATCAAGGCTTCTAGAGATACTTTTGTAACCCTTTCCAGCTTTATGCAAGTCAACAATTCTTAATCTTAGATCTTCTGAGATCTCTTTTGTTCGAGGCATGGCTCACATCAGGCAATGCTTCTTGTGAATAGCAAACTCACATTTTGTGAGTGTTTTTTATATTGCAGGGCAGCTCTAACCAACATCTCCAATCTCATCTCATTGATTGGACTCCTAAATCCAATTAGCTTTTGGAGAAGTCATTAGCCTAGAGGTTCACATACATTTTCCAATCTACACTGTGAATGTTTAAAATTATGTATTCAATATAGACAAGAAAAATACAATAACTTGTGTGTTATTAGTTTAAGCACACTGTGTTTGTCTATTGTTGTGACTTAGAGGAAGATCAGATTTTTAAATCCAGGTAATTCCAAAGGGTTCACATACTTTTTCTTGCAACTGTAGGTCTAGTACACTACTTTGACCAGAGCCCTATGGGCCATGGTCAAAGGTTGTGTACTGTATAGGGAGTAGGGTGCCATGAGACACAGTCAAAGACTCACCTTAAATTGTACATCTGGTTCTGCCATAGCAGTATGTTCTCTGTGTTGGTGATTATACACTGAAATAACAAGAGAAGAAGAACAGGTTAATAACAGGCAGTGTTTGTGTCCCAAATGGCACCCTTTTCACTTTATAGTGCACTACTTTTGACTAGAGACCGTAAGGCTCTGCCCAAAATACAGTATCAAGCATCAATAGAGGAAGCCACAAGGGGTGCTGCTGATGTGATGTGGCTTCACAACAATACCTGCCAAAAGTGACTACAGACACCATGTCCTATTAGAGTTAACTACTTGAGTAATTCACATATTATTCAGTTATTGATGCTTGGTTGACATGACTGTCTTGGCACTAGGAAAGCAATATGAATCTGTTTTGTTTTGGACATGGTGGAGAGGCAGAAAAAACAGCTTGGTCTCAGACTAGGCGTAACATAGTAAAAATAAATCCAGGACACTCAAATTAGTGTGATATGTTACTTTTGGCATGGTTAATAAGACAAAGTTACTTGAGGCAAACACGAAAGGAGGTTGGTTGGTCGGGGTGGATGGGTAGTCGCATAACGCAAACATCTAGCAACCAAAAAGTTGAGCGCTCGAATCTCATCGGGGACAAATTTAGCATTTTGGGAAACACTTACTACTTTGCAACTACTTAGCATGTTGGCTAAACCTTCCCCTAAACCTAACTCCTAAACTTCCCCCTAACCATAAACCCCTAACCTAACTAATGTTAGCCACAATACATTGTAATTCGTAGCATATATGTATTGCAAATTACATATACTAATTGTAATTCGTAACATATCATGCGAAATGGATGACGGACATCCACAAATTAATTTCCTTCCCTAACATATCCTACCAAAGGGAAGGAGACAAATGTACATGTACTATGTTAAGTCTACCCCAGAGTCCAGGTTGAAAAACAATGATGAAGCCTAGTATCCAAGACAGTCAAACTGCTTTTCCAATAGAAATCCCAGAAGACTTTTCGGCGACGTTGGCTAGCTAAACTCACGTGCACAAGCACGTCATCGTGTCTTTTTGTCAACAATTATAATTTGCATAGAAAATATACTTTACAAAAATATAAACGCAACATGCAAAAATGTCAACGATTTTACTGAGTTACAGTTCATATAAGTAAATTAGTCAATGTTTATAACACCTTGACCCCCCCCCATACAGAAATTTAGATTAAATAAAAATCCACACGTCATACGAATACAAATGTTGTCGATATTTAGAAAATATCCATTATATATCTACCGTTGCAATTACATGTTGCAATGACTTTATTTGCGACATTGCGTTTGTCGAATAACCCTGGGCCAATGGAAATCTGCCTACTGTATCCTAATGGAAGAGGCATTGCTGCAGGTCTAGCGGGCTCTAGTTTCAGTATATGTGCAAAGCAATTGGAAGTCCAGTCAACCCCCATATTTAGCGAGCTACAGCACTTTTTCCATGAGGCTTCGCGTTACACATGGTTTTATTTCTACGAAAATGTACCAAAATAAAAGTGTTGCATTTTACAACTCAGGATGACACTGAAATTGCAGCTCGACCGTAACAAGTTGATATGGGAACCAGTCTTCTGACTATGCAAACAAGTTATCACACGTTAGCTAGCTAACATTAGACAGATCAACTTCGTTTAGGACGAGGCATGAGTGTCAACACAATACAATAACTCTAATCCTGCATTTGGATATTTGAATTGATGTCTGTGTCTTGACATGGCAGAGTAAATGTATAATATTGTCTAAACTCTTACGTCCACACTTACCCCCACGGTGTCGGACGGAATAGCCAGCTAGGTGTCACGGTGTCGGACGGAATAGCCAGCTAGGTGTCACGGTGTCGGATGGAATAGCCAGCTAGGTGTCACGGTGTCGGACGGAATAGCCAGCTAGGTGTCACGGTGTCGGACGGAATAGCCAGCTAGGTGTCACGGTGTCGGACGGAATAGCCAGCTAGGTGTCACGGTGTCGGACGGAATAGCCAGCTAGGTGTCACGGTGTCGGATGGAATAGCCAGCTAGGTGTCACGGTGTCGGACGGAATAGCCAGCTAGGTGTCACGGTGTCGGATGGAATAGCCAGCTAGGTGTCACGGTGTCGGATGGACTAGCCAGCTAGGTGTCACGGTGTCGGACGGACTAGCCAGCTAGGTGTCACGGTGTCGGATGGAATAGCCAGCTAGGTGTCACGGTGTCGGATGGAATAGCCAGCTAGGTGTCACGGTGTCGGATGGAATAGCCAGCTAGGTGTCACGGTGTCGGACAGAATAGCCAGCTAGGTGTCACGGTGTCGGACGGAATAGCCAGCTAGGTGTCACGGTGTCGGACGGAATAGCCAGCTAGGTGTCACGGTGTCGGATGGAATAGCCAGCTAGGTGTCACGGTGTCGGATGGAATAGCCAGCTAGGTGTCACAATGTCGGATGGAATAGCCAGCTAGGTGTCACGGTGTCGGATGGAATAGCCAGCTAGGTGATATGGACCTTCGATGCATTTGGCTATAATGTATGTGACGTTTTTGCTGTTGCCTGTATCACGTGGTCTTTGACATGGTTGCGAGAGAAGGTTGTTCAGGGTTTTATCAAAGACAGCACAATATGAATATAGGCAGAAACTGCTTCTCCAATGGACGGGTTGGCTGTTTAGCAACACAACTGACAGGTGCACTACTGTGGGCCAAAACAGACGGGGTTGGCTTTGATTGATGACAACATGTAAACTACACCAAGCGAGTGTACAATACACCTCTTTTGATTACAGACTATCCAGGTGAAAGCTATAATCAAATGTATTTATAAAGCCCTTCTTACATCAGCTGATGTCACAGAGTGCTGTACGGAAACCCAGCCTAAAACCCCAAACAGCAAGCTATGCAGGTGTAAAAGCACAGTGGTTAGGACAAACTCCCTAGAAAGGCCAGAACCTAGGAAGAAACCTAGAGCAGGACAAGGCTGTGAGGCCGTGCTGCTGCTCCAGTTTCAACTGTTCTGCCTGAATGATCGGCTATGAAAAGCCAACTGACATTTACTCCTGAGGTGCTGGCCCCTCTTCTGGCTGTGCCGGGTACAGATTATAACAGAACATAGCCAAGATTTTAAAATGTTCATAGATGACCAGCAGGGTCAAATAATAAGAATCATAGTGGTTGTAGAGGGTGCAACAGGTCAGCACCTCAGGAGTAAATATCAGTTGGCATTTCATAGCCGATCGTTCAGGCAGAACAGTTGAAACTGGAGCAGCAGCACGGCCAGGTGTCCTGGGGACAGCAAGGAGTCATCAGACCAGGTAGTCCTGAGGAATGGTCCTAGGGCTCAGGTCCTCAGAGAGAGAAAAAGATAAAGAGAATTAGAGAGAGCATGCTTAAATTCACACAGGACACCGGATAAGAGAGGAGAAATAATCCAGATAGAACAGACTGACCCTAGCCCCCCGACACAAACTACTGCAGCATAAATACTGGAGGCTGAGACAGGAGGGGTCGGGAGACACTGTGGCCCCGTCCGACGATACCCCCGGACAGGGCCAAACAGGCAGGATATAACACCACCCACTCCGCCAAAGCACAGCCCCCACCCCACTAGAGGGATATCTCCAACCACCAACTTACTGAGTTCAAAGGTAGGCCTTGAAATACATCCACAGGTACACCTCCAATTGACTCAAATTATGTCAATTATCAGAAGCTTCCAAAGCCTCAACATCATTTTCTGGAATTTTCCAAACTGTTTAAAAGGCACAGTCAACTTAGTATATGTAAACTTCTGACCCACTAGAATTGTGATACAGTGAATTATAAGTGAAATAATCTGTCTGTAAACAATTGTTGGAAACATTATTTGTGTCATGCACAAAGTAGATGTCCTAAATAGGTTTTTAGAAATGTTTGCACATTTATTAAAAATAAAACACTGAAATATCACATTTACATGTTTTCAGACACTTTACTCACTACTTTGTTGAAGCACCTTTGGCAGCGATTACAGCCTCAAGTCTTCTTGGGTATCACGCTACAAGTTTGGCACACCTGGATTTGGGGAGTTTCTCCCATTCTTCTCTGCAGATCCTCTCAAGCTCTGTCAGGTAGGATGGGGAGCGTCACTGCACAGCTATTTACAGGTCTCTCCAGAGATGTTAGATTGGGTTCAAGTCAAGGCTCTGGCTGGGCCACTCAAGGATAATCAGAGACTTGTCTCGAAGCCACTTCTGCGTTGTTTTGGTTGTGCGCTTAGGGTCGTTGTCCTGTTGGAAGGTGAACCTTCGCTTCAGTCTGAGGTCCTGCATAGAGCAGGTTTTCATCAAAGATCTCTCTGTACTTTGCTCCGTTCATCTTTCCCTCGATCCTGACTAGTCTCCCAGTCCCTGCCGCTGAAAAACATCCCCAAAGCATGATGTTGCCACCACCATGCTTCACCGTAGGGATGGTATTGGCCAGGTGATGAGCAGTACCTGGTTTCCTCCAGATGTGACACATGGCATTCAGGCCAAAGAGGTCAATCTTGGTTTCATCAGACCAGAAAAAAATCTTGTTTCTCATGGTCTGAGAGTCCTTTAGTTGCCTTTTGGCAAACTCCAAGTGGGCTGTCATGTGCCTTTTACTGAAGAGTGCCTTCCATCTGGACATTCTACCATAAAGCCTGATTGGTTGAGTGCTGCAGAGATGGTTGTCCTTCTGGAAGGTTCTCCCATCTCCACAGAGGAACTCTGGAGCTCTATCAGAGTGACCATCGGGTTCTTGGTCACCTCCCTGACCAAGGCTGTTCTCCCCCTGATTGCTCAGTTTGGCCAGGCAGCAAGCTCTAGGAAGAGTCTTGGTGGTTCCAAACTTCTTCTATTTAAGAATGATGGAGGCCACTGTGTTATTCGGGACCTTCAATGTTGCAGTTATTTTTTGTTACCCTTCCCCAGAACTGTGCCTCGACACAATCCTGTCTCGGGGGGCGCTACAGACAATTCCTTCGACCTCATGGCTTTCTTTATGCTCGGACATGCACTGCCAACTGTGGGACCTTATATAGACAGGTGTGTGCCTTTACATATCATGTCCAATCAATTGATTTTACCACAGGTGGACTCCAATCAAGTTGTAGAAACATCTCAAGGATGATCAATGGAAACAGGATGCACCTAAGCTCAATTTAGAGACTCATAGCAAAGGGTCTGAATACTTATGTAAATAAGGTATTATTATTATTTTTTAATGCTATACATTTGCTAAAAATTCTAAAACCGTTTTTTGCTTTGTCTTTACGTTGTATTGTGTGTAGATTAATTAACTTGCAACGCTCCATCCCCCTGCCACTTGTTATACACAATTTCGTGGTATCCAATTAGTAGTTAGAGTCTTGTCCCATCTTGTCCCAGTACGGACTCGGGAGAGGCGAAGGTTGAGAGCCGTGCGTCCTCCGAAACACGACACAACCAAGCCACACTGACACAATGCCCACTTAACCTGGAAGCCAGCCGCACCAATGTGTCGGAGGAAACACTGTACATCTGGCTACTGTGTCAGCATGCATGCACCCGGCCCGCCACAGGAGTTGCTAGAGCGCGATGGGACAAAGACATCATGGCCGGCAAAAACCTCCCGTAAGCCGGACGATGCTGGGAACCAATAGGATGTCCAGCTTGTACAAACTGAGCAGCAACCGGATCTTGCCTCCTCTCAACTGCCTTCCATTTTGTTTACCTCTAAAAGTGTAAGCCGTTGCGGGTGGGGTTAAGATGGTCATACCATGGAACATTTAGCTATTTGATTTATAGTTTTAGGATCATTTTAGGTAATTTAAAACATAAAGCTAAAATATTGAATTTGGCCTACTACTACAACCAACATAAATGCACTGAATAACACATTCATAAATGGCAAACAGGACAGTAAAAAAAAAAATCATAAGGAATAAGGTTTTAAAGTGTCTGTCCTATTTCTAGGAGATATAAGATCAGAAAATATTTGTATCTTTTTTTTTTACACATATTTAACCGCTTATTTTTGGGGGCACAAAACTAACTCCATACTTCCATGTGTTTGTATGGGTTACCTTCAGACGAGTCCCGTGACACTTGGAGAATACCATCATGTTCATCGTGTAGGCCAAACCGTTCGGACACTACAGACATTTTTGTGAGAAGACCGATTTTTCGGGATGTCTCATTGTCTGACAAACACTGCTGTAGCTCGGCCACCTTCCACCACCGATGCGGAAGACCGACATAGGCGGTTGCGGTGGGATTGAGACAAAGCCCATGCACATAAAACTGATATTTCTATCTTAATGATTTGTTGAGCAATTATGAAAACCATTATCGTCATATCACATTTTTAGGTCACGTTGATATATTATAAACATTGAACGAGGGAACAAGCGACGTTGGCTTTATTAATTCAGCGCTGCTGAAAACAAATCGCCCAGATGGCTAAATCAGCCCGGATATTCAGGAATAGTAAAGGACCAGCGCACTACTTTTGTGGAGTGTTCTGGGAAACAGGCGTGACATCTTCGGACGCTATTTTTACGCTGCAACTTTAAAACACTTATTAACTACTGATAGTCGTATAACTATAATATCTTTATTTTTCATAAAGGTGCTGGTTAAAATTAAGAAAACAAGAGTCTGTATACATTTAAACTTTTCCATCTTACATCATATGGACTGAAATTGAGGTTCATTTAGAAATCACAATTTTCAATTCAATTTTACCACAACACACTGAACTGTTAATGATGGTATGGACAAGTTGAGGCCCTCTATGAAGCCTGGTCAAAAGAGGGCACTATGTAGGTAAAAGGGTGCCATTGTACTGTACTGAGCACACTGACACATCATCCACAGATACTGGCACACGTTACACATCAATGGCATTAACCTAAACCAGAAATCAACCAAGTTTTCAGATGCAACAGCAGCCTTCAAGGAATTGTAACATTATTTAGACAGAACGCTAGAAATGTCCAACGCAGCCGTTTCATCTCAATATCAAATCATTTCTGGGTAACAGTTCACTGTGATTTTTTTCAATTGACATGGTCAAAAATAAACAATAGCTTCTTTACAAATAGCAATTTCTCAGGAAAAATATTTTTGATAACATTGCCTGGGAGTTGTCTGAGTGGGGAGGGGAAACTGGAAATGAGCTGTTATTGGCAGAGAGACTTGGAACTCTCTTTCTTATAGGTCTATTAACTGGTCCTGTATGGCTCAGTTGGTAGAGCATGGCACTTGCACCACCAGGGTAGTGGGTTTGATTCCAAGGACCTACCAATAAATAAAATGTATATACACATGACTATAAGTCGCTTTGGATAAAAGCGTCTGCTAAATGGTATCTATATATGTAACTAATTTAGCGCCTGAAAAACAAGCAGTCTTATTAAACAGCTCTTACACTGAAAGGGAATCATCATACATTTCACAGTATACTTCCACCCTCAGTGTGAAAATATATAAAAAACACAATCAAAAAAATCACATTTTGACTGCAATGGGACTTTAAAAGACAACGCTCCACACCATTTGAAAACTTCGGACAGAACAATATTTATTCTTCATAGTTTGAAGTCCACAAGTATTTAACCTTTGTACAATTCTCATGACAACAAACCCCCATTTAACTTTGTGTTTGCAGCTGGCTAATATATCTACTAGTTTGAGGATATTATAATCGAGACTGAGTCTATCATGTGCCAACTGGCTTTCTGACAAAATTAGAACACTGCCCATAAAACAGTAGGACTGCGTCCCAAATGGCACCCTATTCCATAAATAGTGCATTACTTTTGACCAGAATCTTATAGGCCCTGGTCAAAAGCAGTGCACTATATAGCAGGTAAGATACCATTTGGGACAAAGTAGGTAGTTGTCCCTAACCACTAACACATGGTCAGATTTATTTCCATCCCCCTAATGATTCAGGTTAATTTAATCTGATCCTAGATCTGTGGTTAGGGGCAATATCTTACCTCGAATCAGATAAACAGTACTGTTGAGGAAAGACATCATGGGTGCATTCAGCAGGGCACAGCATTGTGGAACGTTCAGATAGAAATATGGTACGTAGAACAAACACGCCTCTCTGACAAGTAGAATGAAGAATCATGTCAACTCTATTCATGTCATTTCTTTCTGCAAATTTCCACAACGTATCCCTATTGAATGTGCCCCAGGATAGGCATCTGTGGGCTGGCTGCCGGTACAGGAGACTGAGGGTGCTTCTCTCTGTGGCTGAACTGAGTTTATTAATACAGTGGTCCACACAGACCTGGTTCTGGAGAGCTGTGGCTTCCTGCTGATTATTTGTCCCATTCATCCAAGTCCCATTCAATATTTATGCAGTATAGATATTCAATATAGATAAACGGTGCTGTCTGGATCTCAGGAAACACGTCTGTGTGTGAACCATTGATCTGAATCAACTGTATAGTATGGATGGACGTGTGTGAAAAAGGCTGACGGATATCTATACAACGTGTGTGCCAGTCTGTCATACCGCATCTGTGTGAGTTTCATGATTATCAACAGAGTACGGTCGGTCAGTCAGTCGGTCGGTCGGTCAGTAGGTGTGTGTGTGTGTGTGTGTGTGTGTGTTTATCTGCGCGCCAGTCTGTCTATCGATAGAGGTAATCAGCTTGTATGTTGGCAGCGATCTCGGCCTCCCACTTGTCTCCGTTGTTGAGCAGTTTCTCTTTGTTGTAGAGAAGCTCCTCATGAGTCTCAGTGGAAAACTCAAAGTTGGGGCCCTGAGGGAGAGAGAGAAGGGGGAGAGGGAACGAGAGGAAGAATGAGAGGAGAGACACCAAACCAAATAGTTTTACAGGTCCTTTACGCCAACCTCAGTCACAGAAATCTGAACGGCCAGACATCTACAGAGGAAGCTATGGTAGAGGGGTTTTGTGCCAAATGGCACCCTATTTCCTTTTGATTCAAATGTAGTGCACTAAGTAGGGAATAGGGTGCCATTTGGGACACCGACCACAGTAGAGAAGGTCCAGCTCACCTCCACAATGGCATCAACAGGACAGGCCTCCTGGCAGAAGCCACAGTAAATACATTTGGTCATGTCGATGTCGTAGCGCGTCGTCCTCCTGCTACCGTCCGAACGGGGCTCTGCCTCGATGGTGATGGCCTATGCAATGGGAGGGGGAGATCATGTTTAGGGCAGTGAGCCTGAAGGTGTTGTGGTATAGCAGACATAGGACGGGTCCCAAATGGCACCGTATTCTGTAAACGGTGCACTTCTTTTGACCATGGCCTATAGGGTGCACTATGCAGGGGTCTATGTACGTGCACCAATTTTGGACGCAGTCATGGAGGTATTTCCGTTGCAAGGTGTAGGTGTTTTGATGCCCTGGGAGTTGTAGGGATATCCGGATGCGAATAGTACAGTTGTGTAAACACTACATGGGCCTGGTTGCACCAGTTGGGGCGTAACTCTACGTCCAACGTAAAATGTGCTCAACGCCGGACCCCAAAGATGATAGCCGTTGCACCACCTGGGAGCAAGCCTTCTATGAGCCGTCTAGCAGGGAGCAGGCGGCGTAGGGTGTTCAATTCAGACTGTCTTCACGATACCGATAGAACAGTCATCTATTTTCAAAAGCATGTGAATCTCACGTTCGTTTGGATTTAATACGCATGCACCCTATATCAAAAGGTTGGCTGGTCCTCATTCAAGTACCGTAGATCACTTCACGATTCCCTTTTGGTTTACAAAATTATACTACACAAGCATCTGACTTACACACCTAACTGTTGTTGAAGTATCAAAACATGAGGTACCAAACCCGCTCACTCGAGGTTCCTCGGGTCTCTCCACCGAAATATGTAAATCCGCTTTCAGTTATAATGCCCCCAACGTTTTGGAATAACCTGCAGAACACCCTGCATCTTGATTCCCTGGTGTCGCTAGGGCAGTTTAGGAGTCTAATGTTGAATTTGTTAAATGAGAATTGCATTTGTTTTGATAGAAATAATAAATAAAGAAATGGTGGTGTTGAATTTTTATTGTAACCACACACACATATTACCAGTCTAAAGTTTGGACACACCTACTCATTCAAGGGTTTCTGTATTTTACTATTTTCTACATTGTACAACAGTGAAGACCTCAAACTATGAAATAACACATATGGAATCATGTAGTAACCAAAATAGCCAACTTTTGCCTTGATGATAGCTTTGCACACTCTTGGCATTCTCTCAACCAGCTTCATGAGGTAGTCACCTGGAATGCATTTCAATTAACAGGTGTGCCTTGTTAAAAGTTAATTAGTGGAATTGATTTCCTTCTTAATGCGTTTGAGCCAATCAGTTGTGTTGTGACAAGGTAGGGGTGGTATACAGAAGATAGCCCTATTTGGTAAAAGATCAAGTCCATATTACGGCAAGAGCAGCTTAAATAAGTAAAGAGAAACGACAGTCCATCATTACTTTACGAGATGAAGGTCAGTCAATACGGAAAAGTTCAAGAACTTTTGAAGTTTCTTCAAATGCAGTCACAAAAAACATCAAGTGCTATGATGAAACTGGCTCTCATGAGGACCGCCACAGGAAAAGAAGACCCAGAGTTACCTCTGCTGCAGAGGATAAGTTCATTAGAGTTACCAGCCCAAATAAAATGCTTCAGAGTTCAAGTAACAGACACATCTCAACATCAACTGTTCAGAGGAGAATGTGTGAATCAGGCCTTCATGGTCAAATTGCTGCAAAGAAACCACTACTAAAGGACACCAATAAGAAGAAGAGACTTGCTTGGGCCAAGAAACACGAGAAATTGACATTAGACTAGTGGAAATCTGTCCTTTGGTCTGATGAGTCCAAATTTGAGATGTTTGGTTCCAACCGCTGTGTCTTTGTGAGATGCAGAGTAGGTGAACAGATGATGACCCCATAAGTGGTTCCCACCGTGAAGCATGGAGGAGGAGGTGTGATGGTGCTTTGCTGGTGGCACTGTTAGTGATTTATTTAGAATTCAAAGTACACTTAACCAGCATGGCTACCACAGCATTCTGCAGCGATACACCATCCCATGTGGTTTGCGCATAGTGGGACTATCATTTGTTTTTCAACAGGACAATGACCCAACACCTCCAGGCTGTGTAAGGGCTATTTGACCAAGAAGGAGAGTGATGGAGCGCTGCATCAGATGACCTGGCCTCCACAATCACCCAACCTCAACCCAATTAAGATGGTTTGGACCGCAGAGTGAAGGAAAGGAAGCCAACAAGTACTCAGTATATGTGATAACTCCTTCCAGACTGTTGGAAAAGCATTCCAGGTGAAGCTGGTTGAAAGAATGCCAAGAGTGTGCAAAGCTGTCATCAAGGCAAAGGGCGGCTACTTTGAAGAACCTAAAATATATTTTAAAATATGTATCACAATTATTTGGTTACTACATGATTCTGTCAGGTAGCCAAGCGGTTAGACTGTTGGGCCAGTAACCGAAATATTGTTGGATCAAATCCCCGAGCTGACAAGGTAAAAACCTGTCGTTCTGCCTTTGAACAAGGCAGTTAACCCACTGTTCCCCGGTAGGCAGTCATTGTAAAATAATTTGTTCTTAACTGACTTGCCTAATTAAATAAAGGTCAAATGTAAAAAATAAAATATTCCATGTGTTATTTCATAGTTTTGATATCTTCACTATTACTCTACAATGTAGAAAATAGTCAAAATAAATAAAAACCCTTGAATGCGTAGGGGGAATGTTTGTGTTGAATTTGTTGTCCTCAGGGCACTATTGAAAATGAGACCCATGTCTCAATGGGCTCCCGATTTAAATAAAAGTAAAACAAATATATAATATTAATTCCCACAGTAACTCTTTATGGATCCATCTAGTTGTGGTTAAGAAAAAGGTTCATGCATAGTGGTGGGCTATGCAAAGGGATGGACTGTTCTCTCTATGGACATGACGTACCTTGCAAAGTTTAGAACTGCCACGATGGCAACAGCCTAGTAACGGGCGCAGCCTAGCAACCATCATTATGAAGCATTAAATCTCATGAACGTGCATTGCTTACACTGGACTAAGCTACGACAAGTCTTATTTTGGGTTGGTGCAAACAGGGGTAAATTCTGATCACAAAGTCTGACGTAGCTACGCCTGACCTAGCATTTAAGACCACGTTTTTACGCCCAACTGGTGCAACAGGCCACAGCTGTGTTTCTATGTACCTGGGCGGGGCAGATGGCTTCACACAGCTTGCAGGCGATGCAGCGCTCCTCACCAGAGGGGTACCTGCGCAGGGCGTGCTCGCCACGGAAACGGGGGGACAGGGGCCCCTTCTCAAACGGGTAGTTTATGGTGGCCGGCTCTCTGAACAGGTAGCTCATGGTCATGCCCAATCCTGGGGGAGCAGGAAGCAGGAAGTGATGTTATACACTGCACTGGCTGCATCCAAAATGGCACCGCACAGATTTCAGGTACTACTTTGTCAGTATGTAGCCTTTATCACAGTCATTGCAAGGCTGGTCCCTGATCTTTTGGTGCCCTCTTGTCAACACCTATGAAATTTGTCATAGGAGTTTGCAAAATAGCAACAAAAAAACCTGGGACCATGTTATTCAGTGGGTGTGTCTGAAACAATATTAGATGTTGGTCTGCTCTCCTTTTCTCTCTCTTCCTTCTGAAGTCTAAATTACAGTGTCATTAGCAGAAAGAAGGATGTGTCGAATATGTTTAATGACTGAATTAGTCGTAAAGAAACCTCTGTGTGGGTTTTCCTTATTTGGTGCAGATGTGTGGATGCAGTACTTTTAGTCATACTCAGTTAGGTTTCCCCTCAAAGCACAGGGTTACATCCCAAATGGCACCCTATTTGCATAGTGCACTACTTTTGACCAGAGCCATATGGGCCCTGGTCAAAAGTAGTGGACTATATAGGGAATACAGCACTGTTTCAGTTTTGGGGGTTGGTGTCACGAAGAGTCAGCAGTGAGACGGACCTCTGAAGAGCTCCGTCCACAGCAGAGTCTGAGCGGCTCGGTCTGTTATGGACTTCATGTCTGTGGGCAGATCCTGAGCATTCACATACTCTACAGAGAGGGGAAGAGAGAAGGCGAGGAGGGAGAGAGAAAGGGATGGTAGAGAGAAAAAGACAGTGAGATGAATGTTGAGCGCGTGTCTGAACATTCATACTAATCAAAGGCAAACAAAGTGCAGCGATGTGGGGATCAAGGTGGTCAGGTATATGAGAGACACTGGGTGTGCTCGTTTCGAATTCCCAGGTGCCCCGGATGGTTGGGGATTTTCCTTTAGGACTAATGGAATGTGCAAATGCCACCCACCCGGTGCACCCGGTGATGCAAAACGAACGCGCCTTGAGAGCCGTGGTAAGAGACAGTACTTACTGAATCCCTCTCTCTGGGCCGACAGACTGATTGGACGCACCAGATTGTGTCCAGCCGCAAAGGCGCCTGTGGGGAGTCAAATTATGACTTAAAAGGCAGAGGCTGGAATGGAGCTACCAGGGAATGGAGCTACCAGGTTTTCACCACAAGAGGTCAACAATTACCAAGTAGACTTCAATGACAGCTAACAGCATTGACTCGTCTTAAATTCCTACATTTAGAGCATTTAGCAGACACTCTTATCCAGAGCAACCTACAATCAGTATCTTCATAGATAGTTGAGATGTGTTTTGGGTATCTGTAACCACTGTTTACCCCAAATAACTGAGTATAGCCTAAATGTCTTCTTGAACTGTTGATGACCAGAGTTACTTTTCTATCAATGAAGCAGTGCACCACATCATCAACATCCATCCCTCCCTCCCTCCTCAGGTGAGGTCTTACCTGGCCGGGACACGGAATATAGTACACGCAACGCCGCAGACATGTCTGGAACACGCCAACAACACAGGAAGAGGTAGAGAAAGAAAAACAGAAACATTATTAATCATGTGACACGCAAGTGCAATACAGGGTAGGTGCATATAAATCGGCCAATGTTATTTGTAAGGTCACTGACCTATTGAAATCTGTTGCGAGACAATACATTGCACTCCTTCGGAAACCTGTACTGGTCTTACTTTGTTTGTCATGACATCATGTAAAGATGTGCCTTGTGTTATCCTCCAATATCTTGTCTGTTTGTCAACAAACAAACCCTAGGTGGATAGCTAACTAGGTTCCATAACTAAGAGGTTAGGATGTGTGCTTGTTACTAAACTCTTTCATGTGTGATGAGCATTATGACCCTTGGGTCCTTGTGACGACAGCATGCGATACAATAGAGAAGAAGCTGCTACACTAAGAGGAATATCTGTTAACAGCATTGTGTTGGTTAGTACGTTAGCTTGCTAATGTTAGTTAAAAGGACATGAGTGTTTTAGCAAGACAACTGTTTTCCCAGAAAACAAAAGCCAACCTTCTACCCAGGTGAACCAGGCCCCGTTCAACGCTATTCTTTACTGCGTGACATTATGTTTGTAGCAAAATGTATCACTACCTAAACGCTTTACACGATGACAAATGCATGTTGTTAGATAGGCACCAACAAGCATTAGCGAGCCGGCTAGCAACAAACGGTTAGCCATAAAATCCTCAAGGACTTTTCCAATGACTGACGTTATGTCGCTTTAGCTGTAAAAGCAGCGGTCATACAAGTACCAACGGGCAGTAGAAATATCAACAAAGATATTATGTGTTGTAAAATATATTTAAAACCATTGCAAATAAGTATGTAGTTGAGAAAATAACTTGAAACTCACCGACCTGTCGCTATTTGGCCTTCTAAACCAGAACAGCGGACGATTTGAGAAGCGCAATCTGCGTGGGCAGGAAGTGAAAGAACGTAATGCCAGAGAACTCGCGTTGGACGTCAAAAAGTCGCCATGTTTGATGTGGCGCAGGTGGTAAGGTCAAAAGTTTGAAAATATGATTTTCTATCCTAAAATACAGTACTACATGAAATTATTCATTGTATTGTTGTTGTTTTGAATTGATTGTGCTTCATTCAGTATTTAGTAGTGATATTTTACACACACACACACACACTCACTCACTCACACAATGCTTGATAAGGGATTTGCCAGTGGCTAATGAAGCAGGATAGTTTTAATTGGAGATCGTTTTTGATGACGGTCTCACTTTGTGTAATCTTCACTCTCCCATCCATAATTCCCTCTATCTCCTCATGGTTGTGGACACTAACCAGACGTCTTAAAAGTAAGTACGGTACCGTATTACAATGACATTAATTATTCTATAATAGCAATGATTTTCTCCACATTGTGAGGCTTTCAAGATTGTATAATTTGACTAACCAACAGTAATTGACTGCATTTATTTATATCTTTATAACTTATAATCACTGTTCTTTCTCTTCTCCATCGCTCAGTGAACGACTGGGCCAACAGCAGCACATCGGTAGTGTTGGAGCAGTCCTGGACAAGGGTTGAGAGGTCAGTCCTGGTGGCAGTTCTGAGCATAGAGATGGTGCTGGCGGTCGTTGGGAACTGTCTGGTGCTACTGGTAAAAATCATGGTAAGTAACTGTTATTAACTCTGAGTGTGTGTGTGAGACTACACACACACACACTTCTCTCCCTGACCTACTGTTAGGAGATTTAACCAAGGACTCGTATTACCTCTTTGTAACCCAGTGTTCTGACTGTAGCCTACTTCTGTGAGTGCGTTGTAGTTTACATATGCCTGCCTGATGGTGGCACTCTTTTACAAAATGTCACAGTACAAACAAGCTATATCTGCTGATAAAGAGGCACTGAGCAATGTCAATGAGCAGAGCCCATTTATATAAATAAAAAGCTTGAAATAGAATAATCTCTCTCTCCGTCTCTTTCTCAGTGTAGGGGTCGGTTTCCCTGTAGATACTGGGTCCCCTTTGTCAGTCTGACCCTCTCTGACCTTGGCTCCTCTCTGCTCATCATCTCTGGCTCCCTATTGGCTTTGTTGACTAAGGGTCAGAGGTCACCATGGTGCGAGGTCGTCAGCTTGCTCAAATTCGCCTTCATCACTTCCTCTATTGGAAGCATAGGTGAGACTCTTCTGGGCCTAGGTTGTAGGCATTTTGAATCCGCATTTCACTTGGAGAAACAAATGGAACTCTACTGCCTATGTAGTGCACTACTTTAAAAAAAAAAAAGAATTCCTCCCCTCTCCACAGCGATTCTCTGCGTACAGCGAGCCAAGGGCGTGGCCTCCACAGGAAGAGTCGCCTCTGTTGTCGTGGCTCTGGCTTGCCTGGCTTCCTGGTTGACAGGGGTGGTGTTTGGGAGCATCCCTGTGGTCTACAACTGGATCAGGTGAGGGTCTTGTAGTTATTGGGTAATACTAGACATACAGTGAGGAAGACTAGGTCATTGTTCATTTATCTTCTCTTCCATCAATGTACTCTGGTTTATCTTTAGCCCAGTTAGCCAATCTAAATTAGTTGTTTTGCACAGAATTATAATTATTTGGCCAATAATGGGGGCCCAAGGAAAAAATGTGTTGGTGTCAGGCCCTCAAGGAAAAAAATAGTTAGGTCTGTTAGAAATGTCCAGGCCTAATTTGGTCCGGTCCGTCCCTGCCTCTGAACTCTCTGTCTCTCTAACTCTCAGGTACGACCCTGCAGAGATGCTGTGTGCAGTGTTCTGGGAGAGCAGTTACTCTGACATGCTGGTCTATATCCTATGTGCTTTCTCCATCTGCATCTTCCTCCCCTTCCTCCTCATCCTCTTCTGCTCTCTCGTCACCGCTGCTGGCTGCGGGAGGAACTGCGACAGGTATGTGTTGTGATTTGGGTGCATTGTAATAGTCTGAAATGGTCTCCTCCCCCCCCTCGTCTCGTTTACATCATCTGCATTGATGTGAAATACCTACACATCAATTTCCTGATGCATGCACACCATTCTTGCTTTACAAAGTATCTGATTCAAGATAGAAATGGAGGTTCCATTCACATATACTAGAACATTACAGATCAGTGCAGATGATGGAAAGGCGATGAAGAGAGAAGACATAGAATGAGAGGCACCCAGATTAGTACCTTCCTCAGTAACGGTAGCCTTCCTCTTTCCCTCTCTCCTTCATAGTGACCCAGATGACCTCTCCTCTGTCACTCCTCTGATTGTGGCTTTCTACCTGTTCTGCTACACTCCCTTCGCTGTGTCTGAGGTGACACACACACACATACTCTCTTCAGATTAATTTTGCCATTCTCCTCCCTGAAGCCAAGGGTTATTTTTTACACCTTCTCACTTCCCCACAGCTGATTCTCCTGGGTAGACTGGACCTATCCCCTGCACCTGATTGGCTGAGAACCCTGTCATCAGTGATGTCCTACCTAGACTGCGGGTTGAACCCCATCATCTACTGTGTCAATCAGGACTTCCGGGAGGCGGGACTTGCTCTTTTCTGGACCAGTAGGAAGTTATTATTCTCTGAGCCTGTGCTGACAAGCATGACAAAGTTGGAATTGTAAAGATTGACCACAAAATAAATGTAAAGTTGGTGGCTACAAGATTTCTCATAAAACAGTTTTAATTCCTCCAATTTGAGATATTATGACAATGATTGTTTTGACATATTTACACATTTGTTGGAAATATATGTTGCACTGATGTTGATATTTCTTATGAGATTAGATGTCAACGAACAAGACATTGTGCATTGGTTAAAATTACAATGAAAAAAAATCAAATATATCTTCATCAGTCTTAAATCATTGGCTGAATCAGTTCTTGCTGCCTTTTCCCCTCTGCATTTTATCAAACCAGCCTACCTGTACCTACATAATTTTCAAATCTGAATTAGGTGTGATTGGCCTACTATCTAGAATATTACTTCAGTGAATGACCAACACAGTTTTGAAATTTGTCCTTGAAGTGGGCTATGTTTCTTCTACACAACTTCTGCTCCCTTAAGTCCACGGAGACAATTGAATGAATTAACATACATTAGTTGCAGACTGACTCAGACCTATTGCCATTGATCATCCATGGATAGACCTATTCAGTCCGTTTAGGTGCCATGCTTGTGAAGCGCGTGAGAAAGCAGAAACTGTAGTGGAACTGCAGAACGTCACACACTTTGGACCAGAAGTGTCCAGTGAGATGTTGGAACGGTCGGTATCGGGCCAGGGTGTGATCTAACAGTTTCAGCAACACGAAACCACTGCAGGACAGTACCGCAAGAACCAGGTACCTCCGGGAGTGGCAGTCTCCATGGTTACGGTTTACCCCTACACCTTTGATGACAGCGAAGGCCACATGACACCCGAGGGCCACCTCGAACCCTTGGTCGTGCACCAGCGAAAGGCCATAGCTGAGAATGGAGCACAACTCGACCGTTAACGCGTACCGTGGCCGCCAACCGTGCTCGATAAAATCGCACCACACCAGCACCCACGCGAAGATGGGAAGCGTGAACCACTGGTCCAAAACAGCCGGAGCGCGGAGGAGCGTTGCGAGGCGCACCCACTGCACAGGCGCGTAGGCAATGGCCATGAGTGCGAACATGTCTTTGACGTAATCTGCCCTAGTGTCTCTTTTACCGTCCGTCCGTTGAAGTAGCCAGTAAATGCCCATGAAAATATATCCCAAATTGACCAAGGAGTTGAATGGCATTGCCAGGTAACAGGGTAGGTAGTCAACTGTCTTCTCGGCGTAGTGATCATAGTTCATGTCGACTAAAACGCTGTTGAATAGACCAGTGTTCGCCAAAGCGATACAAACACAAAATGGCACTAAAACGTGTAACAATGCAGACTTCATTATTATATCATATATTCCATCGCATTTGTGCAATAATTGTTTAAAAAATAATGGAAAAATTAAATGTTTTGACAGAGCAAGTTGCGACTCAAACTTTTTCTGCTGTTTTTCCGGGGTTGGAATCACATGATGGCGCCAATGATTTATACACTAGATGACTGATGGGCGCTGTTTTGAAGACGCCATGCCTCCATCTTGGCACTCCCCCACCGTTCAACAAAAATATGTAGGAAGTTTAAATATGCGTTTATTAATGTCTACATTTGCTTTTGCCAAGTTTATTCTATTACGGACACCTTAATGTATACTTGTATATATTTTGATCTAAACATAAAAGTAAAACATTTGAAAATATTTTTAAAAAACATTTTCCTTAAAGTGTCATTTTTGTTGTTGAGTGAAGTAGCTATTTACTGTACATATAGGTAGGGGTAAAGTGACTAGGCAACAGGATATATATAATAGACAGAAGCGGCAACGTATGTGGTGAGTGTGATAGTGTGTGTGTGGCGTCAGTATGCATTTGTGTGTTGGGGTGTCAGTGTAGGAGCCAACTTGTGCTTGATCTGAAAATGTGGTCGTAGACTCCGTATGGAGGGTGTGATGCAATTGCGGAGCCTCCGGAAGCACACAGAGGCCAAATTGAGCTCCGTACCGCATCACTGTGCACCTCCCAAATTCTGCAACGGAGGGCTCCGTATAGCTCTGCATTGATATGATTGGTTGACGGTAGTTGGGGGCGGGAGGTCGTGTATAAACACAAACTCACTTCCTTCACAACAGCTCTGCACTGCAAAGCGCAAAAGGTATGAATGCCCTGACTTCTGCAGAGGCTGTATCACCGTAAATGCTGGAGCCTTCCCCTGACACCACCTGGTATAGAGGTCCTGGATAGCAGGGAGCTCGCCCCCAGTGATGTACTGGGCCGTATGCACTACCCTCTGTAGCGCCTTGCGTCGGATGCCAAGCAGTTGCCATACCAAGTGTTGATACAGCCAGTCAAGATGCTCTCGATGGTGCAGCTATAGAACCTTTTGAGGATCTGAGGGCCCATGCCTAATATTTTCAGCTTCCTAGTTTCCGCTGGCTGCCCCTCCACCACAGAAAGCACTGAGCTAGGCTGAAACACCTGCATTTTGGAGCTGCATTACTCAAGAAAGCAAGAAAGAGACCATGTTTGTATATGGCTTTATTCACTCAATAAATTTGTTTTTACATTGTTTGCAAACTGATATGTGACACAAATTAATGCCAAAATAACATGGAAAACAGGCAACAAACCGGTGGTGCTCAAAACTGCAGCGTGTGACATGCTCAGAGCCTGTGACCTGAAGAAGTCTGACGACTCGTACAGGCTGGGCACCTACTGTATCAAGTACTAAAAGGCTCCGCTCAACTTGAGATATGTAACTTGGTAAAAAAAAACGTTACATTTCACCTAATTTTAACATTCTGTCATAAAGAGGACATGTTCAATAAAAAAAAAAAATATATGTTTTCCCATCTCAAGAGGATAATAAACAAAATTACTGTAAGTGCCAAATAAAGTAACAGGGTTGACGATTCTTCAAATCAGCCATAAATCCCTTTGTAACAGAGGGAATGGAAGCTTGTTGTATGCAAGAGGAAGGGCAATTGAATGCAAGCTCCACCAAAAAAATAAACAATTGTTAAAACATTTCTAGCCTGTCTGTCTATGGGTAACGTGTTATGCTTGATCCACTCAGCTTTTCACCATAAAACACCATAAACACCAGCTCACCTGCCTTTACACTATGATTTGACTGTTAGATGTGAATGTTTCTTTTGAAGAAAAGACATTAAAAGAGAGTTTAGTTCACGTAACAGGGTTGACCTTAAAATGAGGGACAGGTTTTTTTTTGTTTTCTTTTTTACCTTCAAATGAATCACTAATCACATAAATGAATCAATAATAATCTTCAGAAATGACTGTCAAAGCAACATCATAACTAGGACTTACATTGATGGTGAAAACTTGGAGACATTTGTGGGTTAAAATCTTCCTGGATGTCAGAGGGTGCAAAGAGGGACATGTCAAAATTCTGAATTTTGGCAGTCTTTATTCATATTAGAAATCTGATTTATTGAATTCTCCATGTGGTCTTTATTAAAGGGCACTGCATTGAATATAACAGGTTTTAAAAATTCAATATGAGTGCACAATTTCTACTTAACATATCAAAGGGATGCAAAAGGACCTAACATTCTATGAGAGGACAATGAGGTTATAATACAGTAGGAAAGCTCCCAAAAAATACCATATTGTTCGATTTAGTATAGAAGCGTGGAAATTGGCACACTTGTATAATTTTTCACGCTGAACAAAACCTGATATAGGTCCATTTCATCACCCCCTATAGGTCAATGGTGAAAATGCATTCACCTGTATTGACGTTTTTGGTCATGGCTTCCTTGTGTTGCCCCAAAATACCTCCAAATATTTGTATTTTATAACCTTTATGATCGCAACAATGATGAAAAACTATCAGAAACCCCAGTAAAAATGTCATATTTTTACTTTCAAGGTGGCGTATTAAATACAAAGTTACCTTTTACACTCAATTTTACACTAATGTATCCATCTCATCATTAAATTACAATTTACTTGACAGTTTTGATATCCATTCATCATGATCCATTACACCTCATGGCACAACAAGCTGCTTAATAGTCATATAGAAATATACTTTCTTTCTTCAAACATGCATTCCAGATTAAATCCTGCGATGGGTCATGTCCGGTTGCCCAACTACCTACCCCCTCGACCCCATCTCCTCCCTTCTCCAGAGCATCTCTGGAGACCTTCTTCCATTCCTCACTTCCCTCACCAACTCATCCCTGACCACTGACTTCAAGATGGCCAGAGTCACTCCCCTCCTCAAGAAACCAACACTCAACCCCTCTGACGTCAAAAACTATAGACTGGTATTCCTTCTTTCTTTTCTTTCCAAAACACTTGAGCATGCTGTCTTTGACCAACTCTCTCATTATCTCGCTCAGAACAATTTTCTTGACCCTAACCAGTCAGGCTTCAAGATGGGTCACTCAACCGAGATAGTTCTCCTCTGCGTCATGGACGCTCTCCAAACTGCCAAAGCTGAAACTACTTGAATTCTGAAACTACTTGAATTCATTTTGTTTAACTGTATTTGTATCCATTTTTTTTTGTCAATTTCAATTAACCCCAAGTCAAGTCCCATGTCAAGACAGGCAAGTCCGAGTCAAGTCTCAAGTCAAGACCGTCAAGTATCAAGTCCTAAACTTTGAGTTTCGAGTCCTAAACAAGTCATAATGTGCTCTTCACCAAACGTAATACCATTTCATATTTTTAACAAGAGAAATATTATATTACATTTACGCAAATCATGAATGCTTTTAAAAATATCTATACATTTGTTACTTTCCAAATAAACGACAAAGAAGTTACACACACTCATTAACACACAACATCGTGTGATGGATAGCTGTCGGCTATATTAGCCACGACTTACCGTTCTTTGTACAGCTTCAAATGTCGAACAAAGTTGGAATTTGTTGCGCCTCCGGTTGTGATTTTCTTCCCGCATGTTTTGCAAGTTGCAATACATTTTTTGTTGATACAGCGTCGTCTTTATATCCGAAAACAATAATTTTGGGTGTCATCTTTCCAAGGGCTCTATCTGAATTCACCCGCCGACGTTCCTCTGCACTGCCACGCACAATTTGATTGGCTGCTGTCCGATTCAAACTGTAATTTTTTAAATGAAGAGTTGATGCGCTGCACACTTTTTAAAATATCATTATTGTTAATATTTGGGCTTGGGGAGGGTATCAGGTCAGGTTGGGGAGGGTATCAGGTCAGGTTGGGGAGGGTATCAAGTCAGGTCGAGTCATAAGGCTCAAGTCCAAGTCAAGTCACGAGTCATTGGTGTTAAAGTCAGTCGAGTTGCAAGTCATCATATTTGTGACTCGAGTCCAAGTCATGTGACTCGAGTCCACACCTCTGATGAATAACCTAATTGAAAGAAACCAGAGTTGCAACATTAATAAAGGGTCTTTTTTCTCCTCTGAATGTGCATATAACGTTAGTCAATGTTGTTAGCTAGCAAGATGGCTAGCTACGTAACTCGGCTAGCAAGGACACAATCGTGTAGCAAACTAGCCAACTTAATAACATTTACCCCATAATTTAGCTAGCTAGCAACTAAGTAGCTAACGTTAGCAAGCCATCTAACGTTAGCAAGCTAACCAAAAAACGTTAGCTAGCTAGGCTAGCTATCTAGCTTGCGTTATTGTCGTTTTTGATGTTAATGCATTACACAAGTAAAACTACACACAAATGAAGAAAGTCGTAATGTTACTTACTTGAGCAAACAAACTTTGCATTCCAATCTGGTGCAGGAACAGATGAGAACAAAAAATGTTCAAAACGCTTTTGTTACATATTTGAACATTTCAAATTAAGTCTATTGACTCCAACGAACGATCCACTCTCTCCATGCATGATCCAAAATCCAGGCTAGCGAATTAGTGCTCCATCTATTTACAGTCCCTTCAGAAAATATTCACACCTCTTGACTTTTTCCACATTTTGTTGTGTTACAGCCTCCCTTTGAGCAGCCCCCCGCACCTCTCTGATTCAGAGGGGTTGGGTTAAATGCGGAAGACACATTTCAGTTGAAGGCATTCGGTTGTACAACTGACTAATAATGGTGACTTTGACTTTGACTTTGATGCTCCAGATTCAATGTTCTGTAGGACTTAGACTGCAGTACCTATGGCTTTCACTGGATGTCAACAGTAGACAGGGTTTGATGACGTTAGGTTGAATTAGAAGCGAATAGAAGAAGAACTTAGACGTGGACACCGGAACTCAGTAGAATGACATGCGCGTTCACGGTCTCGCGCGCTCTATGGTTTTTTACTTTCCTATCGTTCAGGCTATAATCCGGTTGAAATATTATAGTAAATATACATAAAAGTGTTTCTAAGGATACATAAAAAATGATGTTTGATTTGTTTTGACAAAGTTGATAGGTATAGTTTGAACACGTTCTCTTCACGGGTCAATGGGCGACTCGACGGTGGATTTTCTGAACATAACGCGCCAACCAAACTGAGATTTATGGATATAATTAATGACTTTTTCTAACAAAAGAACCATTGGATGTCTTCGTTGGACACTTGGGATGCCCTCAGCAGAAGTTCTTCGAAAGGTAAGTGATTTATTTTAGCTCTTATATGGGTTTTGTGTGACCCACGCTGGATATGATTTTATGCTAATGTGGAAAATATATGAGATGCTATCCTCAAACAACCAAATGTTGTGCTTTCGCCATAAAGCCTTTTTGAAATCGGACAATGCTGTGACATTGCCAAGAATCAGAGCTTTTGATGACTATGCAACACTTGTATATTGATACCTTAATTATCCCCAAGAGGTTTTAAGGACTGGGAAGTTTTTCAGGATAAAAAAGAAACGGAGTGGAGCTAAGCACAGGAAAACCCGGTCCAGTCTGCTTTCCACCAGACACTGGGGGATGAAATCACCTTTCAGCAGGACACTAACCTAAAACACAAGGCCAAATCTACACAGAGTTGTTTACCAAGAAGACAGTGAACGTTCCTGAGTGGCTGAATTTTGAAAATAATAATGGGCAAATATTGTACAATCCAGGTGTGGAACGCTCTTAGAGACTTACCTAGTGAGACTCCAAAAGACTCCTGAAGCCAAAAGTGCTTCTACAAAGTATTGACTCAGGGGTGTGAATACTTATGTAATGAGATATTTCTGGATTTCATTTTCAATACATTTGAAAACATTTCTGAAAACAACTTTCTGAAGGTACTGTACATTGAATGTGTGCAGCTAGTGGATTATTGTTCTGTATTTCAAAACGTCGGGTGGGGATAAATACAGACAATTAAACTATTCTTTACCTCCAAAAGCCTGTGGTGTTTTCTGTCTAAAAGCTACTGGCTACTTCTTCTTCTTCGTGTGATTTTCTGGCAGACTAGACACTTTGTTGTATATTGCTGCCTTTCGCAGTTCAGAAAGTGCATTGCACATTTTGTTCACAATAAAGGGAAAATGGAAATGGGGAAAATTGCACCAACATCTAACCCTAGATCTATACCTTGATCCCAAACAAACCCACAAGCCCATCCCACTACTTTGGCCCTAACAGATTTGACACCAGGACGTCAGCCTGGGAAGCTGGAACCCCTTTTCTCAAACACCCCTGTAGTGCTTCTACAATAAAATCTCTTGACCCGAAAACATCTCCGCTGCTGCTACTACCAATTCAATCTTTTCAATCTTCTGGGATTTCCGTTCTGTCTGTGCGGTTCAATTAATGACCATAGCAATAAACGCCAAGAAGCCAACCTTACTAAAGCACAAACTATTTGGGTCACTCTGTACTGGCCTACTACTCACAGGGACCCTCTCAGGCTCCCTCACCCTGAGCCCTCCATCCTCTACTTTTCTCACTGCCTCAGAGCTACTTGCTGCTATCAAGTATCAAAGACAAGTTTGAAAACTTGATGGAGGATGGTGAAAACAAACCTTCCTGTTGATAGCTTTTCAGCTTATTCTTCTGCGGGTGTTTTAAGTGGTGCCACCACCTACTATAAATAGTGATCAACACTTGTTCAAGTGTGTGAGGCGGTTTAGGGAGTAGCATTTATTGATAGAAAGGAACCGTTTGTATTGCCTCAAAAATATTGTGTATTGAATCAATGGCAAACATGTAGGGTATTTTGGGGTATATTCAATATAAACTCAGCAAAAAAAGAAACATCCCTTTTTCAGGACCCTGTCTTTCAAAGATAATTCGTAAAAATCCAAATAACTTCACAGATCTTCATTGTAAAGGGTTTAAACACTGTTTCCCATGCTTGTTCAATGAACCATAAACAATGAATGAACATGCACCTGTGGAACGGTCGTTAAGACACTAACAGCTTACAAACGGTAGGCAATTAAGGTCACAGATATGAAAACTTCTGACACTAAAGAGGCCTTTCTACTGACTGAAAAACACCAAAAGAAAGATGCCCAGGGTCCCTGCTCATCTGCGTGAACGTGCCTTAGGCATGCTGCAAGGAGGCATGAGGACTGCAGATGTGGCCAGGGAAATACATTTCAATGTCCGTACTGTGAGACGCCTAAGACAGCACTACAGGGAGACAGGACGAACAGCTGATCGTCCTCGCGGTGGCAGACCACTTGTAACAACACCTGCACAGGATCGGTACATCCGAACATCACACCTGCGGGACAGGTACAGGATGGCAACAACAACTGCCCAAATTACACCAGGAACGCACAATCCCTCCATCAGTGCTCAGACTGTCCACAATAGGCTGAGAGAGGCTGGACTGAGGGCTTGTAGGCCTGTTGTAAGGCAGGTCCTCACCAGACATCACCGGCAACAACGCTGCCTATGGGCACAAACCCACCGTCGCTGGACCAGACAGGACTGGCAAAAAGTTCTCTTCACTGACGAGTCGCGGTTTTGTCACAGGGGTGATGGTCGGATTCCAGGGGTAATGGTCGGATTCGCGTTTATCATCGAAGGAATGAGCGTTACACCGAGGCCTGTACTCTGGAGTGGGATCGATTTGGAGGTGGAGATTCCGTCATGGTCTGGGGCGGTGTGTCACAGCATCATCAGACTGAGCTTGTTGTCATTGCAGGCAATCTCAACGCTGTGCGTTGCAGGGAAGACATCCTCCTCCCTCATGTGGTACTCTTCCTGCAGGCTCATCCAGACAAGACCCTCCAGCATGACAATGCCACCAGCCATACTGCTCGTTCTGTGCATGATTTCCTGCAGGACAGGAATATCAGTGTTCTGCCATGGCCAGCGAAAAGCCCGGATCTCAATCCCATTGAGCACGTCTGGGACCTGTTGGATTGGAGGGTGAGGGCAAGGGCCATTCCCCCCTGAAATGTCCAGGAACTTGCAGGTGCCTTGGTGGAAGAGTGGGGTAACACCTCACAGCAAGAACTGGCAAATCTGGTGCAGTCCATGAGGAGGAGATGCACTGCAGTACTTAATGCAGCTTGTGGCCACACCAGATACTGACTGTTACTTTTGATTTTGACCCCCCCTTTGTTCAGGGACACATTATTCAATTTCTGTTAGTCACATGTCTGCTTAACTTGTTCAGTTTATGTCTCAGTTGTTGAATCTTGTTATGTTCATACAAATATTTACATATGTTAAGTTTGCTGAAAATAAACACAGTTGACAGTGAGAGGACGTTTCTTTTTTTGCTGAGTTTATAATTAATCTACTTAGACTGTTAATTATTAGGTATATCACTTTTTGTGTCATCCTCAATGATTTCAAATGCTTTATGTCCACATGTGTGGTTGTATTGTGTTTTTAAATTGGCAAATAAATCGAATTAAATTAAGATCACAACAAATTTAAGGTATTCCAGTATTAATGCTAAATTGTAATTATTTTCGACTCTAGGGCCTATTCATTGCCTACCTCCCTACTCTTCTACATTTGTACTCACTGTACATAGATTTTTCTATTTTTCTTGGCTGTGGTTAGCATGAACGTGGCAGGCCGAATTTGAGATGAGAGAAATTCCTTATTGCTTTTGTCTTTCAAATTGAGTAATGTCTAGATGGCTTACCTAGGACTTATACCTGTCCCCTGAGTGGAGAGGACAGCTGTAATCACATATTGAGCGACAAACTCTGCTCACTTGCTGGCTGTAGGAATTGATAGGCTCAATATAGGCTGTTTGGCCTACTCTGTCAGAGGAGTAGGCAAGTAGTCAGGGTGTGCGTGCGTGCGTGCACACCTGAGCACCTGTCTGTGTGTCTGTAGTTTGAAGCTGAAGCATGAGTATCACACATACCTTTCAGATAATCTCATACTTGGTACTCTGCCAAAAATACCTTACATACTGTATACAGCAAAGACACTTGCAAACAAGAGTTGTCCTTTCCCTTCAGTATTATCCCAAAATATGCACTTGTATTCATGTTGCATCCATCAAAATACCTAACATCTAATGCTAAATCTACCTTACACAGTTTAGTCACGAAAGCCAAAAGCATCTCAACATTTTCAAGGAAAAAGGCGCATAATTTAGTGTTTGGAAACTGTGTGTTTAATATAGTATACCATGCAATGTTAAACTTTGAGTCACTGCGCGGAATGGGGGAGAACTGGTTTTGGCAGTTTCAATGAGGAAAGTATTACACACACACATGCACGAGCACGCAGAGGGAGAAGACAGGAGGGAAGAGAGAGGCCAGACATGTTAGAGTTGTGTCTGTTAGGAACACATGTGGGAAAGAGAGAGAGAGAGAGGGACTGAAGGAAAGCAGCTGAGGAAAGCTTTTAATGAAAATGAGGCTCGAAGAGAAGAGGATGAAGGGAAGAAACCACATAGGAGGAGAATAGAACAGAGGTAAGAGAAATATACTGACTAAGTCTAATTACGGGTGTCAAATTCTGGTAACTTTCCCAAAGTTCCAGAGTTTTCCAGAAATCCTGGTTGGAGGTCTCCGGAATTCTTGCTTATTCTCTCCTGATTCCGGGAATATTCCAACTGGAATTTCTAGAGAACCTGGGAATTTGGGGAAATGTACAGACATTTTGCAACTCTAAGTCTAATACATAGATCTCTAAAGAACTGTGAAGAAGCAGTGATTGAAATGCATGAACCCCGAGAGAGAGCATGTAGTAACATCAACAGGTTGTTGTACAGCTTCTGTAGGGGCATATAGGGCATTATGAGTGAATCCAAACTGGGAAGAGCTTCAGTTGATAAAACTAAGTCAATATTTCTGTAGAATTATAATTATTATTATTATGTCATCAATGACCTGTGCTGACTTTGACACACACACTGGTCAGAGACAGACAGACAGACAGACACTGAGTGTATTATTACTGTAGGAAGGTGGTTATGAAACAACACTCTGTATGCATACAAAATGGCACCGTATTCCTTATGTAGTGCACTACTTTTCAACCAGAGCCCTATGGGCACTACATCTGGAATGGGCCCTAGTCAATAGTAGCGGACTATAAAGGGAATAGAGTGCCATTTGGCACACATACTAAAAATCTCTCTGTATTCCTCTCTCTCTCTAGATGTCTGAAGCGGACAGTCACTCTGGAGGTATATCTCTGATCCAGTCCATGCTGCGAAAACTGAGCACTGCAGAAGACACAGATCAACTTCCTAACATACACCCTAACACGCACCCTAACACGCACCCTAACACACACCCTAACACGTACCGTAACACACACCCTAACACGTACCGTAACACACACCCTAACACACACCCTAACACACACCCTAACACACACCCTAACACGCACCCTAACACACACCCTAACACGTACCGTAACACACACCCTAACACGTACCGTAACACACACCCTAACACACACCCTAACACACACCCTAACACACACCCTAACACCTCAGTGGAAACAGACAATGGATTCTATGTGGCCCCTCAGGACCATAATAATGCAGAGCTCATATTCAAAGGGAAGCTTGTTTCAGTGATTGAGGATGATGATGATAACGGTGATTATGTTGATGATGATAATGATCCACAATTGGAAGTTCTGACTGAGAGGGACAAAGATCTGGAATCATCAGACAGGGAATCAGAGGAGAGAGAAGAGGGGAATTCCGGCATTGTATTTTTGGATGCAGGATTGGGAAAACTGGTCGACGAGGAGGAAGAGGAAATCAGCAACCCCCCCGCTGTGATTCCCAGATGGGAGAGAAGGCAATTGCTACCCTGTCCCCCTGGCCTGGACGCCAGACCCCCGCCTCCCCCCGTCCCCCCCAAGAGGAGGGCTAAACCACCGCTACACCCTACAGGGCCACCGCCGCCGCCCCCTACACCAGCCCTCAACCCTAGCCAGAATGCCCCTGTGTGGCGGAGAGTGGTAGGCGAGGGCCCAGGCTGTGAGCTGAGGCCTACAGGGAATGGGAGAGGGCCTGGAGGCCAGGAGGAGGATATGCTGTCGCCCTCAGGGGATAGGCTGCCTATGTACTCAGCTGTCATCCTCAAGTCAGACGAAGTCAGACGATTCTCACAGCCCATTCTGGATCCTACTCTGGTCTCTACAGCACAGAGGGGTGGGGGGGTGCAGCAGTTGGAGACAACTGTGTCCGTGGCAACACAGCTGATGGGGAAGGATATAGGGCGCCCCACTAAAGCCTCTGAGCCGGTGGGGATGGGGGTAATGGGGGTACCCAAACCGTTGGGATCGACCGCACCCAGGCCGCTTATACCCAAACCTCCACGCAGAAACAGAGCCCAGGACAGCCCAGATGGAAGTGCCTCTTCTGGGTGTGAAACCAGAGACATCCCCCCTGACCTCCAGTCTATACTTCCAGAGACAGAGGGAGTCAGAGAACCACCAGAGCCCAGCAAACACATCGCAGATGGGAGCAAGAGCTCCAGAACCCCTGCCCAAATTCAGTGTTACACGGAGGAGGGAGGTTTGTTGGAAGGGAGGAGTAATTTAGAAGGTACACAGGAAGTTGTGGTTCAGGATGCAACATGGGGTGGTGGGAGTGTGCTTGGGTTGAAACACCCGAATATTAAGAAAATGAAGGGAGGAAAGGTGAATACATTTGCCAAGAAGATGATGAGCAGATGGAAGCAGAGTCGAGAGGAGAAGAGAAGAAATGGTGAGATTCAGGAGGACGGCGGAGAAAAAGAAGTGGAGAGCGAAATGCCATTAGTGAGTCTTTCTTGCTCATTTAATGCGACAAAATTACATTACATCTTTCTTTTACTACAATGAACTATCTGACGTTAAATAATGAATCAGATATTGCATAATTGTCCTCTTACCGTGTTATGTTATAACAGGTGAACCTCAGTCAAGATCGACATTCAGTCAGATTGCATTCTAAAATGTCCGTCATAGAGGAAGAGGAGGAGGAAGAGGTGAAGAGGAGGAGTGAGGCTGCTCCACTAAGGATGGAGCCGCCCAGCCAAGCTGAGACGGAGGGGAAGCCTGTGGGACACTGTCCACGTTTTCAGGGGTGAGAGACAGAATGAGAGGGAGTAAGAGGAGGAGAGAGAGAGAGAGAGAGAGAGAGAGAGAGAGAGAGAGAGAGAGAGAGAGAGAGAGAGACGTTTTCAGTGGTGATGGAAAGGGAGTCTTGGGGAGTCTTGGGAAGTTTGCATCCACCACACCCTCTCTTTATCCTTGATAGATACTGTGCTTGCCATAGCAGAGCACACACATTCCTTGGTCTCTCTCTGTGTGTGTGTGTGTGTGTGTGTTGATGAAGTTACAGTAACTCAGACACTACTTCCCCATAGCTGTCATGACTTCCTGAGTGCCCTGAAGTCACCACACACACACACACACACACACACATTCTGTGCTACGAGCTGTTAGTCTGGTTAAGTGGCATTTTTGCAATATCGTTTTTTTCAATCGCTTTGGTGCTATTGTCACAAGTATGTGGTGAATTGTCCTACACAATGACATAGGTGACCCATTCACCTTAACAGGCCTGCTCAATCTCATTGAGTAACTCAATGAGATGTGCAGCATTGTAGGACCAATGTGAAACCGGTGAAAGCTATGATCCCTTATTGAATGTCGCTTGTTAAATCAATTTCAATCAGTGTAGACGAAGGGGAGGCAGGTTAAATAAGGATTTTTATGAGACATGGATTGTGTATGTGTGCCATTCAGAGGGTGAATGGGCAAGACAAAAGATTGAAGTGCCTTGGAACAGGTTATGGTAGTAGGTTCCAGGCGCACCAGTTTGAGTGTGTCAAGAACTGCAACGCTGCTGGGTTTATCACGCTCAACAGTTTTCCGTGTGTATCAAAAATGGTCCACCAGCCAAAGTACATCCAGACAACTTCACACAACTATAGGAAGCATTGGAGTCAACATGGGCCAGCATCCCTGTGGAGCACTTTCGACACCTTGTAGAGTCCTTGCCTAGAGGAATTGAGACTGTTCTGAGGACAAAACTCAATATTATGAAGGTGTTCCTAATGTATCGTACACTCAGTGTGTATCATACTTTATATGTTTATACTTTACAAACATACATTTTTATTCTGTAGTTATCAAAATTAGAATATAGGTTTACCAAATGGTGAAGTGATTATCAATTAAGAGCAGTTGGATTAAGTAATAGAACAATGTATTTTAACAAATGAGAACAGAATCCTATCAAAAGTAATGTGAACATTCCATTGTGAAAGGCTATTACTTTATATGAACATGTATTGCAATGTGAAACATGTATTTCTAGATGAAACACTGATTAAGTGTGGTGGAAAAGTGACTGTGTGATTTTGTGTCATTTGAAAATGTGCTTTTTAGATGTTTTGAGTTTTGTACTAACTAGAGTTGTGAAAATGTACCACATACTTGTGAAAAGTATTATTATATAAATGTGACCACTGGTTTCATCAACTCATGACAGTTGACATAATATATATTTGTTTCCCAAATGGCACCCTATTCCCTATATATAGTGCACTAATTGGTCAAATGTTGTGGTCAAATGTAGTGCACTATATAGGGAATAGGGTGCCATTTTGTGACGAAACCATTGACTTTTTCCCCCTCTATTTTACAGCTCCATCAGCTCTTTCAAGTTCAACTTCAGTCCCATCAGCTTGGTGGACGAGATTCTAACAGGAGAGGAGTGGTTACCATTCCTGTCCATAAAGGACAGTCCCGCCCCCTCACCGTCCGTTCACCAATCAGAGGCTGCTAGCCAACACGGTTGTGATGAAGGCGACCAATTAAAGACTGAACCAGAGTTGTGCCTCCCCAACGACGTTCAACATAACCATGAGGACATAGGCCTTTCTTTATATGAGGATGTTCACTTCAGCCAATCAATTCCGAATGAGAATGTGGACAACCAATCGGACAACAGACAACAGGAAGTAGACAATAACAATGACACTGGAGCTGGTGCCATTGCTGTCATCAAACCGAAGATACTATTGGACAATGAGGCAGCGGAGGAGAGTGAGTTGGACCACTCCAGACCCATATCTAAGGACATCCATGACTCTAAGTCCCCCATAAGGAACCAATCAAAGGACCATCTTGACTTCTCCTGTGTTGAGGTGAGGCACACGGCGGGATTGTGGGCATTGTAGTCATTTAAAGTGCTGTTGTAGGCCTCTGTCTATAGAACAGGGCTTTCCAACCCTGTTCCTGGAGAGCTAGGTTTTTTTGCTCCAACCCCAGTTGTAACTAGCCTGTTTCATCTTATCAGCCAGCTAATTATTCAAATCAGGTGCTCTAGATTAGGGTTGAACAGCTACAGGACAGTAGCTCTGTAGGAATAAGGTTGGAGAGGCCTGGTATATAAGCACTCACTGCAAAATCTCACTCTTTTGTTCTTATTCTCACAATATCTCTCTCTCTCACTCTCTCTTTCTAAGCCACTTGCAGTTCTGGACAGTTCTGCTCAGAAACATAAAATTCGTCTGAGCAAAAAGAGAAAGCATAGACTTCCGGGGCTAAAGAAGAGAAGTAAGATTGAATGACTGGAAAACGAGATGAAGTAATCAGTGAAAACAGACGGCTGGAAAAGAGTTAGACAAAAGCTGAGACGCTGAAATATAAAATACTCTCTTTCTTTCCTGAAACAGAGTCCTTCAAGATGAGACGCACTGCAATCAAAGCCCCTGAAATCAAATTCCTCAAACCCTCTCTTCCTCCCAACCTCTCTCCCACATCACTCCCTTCTTCCTCCTCTTCCTGCTCCTCTCCCTCCTATGTCTTTCCATCCTCTGTTTTCTACAACATCCCTCCGTCCACTGAAGAACAGGACCCTGTGACAACACCGACACAGGACAACCTCTCTGTTAAGGTCAGAGTTCATTTGACTCCGTAACCCTTGGAAACATTTTAAAACACTGTACATTAACATGTGTCTCTGAAGTGTGTCTGAAATGGCACCCTACTCCCTAGTGTACTATAGAAATAGGGTGTCATTTCAGACAGACTGTAGGCTGATTACTGAATGTAATAATGTATATTAGCATCACTAGCCAGGTCTCCATCCAAACTCCATCCAAGTAAAGTACAAAAATGTCAGGATATGCCTGATGGAAACAACACATTTGTCGGTAAACTTTCCAAATGTCGACAAAACAAAATACACCAGGTAAGGTGAGATCTTTTTGTGTCTGTAAAATTAATTATGCGCAGATATTGATATAATAACCACCATATCGAAGTAAACTTGGATTCAGGTGTGGTCCTCCCACTATGACTCGGGAAAACATGCAGTTTATTAGGCTACAGAGTAATTAAATGATGATGACCTTTACAGGGTGGTGAAAGTGCACAGTGATGAGCTTGATCCTGGTTTGACAAATAAAAATGATCTTGTTCTTTTTGTCCATAATAATCTCCTAATGTATGCTAAACCAGCACTGTATCTGTATCTAACTGTTGGCTAGAGAGCACGTGCCATCATTTTTTGTGACAAAACCGTCAGTGGAGTTGAAAATGCGATGGAAACCCACCAGTTATTTTCATGTGAACTATGTCATCACACACAGCTTTTTATCCACAACAAGTCCATTTAAAGGAAACACATCTCTGGTGGGAAAATGCTCAAATTGTTTTTAAGCGAATTTTTGAATATTCACATGAAAACCTGTCGCCAATTGGATGGAAACCTAGTTACTGCATCATACTTATTCCGCATGCCATCGCTCATTCATATATTTATATGTACATATTCTATTCATCCCTTTACATTTGTGTGTATTTGTGTGTATAAGGTAGTTGTTGTGAAATTGTTAGATTACTTGTTAGATATTACTGCATAGTCGGAACTAAAAGCACAAGCACTACACTCGCATTAACATCTGCTAACCATGTGTATGTGACCAATAAAATTTGATTTGATTTGGCAGAGACCACTTCAATCCTCCAAAGATTACAAAAGGGTTCTCTCTTCTCTCTCTCTCAGACCACTGAAGGCAGCAGAAATCCAGGTTCAAGTCCCAAGCCACCTCTGTCCAAGTTCATGACAGTCCTGAGAGACAAAACCAAGAGGAAGCTTAAATAGTGAAGAAAACTAGGTCTTGGTGATCAAATACTAACCCATAGCTCCTTCTCCTGCACCCTACCTGCACCCTACCTCTAGCCCTTACCTGCACACTACCTCTAGGCTCTACCTGCACCCTACCTCTAGGCTCTACCTGCACCCTACCTCTAGGCCCTACCTGCACCCTACCTCTAGGCTCTACCTGCACCCTACCTCTAGGCCCTACCTGCACCCTACCTCTAGGCCCTACCTGCACCCTACCTCTAGGCCCTACCTGCACCCTACCTCTAGCCCCTACCTGCACCCTACCTCTAGCCCCTACCTGCACCCTACCTCTAGGCCCTACCTGTACCCTACCTCTAGGCCCTACATGCACCCTACCTCTAGGCCCTACCTGCACCCTACCTCTAGCCCCTACCTGCACCCTACCTCTAGCCCCTACCTGCACCCAACCTCTAGCCCCTACCTGTACCCTACCGCTAGGCCCTACATGCACCCTACCTCTAGCCCTTACCTGCACCCTACCTCTAGGCCCTACCTGCACCCTACCTCTAGCCCTTACCTGCACCCTACCTCTAGGCCCTACCTGCACCCTACCTCTAGGCCCTACCTGTACCCTACCTCTAGGCCCTACCTGTACCCTACCTCTAGGCTCTACCTGCACCCTACCTCTAGCCCCTACCTGCACCCTACCTCTAGGCCCTACCTGCACCCTACCTCTAGCCCCTACCTGCACCCTACCTCTAGGTCCTACCTGCACCCTACCTCTAGGCCCTACCTGCACCCTACCTCTAGGTCCTACCTGCACCCTACCTCTAGGCCCTACCTGCACCCTACCTCTAGGCTCTACCTGCACCCTACCTCTAGGCCCTACCTGCACCCTACCTCTAGCCCCTACCTGCACCCTACCTCTAGCCCCTACCTGCACCCTACCTCTAGGCTCTACCTGCACCCTACCTCTAGCCCCTACCTGCACCCTACCTCTAGGCCCTACCTGCACCCTACCTCTAGACCCTACCTGCACCCTACCTCTAGGCCCTACCTGCACCCTACCTCTAGGCTCTACCTGCACCCTACCTCTAGCCCCTACCTGCACCCTACCTCTAGGCCCTACCTGCACCCTACCTCTAGACCCTACCTGCACCCTACCTCTAGGCCCTACCTGCACCCTACCTCTAGGCTCTACCTGCATCCTACCTCTAGGCCCTACCTGCAACCAGTGGTGTAAAAATACTTTAAAGTACTACTTAAGTAGTTTTCTGGGGTATCTGTACTTTACTTTACTATTTATATTTTTGCCAACTTTTACTTCACTCCATTCCTAAAGTAAATAATGTACTTTTTACTCCATACATTTTCCCTGATACCCAAAAGTACTTGTTACATTTTGACAGGAAAATTGTCCAATTCACACACTTATCTAGAGAACATCCCTGGTCATCTCTACTGCCTCTGATCTGGCAGACTCACTAAACACAAACACTTTGTTTGTTGGAGTGTGTCCCTGGCTATCTGTCAATAAAAGTAAAAATACTATTGTGCTGTCTGGTTTGTTTAATATAAGGAATTTGAAATGGTTTATACTTTTGATACTTAAGTACATTTGAGCAATTCCATTTACTTTTGATACTTAAGTACATTTGAGCAATTCCATTTACTTTTGATACTTAAGTATATTTAAAACCAAATACTTTTAGACTTTAACTCAAATAGTATTTTACTGGGTGACTTTCACTTTTACTTGAGTCATTTTCTATGAAGGTATATTTACTCTTACTCAAGTATGACAATTTAGTAGTTTTTCCACCACTGCCTGTACCCTACCTCCAGGCCCTAGCCACTACCTCTTTAATGTTTACAGTTTTAGCTGTGTAAGCGACAAAAACACTGCAGCTGCACACGGTAATGAAATAAGCAGACATATCTTTGATCAAATCATTCTCTTGCTATATTGAGTGTCTTACCATCACTTTTAATCACACATACATTATTTCTCTAACATTAGTGTTATCTGAATGAGATTCTGTAAGACATGAATAAATGGGTTAATTTAAGCACAAGTATATGGTGTTGTTTGGTAAAATGATAGAGGGCCATAAGAAGTGAGAGATCTGACTATTATGAGGTGTTGGGGAGTTTCAACACTTCAGTAGCCAGCCTCTGTGACAGCTTTAAGTTAACTGTAGTTCATTGTGCTAGCAAGTAAGCATTTCACTGTACTTGTGCATGTGACAATAAATAAACACCTTTATGCGCAGATATTGATATAATAACCATCATATCGAAGTAAACTTGGATTCAGGTGTGGTCCTCCCACTATGACTCGGGAAAACATGCAGTTTATTAGGCTACAGAGTAATTAAATGATGATGACCTTTACAGGGTGGTGAAAGTGCACAGTGAAGAGCTTGATCCTGGTTTGACAAATAAAAATGATCTTGTTCTTTTTGTCCATAATAATCTCCTAATGTATGCTAAACCAGCACTGTATCTGTATCTAACTGTTGGCTAGAGAGCACGTGCCAACACCAGAGTGGGCACATTCGCTATATAGCCTAATGCAAGTGTCACGTCCTGGACATAGAAGAGCCCTCTGGGGTCTCTATGGGGTTTTGGGCCAGGACGTGACCAGGGGTGTTTGGCATTCTTTATGTTGGTTTTTGAGTTTGGTTCCCAATTAGAGGCAGCTGTTAGTCGTTGCCTCTAATTGGGAATCCTATTTAGTTTGTTCTCTACCCTGCTGTGTTTTGTGGGTTATTGAATATTTGTCTCTTGCCCTCGCCAGGGTCAAGTCCCAAGCCGCCTCTGTCCAAGTTCATGACAGTCCTGAGAGACAAAACCAAGAGGAAGCTTAAATAGTGAAGAGAACTAGGTCTTGGTGATCAAATAGTAACCCATAGCTCCTTCTCCTAGCCCCTACCTGCGCCTTGCCTCTAGCCCCTACTTGCGCCCTACCTCTTGGCCCTACCTGCACACGGTTATGAAATAAGCAGACATATCTTTGATCAAATCATTCTCTTGCTATATTGAGTGTCTTACCAACACTTTTAATCACAAATACATTATTTCTCTAACATTAGTGTTATCTGAATGAGATTCTGTAAGACATGAATAAATAGGTTAATTTAAGCACAAGTATATGGTGTTGTTTGGTAAAATGATAGAGGGCCATAAAAAGTGAGAGTTCTGACTATTATGAGGTGTTAGGGAGTTTCAACACTTCAGTAGCCAGCCTCTGTGACAGCTTTAATTTAACTGTAGTTCATTGTGCTAGCAAGTAAGCAGTTCACTGTACAGTTCACTGTGCATGTGACAATAAAACATGAAACTGGCTGGTGGTACCACAACGTTAATGGGAAGTCTGCATCCCCAATGGCACCATAGTCCCTATGTAGGGCTCTACTTTGGACCAGAACCCACAGGAATATGGTGCCATTTGGGACTCGGGTGGGGAGGGTATTTTGAGGACACAAAACATTTATGACAAACTGTATACAAAACTGTATACAAAAAATATGCCACTCCCAAAAATACACTGTAGAACAAGATCACAGAAACAATTCATTAATCAATGAATGCATCCATCCATCAGTTTATCAAACAATTCATTAACCAATGAATCCATCCATCCATCAGTTTATCAAACAATTTATTGGAACTAGATCATAATGACAAAATGGTATGTGTAAGGACGGGGTGAGAATTACAGGGAGGAGGTGAGATTATATTTGCTATAAAAAGAAGGGAGTACCAAATGAGAGAGAGAGGGAGAGAGACAGAGGAGCAACCTAGTCCACACTGGTGAGGTTATTTTTCAAATGACATTGTGCACATTTTCCTTTTTTTTTGCTTTGCATTCATTTTTTTAAAGGAGCTATACCTAGAATTGTTGCATTGTAATTTCAGAAAATGTCTTTAATACATCTACGGTAATAGAGGAATGATAGTGTTTCACAATATTTATTTATTTATTGGGGCACACAAAATTGCATTCTAATGGTGCATCCTTCTTATTGGGCAACAAACAACGGACTCTTGTTGTCAAATCGACCGGGGCCAGCAAATCTATTGTTGTCAAATGGGACTGCTGATTGTGCCAGAGGCTGTGGCACGTATAATCGGATAGCACGCGGAGCCACTCAAATGAACAGCTCGGTACTTATATTTCGCCAGCCACAGTCAATTTGACAACAAGAGATTTGTTTTAATGTCATTCATAGCATAGTGCTATAGACTATGCTCTCAGATAATTTACCTGGTGAAATAAAGGTTAATACAATTTATTTTTTAAATAAATGTATTTATTTAAAGTAAACTGTTACTGATTGAGTTGCTTGTTTTTAGGAAACGCAGAATCAGAGGAAGCCAAGATGAAGTTTTTCAGCCTGATTGTGATGATGTCACTACTAGGGACAAAAATGGCTTTGACATTCCACAGAAGTGCCAGTAAGAGAGTTGCATTGATTACAGTTTGTGTTTTGATCAGGGGCACAATTTTGATTTTAGAAGTGGGGAGACATTATTTTTTATGAATATATATATTTTTTATCCAGTCAGATAAACACTCGAAACAGCCTACCCGACCGCTCAGAGGCGTCCGCACGGTCCCGTTGCCTCATTTTGTATCACATGCCAATTATAAAACTGGGGGCAAAAGTGAAAGTTGCACCCCTGGTTTTGATGATAGTGCTGAAAGTTTTATTTAAATGGTGATTATCGACCACACATTCTAAAAAACGATTTGTTTTGAAGCTGAAAATGTGCTTATGTCCAAATGAAAATTAGATGTATTCTTTACACAAATGTAGTCACTTACTGTTTTTTTTTTAGCAGTAGATGTTATTGGTTATTAGCAGTCATAGACTGAATTGTACACCAATTTACAATGATACATTATGGTCAAATACAAAAAAACTAAACTAACACAATACTTTTAATATAATACAATGTTCAAATATGCAATATATATACTAAACAATAATAGTACAATGACAATATTGGGGCGGCAGGAAGCCTAGTGGTTAGAGCGTTGGGCCAGTAACTGAAAGGTTGCAAGATCCAATCCCCGAGCTGACATGGTACAAATCTGTCGTTCTGCTCCTGAACACGCAGTTCCTAGGCCGTCATTGTAAATAAGAATTTGTTCTTAACTGACTTGCCTGGTTAAATAAAATCTGGAATGGCAGCTTTAGAAAATATATTATTAGAGGTCTTAGGTAGCCATTTCTTAGGCCCCTGGGCTGTATGGTGTGCGCATTGATCAGTTTAGTGAAGTATGGAACGGGAGAGTTCTGTTGACGGCCTGTGCGTGTCATAGAAATGTTCAGCTTGTGTCTGTTTTCTAAGTATATCAGGCCCCAGGAGAGTAGTTATTCTATCATTCTCCCCTAGGTGGCGATGATGCTCCAGTGGATTTCCAGGAGGAGACTACAGGGTGTGACATGCCCAGAGCCTGTGACCTGAAGAATTATGAGGACTGGTACAGGGTGGGCTCCTACTGTATCAAGTACTACAAGACTCTTCTCAACTTCACCGAAGCGGAGGTAAACAACATTCTATATGACAGGAGAATGACATTATCAAAGCATGTTATTGCTCTACCTGTAGTCAGCCAGCCCGTCCATTTCAATACAGTGAAGAGAAGGTTAAATCCGATGTCTTAATTCGAGCTGTCTTCTAATGTATTAATTGTACTCCCACTGGCGGACTTACCATTAGGCAGAAGAGGCAATTGCCTCAGGCCTCACATCATTTGTAGACCGTCATTGTAAATAAGAATTTGTTCTTAACTAACTAGCCTAGTTAAATAAAGGTTAAAAAAAAATAATCAAGAAGCCTGATGACCTGGGCATAATTCAAATAAAAACATATCAATATTTCACCGCTGAGCCCCCATGCTCCGTTTGAGGCATAATAAATACAAAATCAATTTAAAAAATCCCCATCAAAATGTGTCTAAGGTAGAGATTTCTGTGTTTTTCATGGCCTTTTGTCTCAATCCACCTCATCCGCTGATGTCGTCCTTCTGCACCGGCGGTGGAAGGTGGCTGAGGTAAAAGCACAGGAGGCATCTCGAAAATCGGTCTTCTCACTAAAACGTCTGTAGCGTCCAAACGGTTTGGTCTAGAAAATGTATATGACCCCTCTATGGAAACATAAAACAGTCACGAACACAATGGTGTTACTGTTGCTCTCTACTGTACGTCGCCCCCACAAGTGTCACGGGACTCAGTCAAACATTAAATTAAAAGGAAGATCTGAGAGATATAGGACTAAGACAGCTCAGGGGAGAAAAAAAAATCATTTAAACCGTGTTACCGTTTACCATCTGTTTTTCCATGTATGAATGTGTTATTCAATGCGTTTCTATGGGCTAATAGCAGTAAGGCCAAATGCAATGTTTCATCAAATTATAACAACACAACCAAAAGGTATACCTACAGGGGTGCTACAATTACAAATCAAATATCTAAATGATCCTTGGCATGACCATCTTAAAACAACTCCACGTGTTAGTTTAGTAGTAATCTCGCGTTGTCATACTTCCAAATCACGTCGCTGTCACGACCTCCAGGGTTGCGGAGTAACAAATTACAAAAAAAACAGTAACTGTAATCCGTTACATTACCAGCTAAAATATTGTAACCAGATTAGAGATACTTTTGAAAAACTAGATGATTACTTCTAGGATTACTTTTTAAATTCAGAAAGGATGTTTGTGAGAAAAAAAAAGTTTACTTTGTTCCACTTGAGCGAGTCTGACCACAAGTCAGACACCCCTATGATGACACCAAATGCGTTTGATGGATTGCGGGAAAAGAGCAGGAATAGGCTTTTATAGGCTACTGTCCAAGCTATAGTATGTCTTCCAATGGTGTGACTGCTGTTGGCATCCAAAGATTATCCAATTTGAATAAATGTTTGGAGGTAAGAAAGACAGCAGTGATAGGAATATCACTTATTATTGATATCTAAATAGCACATTGATGTGAATCACATTGCTGCTCTCTCATTTAGCCTCACAGATTGTAGTTGTGGATGGCTGTTCACAAATACAGTGCCTTCACAAAGTATTCACACCCCGTGAATTTTCCCACATGTTGTTGTGTTACAGCCTGAATTTAAAATGTAATAATTTACATTTTTTGAGGTCACTGGCCTACACACCTCATAATGTCAAAGTGGAAGTATGATTTTCAAAATCTTTACAAATTTATACAAAATGAAAAGCTGAAATGTCTTGAGTCAATAAGTATTCAATCCCTTTGTTAAGGCAAGCCTAAATAAGTTCAGTTCTTCTTAGGGTTAAAATGACATACCCGAATCTAACTGCCTGTAGCTCAGGCCCTGAAGCAAGGACATGCATATTATTGGTACCATTTGAAAGGAAACACTTTGAAGTTTGTGGAAATGTGAATTGATTTTTTTATTTTATTTTATTTTACCTTCATTTAACCAGGTACTCAAGTTGAGAACAAGTTCATTTACAACTGCGACCTGGCCAAGATAAAGCAAAGCAGTTCAACACATACAACAACACAGAGTTACACATGGAGTAAAACAAACATACAATCAATAATACAGTAGAAAAAAACCCAAATCTATATACAAAGAGTGCAAATGAGGTAGGATAAGGAAGGTAAGGCAATAAATAGGCCTTGGTGGGCAAAGTAATTACAATATAGCAATTAAACACTGGAATGGTAGATGTGCAGTAGATGAATGTGCAATGTAGAAAAACTGGGGTGCAAAGGAACAAGATAAGTAAATAAATACGGTAGGGGATGAGGTAGTTGGTTGGGCTATTTACAGATGGGCTATAAACAGGTACAGTGGTCTGTGCGCTGCTCTGACAGCTGGTGCTTAAAGCTGGTGAGGGAGATAAGTGTCTCCAGTTTCAGAGATTTTTGTAGTTCGTTCCAGTCATTTGCAGCAGAGAGCTGGAAGGAGAGTCGGCCAAAGGAGGAATTGGCTTTGGGGGTGACCAGTGAGATACACCTGCTGGAGGAGAATATAACACAATAGATCTGGTAGAAGAAAAGACAAAGAAAAAAACAACAGTTTTTTTTCTACCACCGTCTTTGAAATGCAACAGAAAGGCCCCTGTTCCAGCCATCACTCTGGTTGTAATTCCGATGGTGTCCACAAGATGGCAGCAGTGTATGTGCAAAGTTTAAGACTGATAACTGAGCAAACTACATGACATTTAGTGTGAAGTCACCCAAGTACATTTGGGCAAATCGTGAAGGAGACATTTGCATTAATATTACATTTTTCTCTGCAAGAATATCGTCAAATCTTTATACTTGGACTTTGATTTAGCTTTTCCAGTATTAGTAGCCATATTATAAGTTCAACATTTGCAAAACAACCAGTTTTCATAACTTCATAACTCTGAATATTCTTAGAATTTTTGTCCAAATAAGTGGAGGTGGTATAGCTAATCTATTAGTTTGCTCATCTATCACCACCTATTTTCTCTTTCTTTTCCTCTTCTCTCTCATCCCTCTCAGTTACAGTGCAGGTCTGCTGCCCCCGGTGGCCACCTGGTGTCGGTGCATAACGATCAAGCCAACACAAACCTGCTTTGCGTGGTGATGAAGAGCAATGACAAAAGCCCTCGCATCTGGCTGGGAGGATTCGAACTCTTCAAGGTAGGAGAGGAAGAGTGATGGATGGAAGGAGTGATGAAGACAGGGCGGATAGTGGGTGGAGGGAGTTAAATTCATGTGGGAGGAAGGAGTGACATGTTCGGTAGAAGGGAAAAGAGAGAACGTTTAACATTGAACATATGATTGTCTTAATATCTACATTTTACAGTATTCAGACCACTTTACTTTTTACACATTTTGTTACGTAACAGCCGTATTCAAAAGTGGATTAAATTGTTGTTTTTTTCGCTCATCAATCTACACAATTCCCCATAATGACATCACAATCCCCCATAATGACAAAAACAGGTTTTTAGACATTTTTGCAAAAAACTGAAATATTACATTTACATCAGTATTCAGACTCTTTACTCAGCACTTTGTTGAAGCACCTTCGGCAGTGATTACAGCCTCGAGTCTTCTTGGGTATGACGCTACAAGCTTGGCACACCTGTATTTGGGGAGTTTCTCCCTGTCATCTCCGGAGATCCTCTCAAGCTCTGTCAGGTTGGATGGGGAGTGTCGCTGCACAGCTATTTTCAGGTCTCTCCAAAGATGTTAGATTGGGTTCAAGTGCGAGCTCTGGCTGGGCCACTCAAGGACATTAAGAGACTGGTTTTCATCAAGGATCTCTCTGTACTTTGCTCCGTTCATCTTTCCCTCGATCCTGACTAGTCTCCCAGTCCTTGCTCCTAAAAAACATCCCCACAGCATGATGCTGCCACCACCATGCTTCACTGTAAGGATGGTATTGGCCAGGTGATGAGTGGTGCCTGGTTTCCTCCAGACGTGACGCTTTGTATTCAGGTCAAAGAGTTCAATCATGGTTTCATCAGACCAGAGAATCTTGTTTCTCATGGTCTGACAGTCCTTTAGGTGCGGGCTGTCATGTGCCTTTTACTGAGGAGTTGCTTCCGTCTGGCCACTCTAACATAAAGGCCTGATAGGTTGAGTGCTGCAGATGGTTGTCCTTCTGGAAGGTTCTCCCATCTCCACAGAGGAACTCTGGAGCTCTGTCAGAGTGACCATCGGGTTCTTGGTCACCTCCCTGACCAAGGCTCTTCTCCCCCGATTGCTCAGTTTGGCTGAGTGGAGTCTTGGTGGTTCCAAACTTCTTCCATTATAGAATGATGGAGGCCCCTGTGTTCTTGAGGACCTTCAATGTTGCAGACACTTTTTGGTACCCTTCCCCAGATCTGTGCCTCGACACAATCCTGTCTTGGAGCTCTACGGACAATTCCTTCAACCTCATGTGGGAACTTATATAGACAGGTGTGTGCCTTTCCAAATCATGTCCAATCAATTGAATTTACCACAGGTGGACTCCAATCAAGTTGCAGAAACATCTCAAGGATGATCAATGGAAACAGGATGCACCTGAGCTCAATGTCAAGTCTCATAGCAAAGGGTCTGAATATTTATGTAAATAAGGTATTTCTGTTTTTTATTTTTAATACATTTGCAAAAATGTAAAAAAAACGGTTTGCTTTGTCATTATGGGGTATTGTGTGTAGATTGATGAGGAAAATGTTTTATTTAATCAATTTTAGAATAAAACTGTAATGTAACAAAAAATGGAAAAAGTGAAGGAGTCTGAATACTTTCCAAATGCACTGTACATTTTTTCTCACCTCCTGTCTTTCTATCGCTCCCCTCTCTCTTCCTCTATCCTCCTGTCTTTCTATCGCTCCCCTCTCTCTTCCTCTATCCTCCTGTCTTTCTATCGCTCCCCTCTCTCTTCCTCTATCCTCCTGTCTTTCTATCGCTCCCCTCTCTCTTCCTCTATCCTCCTGTCTTTCTGTCGCTCCCCCTCTCTTCCTCTATCCTCCTGTCTTTCTATCACTCCCCTCTCTCTTCCTCTATCCTCCTGTCTTTCTATCGCCCCTCTCTCTTCCTCTATCCTCCTGTCTTTCTATCGCCTCCCTCTCTTCCTCTATCCTCCTGTCTTTCTATCGCCCCCTCTCTCTTCCTCTATCCTCCTGTCTTTCTATCGCTCCCTCTCTCTTCCTCTATCCTCCTGTCTTTCTATCGCCCCCTCTCTTCCTCTATCCTCCTGTCTTTCTATCGCCCCCTCTCTTCCTCTATCCTCCTGTCTTTCTATCGCCCCCCTCTCTCTTCCTCTATCCTCCTGTCTTTCTATCGCCCCCTCTCTCTTCCTCTATCCTCCTGTCTTTCTATCGCCCCCTCTCTTCCTCTATCCTCCTGTCTTTCTATCGCCCCCTCTCTCTTCCTCTATCCTCCTGTCTTTCTATCGCCCCCTCTCTTCCTCTATCCTCCTGTCTTTCTATCGCCCCCTCTCTTCCTCTATCCTCCTGTCTTTCTATCGCTCTCTCTTCCTCTATCCTCCTGTCTTTCTATCGCCCCTCTCTTCCTCTATCCTCCTGTCTTTCTATCGCCCCCTCTCTCTTCCTCTATCCTCCTGTCTTTCTATCGCCCCCTCTCTTCCTCTATCCTCCTGTCTTTCTATCGCCTCCTCTCTCTTCCTCTATCCTCCTGTCTTTCTATCGCTCCCCCCTCTCTTCCTCTATCCTCCTGTCTTTCTATCGCTCCCCCTCTCTCTTCCTCTATCCTCCTGTCTTTCTATCGCTCCCCTCTCTCTTCCTCTATCCTCCTGTCTTTCTATCGCTCCCCCCTCTCTTCCTCTATCCTCCTGTCTTTCTATCGCCCCCTCTCTCTTCCTCTATCCTCCTGTCTTTCTATCGCCCCTCTCTCTTCCTCTATCCTCCTGTCTTTCTATCGCCCTCTCTCTCTTCCTCTATCCTCCTGTCTTTCTATCGCCCCCTCTCTTCCTCTATCCTCCTGTCTTTCTATCGCCCCCTCTCTCTTCCTCTATCCTCCTGTCTTTCTATCGCCCCCTCTCTTCCTCTATCCTCCTGTCTTTCTATCGCCCCCCTCTCTTCCTCTATCCTCCTGTCTTTCTATCGCTCTCTTCCTCTATCCTCCTGTCTTTCTATCGCTCCCCCTCTCTTCCTCTATCCTCCTGTCTTTCTATCGCCCCTCTCTCTTCCTCTATCCTCCTGTCTTTCTATCGCTCCCCCTCTCTTCCTCTATCCTCCTGTCTTTCTATCGCTCCCCCTCTCTTCCTCTATCCTCCTGTCTTTCTATCGCTTCCCCTCTCTTCCTCTATCCTCCTGTCTTTCTATCGCTCCCCTCTCTCTCTTCCTCTATCCTCCTGTCTTTCTATCGCCTCCCTCTCTCTTCCTCTATCCTCCTGTCTTTCTATCGCCCCCTCTCTTCCTCTATCCTCCTGTCTTTCTATCGCCTCCCTCTCTCTTCCCTCTATCCTCCTGTCTTTCTATCGCCTCCCTCTCTCTTCCTCTATCCTCCTGTCTTTCTATCGCTCCCCTCTCTCTTCCTCTATCCTCCTGTCTTTCTATCGCCCCTCTCTCTTCCTCTATCCTCCTGTCTTTCTATCGCCCCCTCTCTTCCTCTATCCTCCTGTCTTTCTATCGCCCCCTCTCTCTTCCTCTATCCTCCTGTCTTTCTGTCGCCTCCCTCTCTCTTCCTCTATCCTCCTGTCTTTCTATCGCCCCCTCTCTTCCTCTATCCTCCTGTCTTTCTATCGCCCCCTCTCTTCCTCTATCCTCCTGTCTTTCTATCGCCTCCCCTCTCTTCCTCTATCCTCCTGTCTTTCTATCGCCCCTCTCTTCCTCTATCCTCCTGTCTTTCTATCGCCCTCTCTCTTCCTCTATCCTCCTGTCTTTCTATCGCTCTCCCCTCTCTTCCTCTATCCTCCTGTCTTTCTATCGCTCCCCCCTCTCTTCCTCTATCCTCCTGTCTTTCTATCGCTCCCCCTCTCTTCCTCTATCCTCCTGTCTTTCTATGGCTCCCCCTCTCTTCCTCTATCCTCCTGTCTTTCTATCGCTCCCCCTCTCTCTTCCTCTATCCTCCTGTCTTTCTATCGCTCCCCCCTCTCTTCCTCTATCCTCCTGTCTTTCTATCGCTCCTCTCTCTTCCTCTATCCTCCTGTCTTTCTATCGCCCCCTCTCTTCCTCTATCCTCCTGTCTTTCTATCGCCCCCCTCTCTTCCTCTATCCTCCTGTCTTTCTATCGCCACCCCTCTCTTCCTCTATCCTCCTGTCTTTCTATCGCCCCCTCTCTTCCTCTATCCTCCTGTCTTTCTATCGCTCCCCCCTCTCTTCCTCTATCCTCCTGTCTTTCTATCGCTCCCCCCTCTCTTCCTCTATCCTCCTGTCTTTCTATCGCTCCCCCTCTCTTCCTCTATCCTCCTGTCTTTCTATCGCCTCCCTCTCTCTTCCTCTATCCTCCTGTCTTTCTATCGCCCCCTCTCTCTTCCTCTATCCTCCTGTCTTTCTATCGCTCCCCCCTCTCTTCCTCTATCCTCCTGTCTTTCTATCGCTCCCCTCTCTCTTCCTCTATCCTCCTGTCTTTCTGTCGCTCCCCCTCTCTCTTCCTCTATCCTCCTCTTTCTATCGCTCCCCTCTCTTCCTCTATCCTCCTGTCTTTCTATCGCCCCTCTCTCTTCCTCTATCCTCCTGTCTTTCTATCGCTCTCCCCTCTCTTCCTCTATCCTCCTGTCTTTCTATCGCTCCCCTCTCTCTTCCTCTATCCTCCTGTCTTTCTATCGCTCCCCCTCTCTTCCTCTATCCTCCTGTCTTTCTATCGCTCCCCTCTCTCTTCCTCTATCCTCCTGTCTTTCTATCGCCCCCTCTCTCTTCCTCTATCCTCCTGTCTTTCTATCGCTCCCCCTCTCTTCCTCTATCCTCCTGTCTTTCTATCGCTCCCCTCTCTCTTCCTCTATCCCCCTCTCTCTTCCTCTATCCTCCTCTCTCTTTCTCTCTCTCCCTCCTTCTCTCAGTCTGGTAAGTTTATGTGGACTGACGGCTCCAGCTGGAACTTTGAGGCATGGAACCCTGGGGAGCCCAGCAACCGCTGGAGGAGCAAAGAGGACTGTGTGGAGATGAACTGGAGCAGTAAGAGATGGATGGAGGGAGGAGTGATGGGAAGGAGAGAGGGATGGAGGGAGGAGGGATGGGAAGGAGAGAGGGATGGATGGATGGAGGGAGGAGGGATGGGAAGGAGAGAGGGATGATGGATGGAGGGAGGAGGGATGGGAAGGAGAGAGGGATGATGGATGGAGGGAGGAGGGATGGGAAGGAGAGAGGGATGATGGATGGAGGGAGGAGGGATGGGAAGGAGAGAGGGATGGATGGATGGTTTTTACTTGCAATGGCTGTGATATGTTTGTTTTTACCTACCTTAGTTGAATGCACTGGCTAACAGCTAAAATTACAAAAATGTGAAAGAAACATTTCATGGAAGATGGTTGGGATGGAAGTTGAAATTAATGGTAGTGGGACGAGATGGTATTTTGAACTCACATGTTTTAACTTCTGTTTGCCTGTCTGTCTGTCTCTCTGTATATGTGTTCTCTGTCGCCAAGGCATTGGGAAATGGAACGACCACACGTGTTTCACCAAGAAGAGCTACGTGTGCTCCTTCAAGAACAGAGTTTGAGGACGAAGAGAGAGACTGTGGGTCTTTTCCAATATCCACACTCACATACTTAGTACGAAGCAGCAATGTATTTGGCGTGCCTTCTAAGTGATATGCTAGTATAGACTGTCTGTCTGTCTGTGTAACACCAACCCAGTCCCCTGCTCCTGTCTTGGGTTGTGACGGAAATGACACCCTATTCTCTATAGTGTGCACTACTTTTGACCAGAGCCCCATGGGCCCCCTGGTCAAAGTGGTGCACTATAAAAGATAGGGTGTCATTTTGGACTCACGCTGCTCCTTTCCCCAACAATCCCAACCCACCAATCTCCCACTGTGAAACCAAACCACATAGAGATGTGCTTGCTTTTAGCAAACAGAAAAAATGCATAAATAATATAAATAAAGAGTGTTAAGCAAGTAAACAACTAGAGTTTTTGTCTGTCTGTTCCTAGCAGGATTTGAGTTTCTGACAGAATCAAACCAGAATCCAATTTAAGTGCCATACTTTTATTGAAGTAGTGGGTAGACTTTAATACTTTGTAGAGGTAGGAGTTCAAATACAATAGTCCATGCAAAGTTAAGGATTACACATACAACCTCCACTATGAAAATATTACAGGTAAATTACAGGTTCATGTGAAATATTAGGAATATTACTAATGCTATATATACATGCATTCCCTATCCGGGGTGAAGTCTCCCCTAGGTACAGATCTAGGATCAGCTTCCCTTCCCCCAATCCTAACCATAACCTTTAGCGGGGAAAATGTTAAACTGATCCAAGATTAGGGTCTATGGGCAATATCACCCTAAACCTACATTTGCAGCCAAACTTCCCAAATTGCCACCAGCCACCCCTTTCCCCCTCAAACACTCCATTCCATTGGCTGTCCATTAGCCGTATTGCCCAATGGAAAAGGCCCCTGAGTCGTTTGACTGCTTCTCTACTCCAATGAACTCCCTACTCCGATACAGCCCATTGCTGGATAAGGAGTCCTCGATCTGCGTGTCTGATACCTAATGGAGTAATGGTAGATTGGGGGGGAGAGAAGAAGAAGAACATCAGGAGCACATCACAGTCAGGCGACACCTATTTTCCACTTAAGTCAAATCTTCACTTAGTCTCCAGTTGATATTAATGCATGATTTAAGTGGAAATTAGGACTTGACCCTCAGTTTCAACTATTCCTCTGGTCTTTATGTAACTTCTCAGAGTAGGCTTACTGATTTAGAAACAGTTTTGCCTTTTAGATCACAATGAATAAGATCATGGGACAGGGGTGAACTGATCCTAGATCAGCACTCCTACTCTGAGATGCGGCCCCAGGCCTGCAAAGGCTGACACTGGTTATTAAAACGATCTATATCACAGTAAGCAGGGTTGGTGTCTCGCCTCAAAACTTTACCTCTTCAAACTTCCTGGCCTTGTATTGCTCTGCTCCCTTCAGGAAGTTCAAGAGTATAATGTCACACAGCACGGTGCCCTGCGACCAATCCAAGGCAGAGAAAGAAAACAAGGTTGTAGAATAGAATGGAATTGAAGAAATGAGGAGAGGGGAGAATAAGAGTAGAGGAGAAGAGAGGAGAAAAGAAGAGAATGCCTATTTTCCACGGAAATAACTTCAGTTGGGGAGACAGAGACACACATGGCACAGAGACATTTTCCAACTAGCCTATAGAGACTGTGTGGAGAATATTATTACAAAGTTAAGAGACTGAAGGTGGAACAGATATGTTTTAATTGAAAACTAGCCTAGAGACGGTGTGGAGACGTTGTGGATAGAAAGCAGCAATGGAAAAGAAGGGCTCACCACTCCAACTGACGTGAAGGCAGCTACCATGTTGATCAGAGTAGGGATCATGTTAAACTTCCCTGCCTGTAAGAAACAAGTCAAGTACTTTACAGAAGTAAACGCACGCACGCACACACACACACACACACACACACACACACACACACACACACACACACACACACACACACACACACACACACACTTAAGACCCCCTATCTAAAACACACATGTAGAACAGTCATGGACCCACATAGGCAATTAGACTCATGCAAACCACAGACATACATGTTCTCACACAGACACACGTGTGCTCACACCCACACACACACACACACACACACACACACACACACACTTCCTCCTACCCTCTAATCATCCCCCATCACACAGAAACACACACACAGCATTAAAATCACTCACATTTCCATTGACCAGCACATCAAACCTGATGGCATAGGCTTTGAGCAGAGTACGGTAATCTGTCCCGTTGTCCATCTTGTAGTACTTAGCATACCTATCAGCACAACATGGACAGAGAGTAAGGACCTGAGCAATGCACATGGGTTGTACCAGGGGGACACGCCTCTACTCAAGGTCAAGGGCTCACCATAGAGATACACAGTGGTGGAAAAAGTACCCAATTGTCATACTTGAGTAAAAGTAAAGATACCTTAATAGGTGACTCAAGTAAAAAGTGAAATTCATCCATTAAAATCCTACTTGAGTACAAGTATGAAAGTATTTGGTTTTAAATATACTCAAGTATCAAAAGTAAAAGTAAAAATCATTTCAAATTCCTTATATTAGGCAAACCAGACGGCACCATTGTCTTGTTTTTTAAATATACGGATAGCCAGGGGTATGCTGCAACACCGAGACATCATTTACAAAGGCAGCATGTGTTTAGCGAGTCCGCCAGATCAGAGGCAGTAGGGATGACCAGAGATGTTCTCTTGATAAGTGTGTGAATTAGAAAATGTTCCTGTCCTGCTAAGGATTCAAATTGCAAAAAAGTACTTTTGGTTGTCAGGGAAAATGTATGGAGTAAAAAGTACATAATTTTCTTTAGGAATGTACAGTGTAGTGAAACGTAAAAGTACAGATACCCCCAAAAAACAATTGAGTTGAATTGAAACTAATGACCTATTTCACCAGAGCTATTTTTTATTTATTTCTAGCACAGTTTCGCATGGCACTCTTAAAGGGGCATTAGAAAAAAATATCATCATGAATAAGGAACTATGAAAATAGTTCAAATAAACCCTATTTAATCTATAAAAACTTTTGTCACAGAAATAGATGATTTGCAGTTTGGCACAGATAAGACGGAGGCCATTTACACTAAATCAATTAATAGGGACATTAATTAATTGATTTAATTCACCTAATTATAATTTTTTATATACAAAAAAAAGGTTGACAATCAGTGATCTAGCTTTAAGCCATTTATTAACCATAGGCAACCCAATGTGAAGAAGACAGTGCTCTGATCATTGACTGATCGCTCCCAACCCATAGGAATCCCCACCCATTTCACTACTTTAAAATGGTGGAAGCCCTCAATGGCAGTGTCCATGCAAAAAAAACGGGTTATATCCATCTAGAGATCTCTATGCATCTCTATGGGTCTCACTCTCTAAAGGCCAGAGGTTAGAGGTCAGAGGTCATGGCTACCTGAAGTTGTACCCGGGCGAGACGCTGTTCTTCTCCGACATGGCGTCCAGCCGGGTGAAGGAATAGGAGGGGTTACACTCATCCTCTGACTTGTCCAGGTCACACATCCAGCCAATCTTTATCCCTATCACCCCTCCCTGTAGGAAGGGGTTGACATACATTTAGAAAATCTCTTTGTTACTTTGTGAGAGTGGGGAAAAGACAGCATTTGAATGTAGCCTAAAGGGGACGGAGTGAATACGGCCGATGGGTGGGGAAAAGAGAGAAAGAGAGCATAACATGTGAGCATAACATGTGAGCATATAAAAGGCTAGTATGGATGGAAAGAACTGTGGATAGAAATGACAGGAGGCTGCTAATAATGGCCGGAACGGAGCGACTGGAATGGAATCTAACACCTGGAAACCACGTGTTTGATGTATTTGATACCATTACGCTCATTCTGCTCCAGTTATTAACACCAGCCTGATATCCCCAATTAAGGTGCCACCAACCTCCTAGGATAGAAATATGACAAGTTAATATACTAGTATGAATAAACTCAGCAAAAAAAAGAAATGTCCCTTTTTCAGGACCCTGTCTTTCAAAGATAATTCGTCAAAATCCAAATAACTTCACAGATCTTCATTGTAAAGGGTTTAAACACTGTTTCCCATGCTTGTTCAATGAACCATACACCATTTATAATAAACATGCACCTGTGGAACGGTCATTAAGACACTAACAGCTTACAGACGGTAGGCAATTAAGGTCACAGTTATGAAAACTTAGGACACTAAAGAGGCCTTTCTACTGACTCTGAAAAACACAAAAAAAAGATGCCCAGGGTCCATGCTCATCTGCATGAACGTGCCTTAGGCATGCTGCAAGGAGGCATGAGGACATCAGATGTGGCCAGGGCAACAAATTGCAATGTCCGTACTGTGAGACGCCTAAGACAGTGCTACAGGACGGACAGCTGATCGTCCTCGCAGTGGCAGACCACGTGTAACAACACCTGCACAGGATTGGTACATCCGATCATCCCACCTGCGGGACAGGTACAGGATGGCAACAACAACTGCCTGAGTTACACCAGGAATGCACAATCCCTCCATCAGTGCTCAGACTGTCCGCAATAGGCTGAGAGAGGCTGGACTGAGGGCTTGTAGGCCTGTTGTAAGGCAGGTCCTCACCAGACATCAACGTCGCCGATGGGCACAAACCCACAGTCGTTGGGCCAGACAGGACTGGCAAAAGTGACGAGTCACGGTTTTGTCTCACCAGGGGTGATGGTCGGATTCGGGTTTATCGTTGAAGGAATGACCGTTACACTGAGGCCTGTACTCTGGAGCGGGATTGATTTGGAGGTGGAGGGTCCGTCATGGTCTGGGGCGGAGTATCACAGCATCATCGAACTGAGCTTGTTGTCATTGCAGGTCATCTCAACACTGTGCGTTACAAAGAAGACATCCTCCTCCCTCATGTGGTACCCTACCTGCAGGCTAATCCTGACATGACCCTCCAGCATGACAACGCCACCAGCCATACTGCTCGTTCTGTGCATGATTTCCTGCAGGACAGGAATGTCAGTGTTCTGCCATGGCCAGCGAAGAGCCCGGATCTCAATCCCATTGAGCACGTCTGGGACCTGTTGGATCGGAGGGTGAGGGCTCGGGCCATTCCCCCCAGAAATGTCCGGGAACTTGCAGGTGCCTTGGTGGAAGAGTGGGGTAACATCTCACAGCAAGAACTGGCAAACCTGGTGCAGTCCATGAGAAGGAGATGCACTGCAGTACTTAATGCAGCTGGTGGCCACACCAGATACTGACTGTTACTTTTGATTTTGACTCCCCCTTTGTTCAGGGACACATTATTCCATTTCTATTAGTCATGTGTCTGTGGAACTTGTTCAGTTTATGTCTCAGTTGTTGAATCTTGTTATGTTCATACAAATATTTACACATTAAGTTTTCTGAAAATAAAGGCAGTTGACAGTGAGAGGACGTTTTTTGTTGTTGCTGAGTTTATATACCTGGGAGTGAATCACTGTACCTTCTGTGCCAGCGTGGTGAAGTTCTGATGTGCATAGCGGATGACGTCCCCCACCCTGAAGATGGGGCAGTAGGTGTTGTTCTCATGGTCAAAGTTACATGCCTTGATGTACTGAGGGGTGATGGTGGGTTGGAAGTTACCCCTGAGAAATCATCATCAACAACATCATCATCGACATGATTATCAAATCATTATCAACATCATCATCATCAAAATTATTATCACCATCAACATAATTACTATCAAGATCATCTTTATCAACATCATCAAAATCATTATCACCATCAACATCATTATCATCATCAACATCATTATCAAAATCATTATCAAATTCATTATCAACATTATCATGATCAACATCATCATCTAAATCATTATCACCATCAACATCATTATCGACATTGACATCATTATCAAAATCATTACCAAACTCATTATCAACATCATCATAAAAATCGTTATTGCCATCATCATCATCGACATCATTATCAAATCATTATCAACATCATCATCATCAAAATTATTATCACCATCAACATAATTACTATCAATATCATCATTATCAACATCATCAAAATCATTATCACCATCAACATCATTATCATCATCAACATCATTATCAAAATCATTACCAAACTCATTATCAACATCATTATCAACATCATCATAAAAATCGTTATTGCCATCAACGCCGTTATCACCATTGACACCATTATCAAAATCATTATCATCGTCGATATTCATTATCATCACCATCACCATCATTATAATTACTATCATCAACGACATCATTATCATAATCAACATCATTATTATCATCCTTATTACCATCATCAACATCATTATCTTCATCATCAACATCATTATCATCATCAACAACATCATTATCATCATCATCATCAACAACATCATTATCTTCATCATCATCAACATCATTATCATCATCACCAACAACATCATTATCATCATCACCAACAACATCATTATCATCATCCTCACTTGGTGAAGTTGAAGAGGGGGAAACGGATGCTGTTCTTGATGAAGATGGTGAAGTTCTCCACCTCCATCATAGGATGCCTGAGGGAAGGTCAGAAAGAGAATCATGTTCCTTCATCAACACACACACACACACGCGCACACACGCACGCACGCGCACACGCACACGCACGCGCACGCACGCGCACACACAGTTACCCACGTCTTGATGTAGTCGATCTCCGCGGGGCACCAGCCTCTGATCTCACAGGTGTTGAGGGTGTCGTTGAAACGTACACACCTGCCCGTCGGAAGCCCTGAGGAAGAGAGGGAGGGAAAAGAGAGAGGAAGAAAGAGAGAGGATATAAGACACAGAAAAGGGGAGGACGGATAGGGACAATAAATTACAAAGACCAAACCATTATTCTGGGAGAAACTGTTTGGCAAATTCTGTAACATCTTCTATCTTAAGGAAATACAATAAGAAAAGGAAGAGAAAAGTTGAAAAAGTGGAGAAATCTCACCATTTCCCCCAGGCTTGTTGAGGAACTTAGTGCAGTTGTTGTCATGCGTACACTTGTATTTCATCTCACTCTGTGTATCACACATAGTACAGAGTTAGAGTAACATACAGAGGTAGAGAGACAGACAGACAGACAGAGAGAGAGAGAGAGAGAGAGACAGAGAGAGAGAGAGAGACAGACAGACAGACAGACAGACAGACAGACAGACAGACAGAGAGAGAGAGAGAGAGAGAGAGAGAGAGAGAGAGAGAGAGAGAGACAGAGAGAGAGAGAGAGAGAGAGAGAGAGAGAGAGAGAGAGAGACAGACAGACAGACAGAGACAGAGAGAGACAGACAGACAGACAGACAGACAGATAGATAGAGAGACAGACAGACAGACAGAGAGAGAGAGAGACAGAGAGAGAGAGAGAGAGAGAGAGAGACAGACAGACAGACAGACAGAGAGAGAGACAGACAGACAGACAGACAGACAGAGAGAGAGAGAGACAGACAGACAGACAGACAGACAGACAGACAGAGACAGACAGACAGACAGACAGACAGACAGACAAAGAGAGACACAGACAGACAGACAGACAGACAGACAGACAGAGAGAGACAGACAGACAGACAGACAGAGAGAGAGAGAGAGAGAGAGAGAGAGAGAGAGAGAGAGCATATGTGTGTGGGTGGTCCACAGAGGGCCAATTGGAGAGTAACTGTGAGGGGTCTCACTTCGGGACAGTATCCCTGCACCTGGTTCTCTGTGGTGATGAGTTTGGTGATGATGCAGAACACAGAGGCCCCCTGTCAGTAAAAAAACACTCCCATTTTCATTGACCAGCACATCAAACCTGATGTCATAATCCACACATACCTCAGTATCAATATTTGGTATCCATTTAAGTATTAAGTGATGTTTAAAGGGATTTTACCAAATCCATTACCCACAAAGTGCTTACAACAACCCAGATATAAACAAAGATTGAGCAAGCAGAGGAGACAGAGGCTATACAATGGCTCCTTAGGCTGTCTATCAATGCCAATTGCCAACATTAACATAAGGAATCCAAATATCTCAGACCATAGTTTGTGTGTGTGTGTGTCGCTTGTTGGTGTGTGTGTCCTGTGTGTGTGTGTGTGTGTGCGTGCTTGGGTACCTGCGTGTGTACATGTGTGTGTGTCTGTGTGTGTGCATGCACGCGTACAGATGTTTGCGTGTGTTACCTGAGAGGGGGTGACGTACTCAGCTACGTCCATGACTCGGTTGTTGTACAATCCAAAGCCTTTGACTTTGGTCATGACAGACGACTCTATAGCCGTGTCTCTGATCTGGTACGCCTTCTCATACACAAACACCCACCTGAGAGAGGTGCAGGAGAGGAGAGGAGGGAGAAGAAGAGAGAGAGGGGGGTTGAGATAACATCATGGGAAAATCATTCAATCCCATTTTCCCGTCTCTTCCTGTCACGTATAGAGTACTAATGAAGGATCGATGAGTCTTTAAAGACTAGCCTTTTGTTGGGCTAAAAGAGATCCTAATTAACAAACAATAGATTTATAAGATTCAGCTCCATAAGCACAAGACTTTGAAAAGATGTTTGGTTGAAAAGACGTTGAAAAGACGTTAAAAATACACATTTTTGGTTGAAAAGACGTTGAAAAGATGTTAAAAATACATATTTTTGGTTGAAAAGACGTTGAAAAGACGTTAAAAATACATATTGTTGGTTGAAAAGACATTGAAAAGACGTTAAAAATACATATTTATGGTTGAAAAGACGTTCAAAAGACGTTAAAAATACATATTTTTGGTTGAAAAGAGGTTGAACATACATAAAGCCTTTCTTATGAGAAAAGTGCATCTGACTGGAACTGTGCGGAGACTTTTTCCTGTTTCTCCAATGAAAAGACGTTGAAAAGACGTCTTTCAACCAATTCCTCTCACTGGGAGATCCAAAATGTGAGGGATAGAGGGATATTACTGACCCGATGAAGTAGGTGATGATGAGGAGCTGTACGACGCGGTTGATGATCCCGATGGTCCAGCTCTTCACCACCACCGACTTGGTGGTCTCGTAGGTGAAGAAGTCCGTGATACACGTCCACATCCTGACGTTGAGGCAACCCGGAACACCCAATAAATCCAACTTGTGTCTGTCAGTGACCCAAAGTCACAGCCAGAAATCCACAGAATGCCTCTTCAGAGAGTATGTGTGACTTAGCTACCCCCCCGGCCCCAAGATGTGTTGGTTTCCCTACATACTAAAACAGTTGTTTGTTCCAAAAAAGCAACCTGATCCTTTTCTTTGCTTCTTTCAAAAAGGTCCAAATAACAGACTTCAATGTCGCTGCTGAAATAGTGAAATGGTAAACATCCTTACTCTCTCCCTCCCCCTCTCCATCTCTCTCTCCAGCTCTCTCTCTCCCTCCCCCTCTCCATCTCTCTCTCCAGCTCTCTCTCTCCCCTTTGTCCATCTCTCTCTTTACCCCCTCCATCTCTCTTTACCCCCTCTCCATCTCTCTCTTTACCCCCTCTCCATCTCTCTCTTTACCCCCTCTCCATCTCTCTCTTTACCCCCTCTCCATCTCTCTCTTTACCCCCTCTCCATCTCTCTCTTTACCCCCTCTCCATCTCTCTCTTTACCCCCTCTCCATCTCTCTCTTTACCCCCTCTCCATCTCTCTCTTTACCCCCTCTCCATCTCTCTCTTTACCCCCTCTCCATCTCTCTCTTTACCCCCTCTCCATCTCTCTCTACCCCTCTCCATCTCTCTCTTTACCCCCTCTCCATCTCTCTCTTACCCCCTCTCCATCTCTCTCTTTACCCCCTCTCCATCTCTCTCTTTACCCCCTCTCCATCTCTCTCTTTACCCCCTCTCCATCTCTCTCTTTACCCCCCTCTCCATCTCTCTCTTTACCCCCTCTCCATCTCTCTCTTTACCCCCTCTCCATCTCTCTCTTTACCCCCTCTCCATCTCTCTCTTTACCCCCTCTCCATCTCTCTCTTTACCCCCTCTCCATCTCTCTCTTTACCCCCTCTCCATCTCTCTCTTACCCCCTCTCCATCTCTCTCTTTACCCCCTCTCCATCTCTCTCTTTACCCCCTCTCCATCTCTCTCTTTACCCCCTCTCCATCTCTCTCTTTACCCCCTCTCCATCTCTCTCTTTACCCCCTCTCCATCTCTCTCTTTACCCCCTCTCCATCTCTCTCTTTACCCCCTCTCCATCTCTCTCTTTACCCCCTCTCCATCTCTCTCTTACCCCCTCTCCATCTCTCTCTTTACCCCCTCTCCATCTCTCTCTTTACCCCCTCTCCATCTCTCTCTTTACCCCCTCTCCATCTCTCTCTTTACCCCCTCTCCATCTCTCTCTTTCTCTCTCTGCTTTTTGTCTTTCCTCCACTTACCAGATTGACTCTCTCGCCAATGTCTCTCAACCCCTCTTTATCTTTCTTTCTCCTCTTCTGCTTCCCCTAACACGCACGCACGCACACACACACACACACACACGCACACACACACGCACGCACGCACGCACGCACGCACACACACACACACACACACACGCACGCACGCACGCACGCACACACACGCGCACACACGCGCACACACGCGCACACACACACACACTATCTGACATCAGAAGAATGACATTTCACTTAAATCTAACGGAGGTTATCTATATCCAACTATGGACATCTGCATTGAGCTGGTCACTTAGACAGAGATCCTTTTAAGTTACTTCGTTCTATATGTCATTTTATGGTCATTTATGACAAATGACAGGGGGAATATTGGATCCTGATTGGCCAAGAAGGATCCCCCCCATGTCACTCAACCTCTCCAATCCACAAAGCAGGGACACTTAGATTTTTTATTATTATTGACTAAATCCACTAACTCAATCTGTGATAACCGCTTACTGGAGGGAGGGAGATGGAGGGAGAGTGGAACAATGAGGGAGGAAGCGATTGAGGGAGGAGTGGGGGAATAGGTTTGCCAGTTAGTACGCACACACACATACACTTAAACACACACACATACACTTAAACACATAGACACACTTAAACGCACAGTAAAAGATGGAGAGAAATACTTGAGAGTTAAGGAGGAGGATATTCATTTCCTGAATGATGCCAGTCAGTCTGTCAGCATCCTCAGTAAAAGTACAAAGTAAAATATCCCATTACAAATAATGACAGACCCAACGCACGCACACGCAAACGCACACGCACACACTAACAATTAAAGAGCAGTATCCTTGATTGTTAATTTCCTCATATGTTGTCTTTGACCCTTGACCTGAGGTCTAGAAGTCCATGACCATAGCTAGTGCATGCTACTGTATGTATGTTATAGATACATTTTTATATAAATCGATTTTACCCGATGTTTCAACTGTGTCTGCGTCCAAAAGGGCACCCTGTTCCCTATATAAGGCCCTACTTTTGACAAGGGTCCATAGGTCAAAAGTAGTGCACTATGAAGGGAATAGGATGCCATTTGGGATGCAAGCCTGGTCTTTTACCATTGAAAAACGAACATATAACCTAATGTATGGCTCCACCACTTTTTAACCTTATTTTCATTATCTCTAGCACAATACCAGTGTCTACATATCTGAAAACGTTTTGTAAAAAAAATGTAAAGTTAAAAAGTTCTACATCATCAAAAGTTGAACTATTTTAAAAACAGTGATTTTCAAACACTATGACATTCGTGGTGACGTGGGGAGCAGGAAAATACCCTCTCTCTGGCTAGAAACTCGTTGCAGGTTTTGAAAATCACAGTTTTTCTTAATTTTAATTTAATTCTATCCTGTGGTGTCACAGAGAAGCATTTTCTAGAACCTTTCATCTGATCTTTTTTAACCACGCTCTGTTTTCACATACGGAGACACTGGTTTGGTGCTGGAGATAATAAGTTACTGTCACGCCCTGATCTGTTTCACCTGTCCTTGTGATTGTCTCCACCCCCTCCAGGTGTCGCTTGTTTTCCCCAATGTATTTAACCTGTGTTTCCTGTCTCTCTGTGCCAGTTTGTCTTGTATGTTCAAGTCAAACAGCGAGTTTTTCCTGTGCGCCTACCTTTTCTATTCTCTTTTTTCTAGTCCTCCCGGTTTTGACCCTTGCCTGTTTCTGGACCCTGTACCCGTCTGCCTGAGCATTCTGCCTGCCTTGACCTCGAGCCTGTCTGCCACTCTGTACCTCCTGGACTCTGATCTGGTTTTGACCTTTTGCCTGTCCACCACCATTCTCTTGCCTTCTCCCTTTGGATTAATAAACATCAGACTCCAACCATCTGCCTTCTGTGTCTGCATCTGGGTCTCGCCTTGTGCCTTGATAGTTGCCCTTTAATGATGAATAATAATTGATTGGATTTACAGTATAACGTTTTTCCATAGACTGAAAGACAGTAGACTAGAGATTAAGGCAGTATCTCTGGATTTTAGATAAGTTTTTGTATACAGTATAATACATTTTAATTGTATAGAGCTTTTCATTCCAGAGTTGTCTCAAAGGTCTACGGAGGGGAAAAAATATATATTTATATTCAATAAAACAACATAAATATAGAATTAAGGCAGATAAAATAGCAACAGTGGGCTAGGTGCTAAGTATCGTCAGTGTAGCAGTGGAAGTTGTTGTTATAATCTCTGAGGATTTGGCTGAGAGGGAGCATGTCAATTAAAAACAGGATGAGCCCCAGCACTGACACCTATGGTACGCCACATGTGACTGCAGACTCCTCTGATCTGGACACACCTGTATTTGGGGAGTTTCTCCCATTCTTCTCTGCAAATCCTCTCAAGATCTGTCAGGTTGGCTGTGTGCTTAGGGTTGTTGTCCTGTTGGAAGGTGAACCTTCACCCCAGTCTCAAGTCCTGAGCACTCTGGAGCAGGTTTTCGTCAAGGATCTCTGTACTTTGCTCCGTTCACCTTTCCCTCGATCCTAACTAGTCTCCCAGTCCCTGCCGCTGAAAAACATCCCCATAGCATGTTGCTGCCACCAAAATGCTTCACCATATGGATGGTGCAATGTTTCGTCCAGATGTGACACTTGGCATTCAGGCCAAAGAGGTGAATCTTGGTTTCATCAGACCAGAGAATCTTGTTTCTCATGGTCTGAGTCCTTTAGATGCTTTTTGGCAAACTCAGAGCGGGCTGTCATGTGCCTTTTACTGAGGAGTGGCTTCCGTTTGGCCACTACCACAAAGGCCTGATTGGTGGAGTGCTGCAGAGATGGTTGTCCTTCTGGAAGGTTCTCCCATCTCCACAGAGGAACTTTCAGAGTGACCATCAGGTTCTTGGTCACCTCCCTAACCAAACTGGCGAGTGTAGAGAGTATAGGCACAGATAGATGAGAACATCTTTGGTATTGGGATATTGTTATCCACGTCGGCACCAAGCGCAACATAGCTTCAGCGTATAAATCAGCTAGAAAGATGTGTCGGCATCAAGTAATTGTCTCTGACCCCCTCCCAGTTAGGGGAGTGATGAGCTCTACAGCAGAGTCTCACAACTCAATCGCTGGTTGAAAACTGCCCCTCCCAAAAGATAGAATTTGTAGATAATGGCCCTCTTTCTGGGACTCACCCACAAACAGGACCAAGCCTGGCCTGCTGAGGAGTGACGGACTCCATCCTAGCTGGAGGGGTGCTCTCATCTTATCTACGAACATAGACAGGACTCTAACTCCCCTAGCTCCACAATGAGATTGTCACGTCCAGGCCAGAGTTTTAGGCTGGCGTGTTTAGGTTTCGTTTTGGTGAAGGGTTTTTTGAGTTCTAGGTGTTCTATTTCTATGTTGGGGTAATGGTTCCCAATTAGGGGCAGCTGAGTGTCGTTGTCTCTAATTGGGAACCATATATATGTTTGGGGTTTTCAATAGTATGTCGTGGGTTATTGTTTAGACATAGCGTCTGTGTGTTGTAAGTCTATGTTATATGTTACGATCTTCGTTTCGTTCTGTTTATTGTTTTGCCCAGTTGCGTGAGTATTGTGTATGTTAATAAATATAACATGTATACTGGATGCCTCGCTGCACCTTGGTCTGTCCCTACTGAGGATCGTGACAGAATAACCCACCATAAAAAGACCAAGCAGCGAGAGACCCGGGAGTTCAGGACTTGGGAGGAAGAACTGGAGGATGATGGACCATGGGATCAGCCTGGAGAATATCGCCGTCCTAGAGAGGAGCTGGAAGCAGCGATAGCGGAGCGGCGATATTATGAGGATCGATATGGAGTATGGAACCCGGAGAAGGAAAAGTTTGTTAGACCTCGCCTGGCTAGGAAGCCCGAAAGGCAGCCCCAAAAAACTTTTTTGGGGGGGCACACGGGGAGTTTGGCCGGTTCAGGAGGGACTCCTGAGCTAACTTCTCATGCTCTCTGGAGGGAGCGTTGGAGGGTGCGTCGCACTGAGCAGACACCGTGCTATGCAGTTGTGCGCACGGTGTCTCCAGTGCGCATGCATAGGCCGGGTGCGCGAAATTCCATTGCCACTCATCTGTCGGGCTAGGGTGAGTGTGCAGCCTGGAAGAGTGGTGCAGGCTCTGCGCGCCAGGTCTCCAGTGCGCCTGTTGGGACCGAAATATCCTGCGCCGGCTCTGCGTGCGGTGTCTCCTGTTCACGCCGCACAGCCCGGTGCACGACATTCCAGCTCCCTCATCGGTGAAGCCAGGATGAGTGAACAACCTGGGAGAGGGGTGTCGGCTATACGCATCAGGTCTCCTGTGCGTGTTGTGGATCCAGTACATCCTGTCCCTGTTCCACGCTCCAGGATCCCTGTTCGTAGTGGATCCAGCACGTCCTGTTCCTGCCCGCCGCACCAGGCCCCTGTGCGCTAGAGAGTCCAGCACGTCCTGTTCGCCCGCGCACCAGGCCCCCTGTGCGCCAGAGAGTCCAGCACGCCCAGTCCCTGCTCCACGCTCCAGGATCCCTGTGCCCGTCGTGGACCCAGCACGCCCTGTCCCTGCTCCACGCTCCAGGATCCCTGTGCCCGTCGTGGACCCAGCACGTCCTGTCCCTGCTCCACGCTCCAGGATCCCTGTGCCCATCATGGACCCAGCACGTCCTGTCCCTGTTCCACGCTCCAGGATTCCAGTGTGCGTCATGAGCCCAGTACGGCCCGTTCCTGCTCCCCGCACCAGAGTGCCAGTGCGCGTCATGAGCCCAGCACGGCCGGTTCCTGCTCCTCGCACCAGAGTCCCGGTGCGCATCGTGAGCCCAGTATGGCCGGTTCCTGCTCCCCGCACCAGAGTCCCAGTGCTCGTTATGAGCCCATCACGGCCGGTTCCTGCTCCTCGCACCAGAGTCCCGGTGCGCTTCGTGAGCCCAGTACGGCCGGCTCCTGCTCCTCGCAACAGAGTACCAGTGAGCATCGTGAGCCCAGTACGGCCGGTTCCTGCTCCTCGCACCAGAGTCCCAGTGCGCTTCGTGAGTCCAGTACGGCCGGTTCCTGCTCCCTGCATCGATGTCCCAATGCTCGTCATGAGCCTATCACGGCGCCCATCACGGCCGGTTCCTGCTCCTCGCACCAGAGTTCTGGTTAATAGCCCAGGGCCTCCGGTGCGTGACATTAAGTCAGCACGGCCGGCACCGGAGCCGCCACCTGGGATCAAAAGACCCACCCGAAGACCCCCCCATGGACTTTTGTGGCGCGGTCGGAGCCCGCGCCTTTTGGGGGTACTGTCACGCCCAGGCCAGAGTTTTAGGCTGGCGTGTTTAGGTTTCGTTTTGGTGAAGGGTTTTTGAGTTCTAGGTGTTTTATTTCTATGTTGGAGTAATGGTTCCCAATTAGGGGCAGCTGAGTGTCGTTGTCTCTAATTGGGAACCATATATATGTTTGGGGTTTTCAATAGTATGTCGTGGGTTATTGTTTAGACATAGCGTCTGTGTGTTGTAAGTCTATGGTATATGTTACGATCTTCGTTTCATTCTGGTTTGTTTATTGTTTTGCCCAGTTACGTGAGTATCGTTTATGTTAATAAATATAACATGTAGACTGGATGCCTTGCTGCACCTTGGTCTGTCCCTACTGAGGATCGTGACAGAGATAGAGTGCAGGTCAGACAGCAGGCTGTTAGCCAGCCTGCCAGCTTAGTGGAGTCTGCCACTAGCACAGTCAGTGTAGTCAGCTCAGCTATCCCCATTGAGACCGTGTCTGTGCCTCGACCTAGGTTGGGCAAAACTAAACATGGCGGTGTTCGCCTTAGCAATCTCACTGGAATAAAGACCTCCTACATTTCTGTCATTATTGAAAGAGATTGTGATATCTCACATCTCAAAATAGGGCTACTTAATGTTAGATCCCTCACTTCCAAGGCAGTTATAGTAAATTAACTATTCACTGATCATAATCTTGATGTGATTGGCCTGACTGAAACATGGCTTAAGCCTGATAAATTTACTGTGTTAAATGAGGCCTCACCTCCTGATTAAAGCGCAGTATAGCTACTGTTTACAGGCCTCCTGGCCATATACAGCGTTCCTCACTGAGTTCCCTGAATTCCTATCGAACCTTGTAGTCATGGCAGATAATATTCACATTTTTGGTGACTTTAATATTGACATGGAAAAGTCCACAGACTTTCGGAGCCATCACGAACTCAGTGGGTTTTGTCCAACACGTCTCCGGTCAAACTCTGGACCTAGTTTTGTCCCGTGGAATAAATGCTGCGGATCTTAATGTTTTTCCTCATAATCCTGGACTATCGGACCACCATTCTATTACGTTTGCAATCGCAACAAATAGTCCTTAACCAAGGATCATCAAAAGCCGTGCTATAAATTTTCGGACAACCCAAAGATTCCTAGATTCCCTTCCAGACTCCTTCCACCTACCCAAGGACGACAGAGTACAAAAGTCAGTTAACCACCTAACTGCCGAATATACCTACACGTACGCTACGGCCACAAGACTCAGGCCTCCTTACGGTCCCTAGAATTTCTAAGCAAACAGCTGGAGGCAGTGCTTTCTCCTATAGAGCTACATTTTTATGGAATTTGCCTATCCATGTGAGAGACGCAGACTCGGTCTCGACTTTTATGTCTTTATTGAAGACTCATCTATTCAATAGGTTCTATGATTGAGTGTAGTCTGGCCCAGGAGTGTGAAGGTGAACGGAAAGGCACTGGAGCAACGAACCACCCTTGCTGTCTCTACCTTGCCGGTTCCCCTCTCTCCACTAGGATTCTTTGCCTCAAACTCTATTACAGGGGCTGAGTCATTGGCTTACTGGTGCTCTTCCATGCCGTCCCAAGGAGGGGTGCGTCACTTGAGTGGGTTGAGTCACTGACATGGTCTTCCTGTCCAGGTTGGCGCCCCCCCCCCCCCCTCGGGTTCGTGCCATGTGGGAGATCTTCGTGGGCTATACTCAGCTTTGTCTCAGGATAGTAAGTTGGCGATTGAAGATATCCCTCTAGTGGTGTGGGGGCTGTGCTTTGGCAAAGTGGGTGGAGTTATATACTGCCTGTTTGGCCCTGTCCGGGGTATCGTCAGACAGGCCAAAGTGTCTCCCGACCCCTCCTGTCTCAGCCTCCAGTATTTATGCTGCAATAGTTTATGTGTCGGGGGGCTAGGGTCAGTCTGTTATATCTGGAGTATTTCTCCTGTCTTATCCGGTGTCTTGTGTGAATTTAACTCTGCTCTTTCTAATTCTTTCTTTCTTTCTCCCTTTGTCTCGGAGGACCTGAGCCCTAGGACCATGCCTCAGGACTAACTTGCTGTCCCCAGTCCACCTGGTTGTGCTGCTGTTTCCAGTTTCAACTGTTCTGCCTGCGGCTATGGAACCCTGACCTGTTCACCGGACGTGTTACCTTGTACCGGACCTGCTGTTTTCAACTCTCTAGAGACAGCAAGAGCGGTGATCAGCTATGAAAAGCCAACTAGCATTTACTCCTGAGGTGCTGACCTGTTGCACCCTCTACAACCACTGTGATTATTATTATTTGACCCTGCAGGTCATCTATGAATGCTTGAACATCTTGGCCATGTTCTGTTATAATCTCCACCCGGCACAGCCAGAAGAGGACTGGCCACCCCTCATTGCCTGAATCCTCTCTAGGTTTCTTCCTAGGTTCCGGCCTTTCTAGGGAGTTTTTTCTAGCCACCGTGCTTCTACACCTGCATTGCTTGCTGTTTGGAGTTTTAGGCTGGGTTTCTGTGCAGCACTTTGTGACATCAGCTTTATAAATCAATTTGATTGATTTGATTGCTACTCTTCCCCCGATCTGTGCCTCAACACAATCCTGTCTCGGAGCTCTGCAGACAATTCCTTCAACCTCATGGCTTGGTTTTTGGTCTGACATGTACTGTCAACTGTGGGACCCTATATAGCGTTAGGTAGCCTAGTGGTTAGAGTGTTGGACTAGTAACTGAAAGGTTACAAGATCGAATCCCCGAGCTGACAAGGTAAAAATCTGTTGTTCTGCCCCTGAACAAGGCAGTTAACCCACTGTTCCTAGGCCGTCATTAAAAATAATAATTTTGTTCTTAACTGACTTGCCGAGTTAAATAAAGGTAAAAAAAAATACATATATAGACAGGTGTGAGCCTTTCCAAGTCATATCCAATCAATTGAATTTAGAGCGACATAGCAAAGGTTCTGAATCTTATGTAAATTTGGTATTTATGCTTTTTATAAATTTGCAGATTTCTAAAAACCTGTTTTCACCTTGTCAATATGGGGTATTGTGATGTCATTATGGGGTATTGTGTGTAGATTGATGAGGATTTAAAAAAATATTTAATCAATTTTAAAATAAGGCTGTAACGTAACAAAAAGTGGAAAAAGTCAAGGGGTCTGAATACTTTCCGAATGCACTGTATTTCTATGTTTTGAAAACTTGATTGCTGACATGTAAAACATTTTGGCACTATATCAACAATGGACTAATGAAACAAATTCCAAAATATTGTTTTTATGTGGTTTTCCTTCACATTTCCTCAGGTTGAGGTGGCCTAGTCATTAAGATTGTTGGGCCAGTAACTGAAAGGTCACTGGTTCAAATCCCTGAGCCGACTAGGTGAACAATCTGCTGATGTGCCCTTGAGCAAGGCACTTCACCCTAATTACTCCTGTAAATCACTCTGGATAAGAGTGTCTGCTAAATGACTATAATGTTAAGGAATTGAATGGGCCTCTATGGGCATTAAAGCGGTCAGAGATAGTGTCACGGGGGCAACAGTGTCCTAGTCCAAATTACAAGCACTGTACAACGGATTGTAAGTATTTATGGCATGACCCTGTTAAGTACACAATAGCATCTGTCTCTCTTTTAGCCCAGAGGGTTAAGTCCCAAATTACACTCTATAGGTCCTGGTCAAAAGTAGTGCGCTATATAAGGAATATGGCGCCATTTGGGATGCGCCCAGAGAGTTATATTTGTCACAATGATGATTGTGGCGCCGTTAGAGAATACAGACACTAGGAAGTTCTTTCGAACTTGTTATTAGATTTCCTTAGAAATTGGAGAATGAGAGAGAGGGGGGAGAAAAAGAAACAAGGGAGACAAAGAGAAAGATAGCTGGGGGAGAGACGGAGAGAAAGAGATGGAGAGAGAGCAAGGAAATTGACTTAATAGATGATAAATAAAACTCATCCACACCTTAAATTAGATTACCTAGTAAGTGGTCTGAGAGGAAGGAGAGAGATAGAGGGATGGAGAGGACAGACAGACAGACAGAAGACGGAGGAGAATGGGATGGAGAACAGACAATAATGAGGGGAGAGAGAAACAACAAAAAATAACAAAGGACATGATGGAAAGAGAGGCAGGTAGACTAGCGGTTAGAACTTTGGACCAGTAACTGAATGGTTGGGTCGAATACCCGAGCTGACAAGGTGAAAGATTTGCTCCAGGGGCGCTGTACTACGGCTGACCCTGTAAAACAACACATTTCACTGCACCTATCGGTGTATGTGACAATAACAAACATATCTACTGTATAAAGGTACAGTGGGGAAAAAAAGTATTTAGTCAGCCACCAATTGTGCAAGTTCTCTCACTTAAAAAGATGAGAGAGGCCTGTAATTTTCATCATAGGTACACTTCAACTATGACAGACAAAATGAGGAAAAGAAATCCAGAAAATCACATTGTAGGATTTTTTATGAATTTATTTGAAAATTATGGTGGAAAATAAGTATTTGGTCAATAACAAAAGTTTATCTCAATACTTTGTTATATACCCTTTGTTGGCAATGACAGAGGTCAAATGTTTTCTGTAAGTCTTCACAAGGTTTTCACACACTGTTGCTGGTATTTTGTCCCATTCCTCCATGCAGATCTCCTCTAGAGCAGTGATGTTTTGGGGCTGTCGCTGGGCAACACGGACTTTCAACTCCCTCCAAAGATTTTCTATGGGGTTGAGATCTGGAGACTGGCTAGGCCTTTCCAGGACCTTGAAATGCTTCTACGAGCCACTCCTTCGTTGCCGGGCGGTGTGTTTGGGATCATTGTCATGCTGAAAGACCCAGCCACGTTTCATCTTCAATGCCCTTGCTGATGGAAGGAGGTTTTCACTCAAAATCTCACGATACATGGCCCCATTCATTCTTTCCTTTACACGGATCAGTCGTCCTGGTCCCTTTGCAGAAAACAGCCCCAAAGCATGATGTTTCCACCCCCATGCTTCACAGTAGGTATGGTGTTCTTTGGATGCAACTCAGCATTCTTTGTCCTCCAAACACGATTTAGTTGAGTTTTTACCAAAAAAGTTCTATTTTGGTTTCATCTGACATTCTCCCAATCCTCATCTGGATCATCCAAATGCTCTCTAGCAAACTTTAGACGGGCCTGAACATGTACTGGCTTAAGCAGGGGGACACGCCTGGCACTGCAGGATTTGAGTCCCTGGCGGCGTAGTGTGTTACTGATGGTAGGCTTTGTTACTTTGGTCCCAGCTCTCTGCAGGTCATTCACTAGGTCCCCCGTGTGGTTCTGGGATTTTTGCTCACCGTTCTTGTGATCATTTTGACCCCCACGGGTGAGATCTTGCGTGGAGCCCCAGATCGAGGAAGATTATCAGTGGTCTTGTATGTCTTCCATTTCCTAATAATTGCTCCCACAGTTGATTTCTTCAAACCAAGCTGCTTACCTATTGCAGATTCAGTCTTCCCAACCTGGTGCAGGTCTACAATTTTGTTTCTGGTGTCCTTTGACAGCTCTTTGGTCCTGGCCATAGTGGAGTTTGGAGTGTGACTGTTTGAGGTTGTGGACAGGTGTCTTTTATACTGATAACAAGTTCAAACAGGTGCCATTAATACAGGTAATGAGTGGAGGACAGAGGAGCCTCTTAAAGAAGAAGTTACAGGTCTGTGAGAGCCAGAAATCTTGCTTGTTTGTATGTGACCAAATACTTATTTTCCACCATAATTTGCAAATAAATTCATAAAAAATCCTACAATGTGATTTTCTGGATTTATTTTCCTCATTTTGTCTGTCATAGTTGAAGTGTACCTATGATGAAAATTACAGGCCTCTCTCATCTTTTTAAGTGAGAGAACTTGCACAATTGGTGGCTTTTTTTCCCCACTGTATATCAATCCAGGGCTAGTATGTAGAGCGAAGAGGGCAAGTGTTGTGGTAGATAAACAATATAGCTGTCATATACAGAAGATGTGTGTGGTTGGAGAGAGGGGTGTGCAGAGAAACTGAGAGAGAGGGAGAACAAAAGGAAGTGTGAGAGAGAGAAAGAACAATAATATAGACTTTGTGGTTGGCTGAGAAGAGAGAGAGAGAGAGAGAGAGAGAGAGAGAGAGAGAGAGAGAGAGAGAGAGAGAGAGAGAGAGAGAGCAGGAGGAGATTGTGTTCCTTTAGAGCGCTTGTCATCAGTATCAGATTACGCACAGAAAGGCCCCCTCCATCCATCCCTCTCTCCGGTTCTCCCCGTCATTCTCACTGCTCATAGTTGACCACACCATGGTATATTGAAACCACAGCCCTCCTCCTTCCTCTAACTCAGTCCAACACCACACATCCTTCTAAACCACATGGAAGAACCACATGGGGTGGCAGGTAGCCTAGTGGTTAGAGCGTTGGACCGGAAGGTTGCAAGGTCGAATCCCCGAGCTGACAAGGTAACAATCTGTCGTTCTGCCCCTCAACAAGGCAGTTAACCCACTGTTCCTAGGCCGTCATTGAAAAGAATAATTTGTTCTTCACTGACTTGCCTAGTTAAATAAAGGTAAAATATATTTTTTTAATAACCATAGAATGTTTATTGTGCTTCGCTAATAGCAAATGATTGTTTATGTGTGTGTGTTTGTGTTTATGAACATGTGTATATGAAAGACAGCATTTACGCCAGTCAGCACCAAAACACTCAAGACATGGAAAAGAGCATTTACTTATAATATTTAATTTAGTAATATTCTGAAAAACAAAATTTCACAGTAGGCAAGGGTTTTAACCTGAGTTGTTCACAGTGTAAACCAACAGGCAGTGTCATGCATGTGTAGCTGGGAAATGTAGTCATGACACTGGTCAGGTTATGGGATTTTTGCACTGGGCTAAAATCATTAAATACAGTATTCCGCTTCCTGAGATGAGGGGGATGTTCCAATACCTGGACAGAATATTTTTTAATACATCGGTGTGAATTATCTTCATACTTGATTCCTGTGCTTTAAAATAGAATAGAACGAGCGTATGAGAGAGGAACGGAGGGCGGCAGAGAGTTCACAACCCCTCTCCACTCTTTGCCCTCTTTTCTCTCTCCATCTCCTTCCCTCTCTTTCTCTCTCTCCTCTCAGGCGCCGCCTCTGTCCGATCCGGAGTCAGAACTGGGTGGGGTCGAGGCCACCTCCTCCTCTGGTTCATCTGAACCCTGAGAGAGAGAGGGGGAGAGAGAAAGAGGGGGAGAGAGCGAGAGGGGGAGAGACAGAGCGAGAGAGGGTAAAAGAAGAGGCGTGAACATGATTAAACAAAACAATTGTCTGAAATGCCATACTTGTTTTATATGTGAAGTACAGTGCGTGTGTGTGTGCATGGGGCGTGTGCATGTGTGTCCTCACCTTGCGTTTGCGTTTGCGTTTGCCCTTGCCTCTGTCTGACTCTGAGGAGCTCTCTTCGCTGGAGATAAACTCCCTGCTCTTAAAGCTGTCGTTTCCTGTCGTCCTCTCCCTCTCTCGCTCTCTCCCTCCACCAGACGTCCCCTTCTTATTCTTCTCATCACTCTTCCCTTCCTTCTTTTTCCTCTCCCTGAACACATGAAAAAGAGGAAGTGATAGATTAAAGACATGATAAATAAGCAAACGTTCAGACAAAAATACTTCAAATATGATGCACATTTTGGTGTTATGTAAAGAAAAACTCTTACATGATAATCTATGATAATCTAAGATACTGTAAGGACCGACGCTGGAGACGAGAAGCGAGTACAGGGAGTGAACATTTAATGAAACATGGACAGGAAAAGAAAATGGACAGCGTCTGGACAGGGGAAAACAAAACGACAATAATGCTGACACTGGGAACAAACTGAGGAGCAGACAGATAGAGGGGCAATCAACAAAGTAAAGGAGTCTAGTTGAGTCCAATGAGCGCTGATGCGCATAATGATGGTGACAGGCGTGCATAACGAAGGGCAGCCTGGCGCCCTTGAGCGCCAGAGAGGGAAAGCGGGACCAGGTGTGACAGTACGCCCCCCAAGGGCGCCACCCGGTGTCCCACTTGGGCGAGCCTGACGGGCCTGTCGAGGCATGGCGCTGGACTAGCCGGCTGAGGTGTAGAAGCCCAACGAGCCGGCTGAGGCATGGGAGTCTGACGATCCGGCTAAGGCATGGGAGTCTGACGATCCGGCTGAGGTGTGAAATCCTGACGATCCTGCTGAGGCGTGGGAGGCTGACGAGCCGGCTGAGGTGTGGGAGCCTGATGGGCCGACTGAGGCATGACGTGGGATGGGAGCCTGCCGATCCAACCGAGGCAAGGAAACCTCTCGAGCGAGCTAAGGTGTGGAAGCCCGACGAGCCAGCTGAGGCACCTCCGGTTCCACCGGTGCCGGAACCCGGATCCGACGTCACCACCAAAAACAAAAAACACGAATTCTATGATGCTTCAAATAGTGGTGTCAGCATTCTGTAAGGACGGACGCTGGAGACGAGAAGCAAGTACAGGGAGGGAACATTTAATGAAACACGGACAGGAACAGAAAACGGACAGCGTCTGGAAAGAGGAAAACAAAACGACAATAATGCTGACACGGGGAACAAACTGAGGAGCAGACCGATATAGAGGGGCAATCAACAAAGTAAAGGAGTCCAGGTGAGTCAAATGAGCGCTGTTGCGTGTAATGATGGTGACAGGTGTGCGTAATGCCAGGAGCCCTCGAGCGCCAGAGAGGGGAAGCGGGAGCAGGCGTGACAGAAGCCTAGTCCTGGATTAAAAAGCGCGCTCAATGGAGAATCTCAATTAGAAATGATTTCTAGTCTAGCAGTATGCTTAAACTGGGTCTGGGAAACCACCCCACGTTATATATACTGCAAATTATATAGTGCATCAATTGTATCTACACTCAGAAAAAAAGGTTCTGGATAGAACCAAAAAGGGTCCTAGTGCTTGCTTCATATTCATAGGGTGCACCTCCGTCACTCGGTGGTGCCATAGTGGTACCCTAAAGTGGTGATAAGCCCAGTCATTCTGGACAGAGGCTAACTACTGTTTAGTCTAAATTACATTACATTACAGTGCCTGGAAATACAATGAAGTTGCTAAAGTAGTCAAATATCTATCAGCATTATCATGTCGTCAAATTTACTTTAGGCAGATTGCAATGTTGTCATTAGCTAGCAAAGTTTGTCAAAAATAGCTAGCAATGCTAATGTTAGCGAGCTAAAATCCAGTGGCCTCTCCTCAATCTTAGCTTGCTAGCTAACGTTATACTGCATCTAAAGTCAATCTGGTGACATCGAAATGATGACAAAGGTTTTGCTACTAATCATTTGTCTCCTTTTGAATGTCATTGTATTTCCAAGCCACTGTAATGCACTGAATGCTCAGTCGGGCATCAGTCCAAAATGAAAGTTCAAAACAATATTGTGATGAAACATGCAACCCATGAATATGGCACCTGTAAAGGTTCTATATAAAACCCTTTGTAGGGTTCTTTGATCAGAATCCAAGTGCTTCTTCTTCACTGAACCAAAATTGGTTCCATATAGAACTCTCGGGTTTTCTACAGGGTTCTATATGGAACCAATTTCGGTTCTATATTTAATCTTAATCAATCAATCAAGTGGATTAATAAAGACCTTTTTACATCAGCCAATGTTACAAAGCGCTATACAGAAACCCAGCCTAAAACCCCAAACAGCAAGCAATGCAGATGTATTATGGATCCCCATTAGCACTCTTCCTGGGGTCCAGCAAAATTAAGGCAGTTTATAATTTTTGTTAAACATTACAATACATTCACAGATTTCACAACACACTGTGTGCCCTCAGGCCCCTACTCCACCACTACCACATATCTACAGTACTAAATCCATGTGTATGTATATTGCGTATGTTATTGTGTGTGTGTGTGCCAATGTTTGTGTTGCTTCACAGTCCCCGCTGTTCCATAAGGTGTTTTTTTAATCTGTTTGTTAAATCAAATTTTACTGCTTGCGTCAGTTACTTGATGTGGAATAGAGTTCCATGTAGTCATGGCTCTATGTAGTACTGTGTGCCTCCCATAGTCTGTTCTGGACTCGGGGACTGTGAAAAGACCTCTTGGGGCATGTCTTGTGGGGTATGCATGGGTGTCCGGCTGTTCCAAATACAATGCTTTTATTTTTAGAAATATTTAGGGCTAACTTATTCCTTGCCACCCACTCTGAAACTAACTGCAGCTCTTTGTTGAGTGTTGCAGTCATTTCAGTCGCTGTAGTAGCTGACATGTATAGTGTTGAGTCATCCGCATACACAGACACACTGGCCTTACTGAAAGCCAGTGGCATGTCGTTAGTAAAGATTGAAAAAAGCAACAGGCCTAAACAGCTACCCTGGGGAATTCCTGATTCTAACTGGATTATATTTGAGAGGCTTCCATTAAAGAACGCCCTCTGTGTTCTGTTAGACAAGTAACTCATTATCCACATTATAGCAGGGGGTGTTAAGACATAAAACATACGTTTTTCCAGCAGCAGACTATGGTCGATAATGTCAAAAGCTGCACAGTCTAACAAGACAGCCCCCACAATAATTTGATCATCAATTTCTCTCAGCCAATCATCAGTCATTTGTGTAAGTGTTGTGCTTGTTGAGTGTCCTTCCCTATAAGCATTCTGAAATTCTGTTGTCAATTTGTTTACTGTGAAATAGCATTGTATCTGGTCAAACACAATTTCTTCCAGAAGTTTACTAAGGGTCGGTAACAGGCTGATTGGTCGGCTATTTGAGCCAGTAAAGGGGGCTTTGTGTAGCGGAATGACTTTAGCTTCCCTCCAGGCCTGAGGGCACACGCTCTCTAGTAGGCTTAAATTGAAGATGTGGCAAAGAGGAGTGGCAATATCGTCTGCTATTATCCTCAGTAATTTTCCATCCAGATTGTCAGACCCCGGTGGCTTGTCATTGTTGATAGACAACAATTATTTTTTTTACCTCTTACACACTGAATTTCCGGAATTCAAAAGTACAATTCTTGTCTTTCATAATTTGGTTCCGATATACTTGGATGTGTAGTGTCTGCCTTTGTTGCTGGCATGTCACCCCTAAGTCTGCTTATCTTGCCAATGAAAAAGGCATTAAAGTAGTTTGCAATATCAGTGGGCTTTGTGATAAATGAGCCATCTGATTCAATGAATGAAGGAGCCGATCTGGCTTTTTTCCCAAAAATCTCATTTAAGGTGCCCCAAAGCTTTTTACTATCATTCTTTATATAATTTATCTTTGTTTCATAGTGTAGTTTCTTTTTCTTTAGTTTAGTCACATGATTTCTTAATTTGCAGTACGTTTGCCAATCAGTTAGGCTGCCAGACTTATTTGCCATAACTTTTGTCTCATCCCTCTCAACCATACAAATGTTCAATTCCTCATCAATCCAAGGGGATTTAAAAAAATGTACAGTCATTTTCTTAATAGTTGCGTGCTTATTAGTAACTGGAATAAGCAATTTCATAAATGTGTCAAGTGCAGCGTCTGGTTGCTCCTCATTACACAACACAGACCAGTAAATATTCTTTACATCATCAACATAGGAATCACTACAAAACTTCTTGTATGACCTCTTATACACTATATTAGGCCCAGCCTTTGGAACTTTGGTTTTCCTAGATATGGCTACTATATTATGATCACTACATCCGATGGATCTGGATTCTGCTTTAAAGCTAATATCTGCAGCATTAGTAAAGATGTGATCAATACATGTTGATGATTTCATTCCTGTGCTGTTTGTAACTACCCTGGTAGGTTGACTGACAACCTGATCCAGGTTGCAGGCACTGGTTACAGTTTGATGTTTTTTCCTGAGTGGGCAGATTGATGATAGCCAGTCAATATTTAAATCACCCAGAAAATATACCTCTCTGTTGATATCACATACATTATCAAGCATTTCACACATAGTATCCAGATACCGACTGTTAGCACTTGGTGGTATACCCACAAGAATGGGCTTTAGGTGAGGCAGATGAACCTGTAGCCATATTACCTCAACAGTATTTAACATTAGATCGTCTCTAAGCTTTACAGGAATGTGGTTCTGAATATAGACCGCAACTCCGCCTCCGTTGGCATTTCTGTCTTTTCGGTAGATGTTATAACCATGTATTGCTACCACTGTATCATCAAAGGTATTATTTAAGTGAGTTTCAGTCAGAATATGAATCTCATCTGTTACAAGCAAGTTATTGACTTCATTGGCCTTGTTTCTTAGGCTACATATGTTCATATGGGCTATTTTTAGCACTTTTCTGGTTTGCCTGATTGTTTTTAATGCTTTACTGGGAACCTTATCAGAGGTGGACTTACTCATGTTATTTACATTGGAGCTGATAGCGCAGGGTGAGCTGCATAAAATGGTCTTCCTACTATGGCACACCGCCTCAGTGCTAACAGTGTAACTCTGGTTTATAGGCTCATGATTACTGCTTACAATAGCTGTAGGATAAACAGATGTATTCGGTGCAATTAGGGGTACATAAATTATATTACTTACATTGTGTTTGCCAACGCCCCTAAGATCATGTACATTTGATGCAGCATTATGACGACTCATTGTCACAATGGTAGGGATTAACTGAGCTGGTCTTGGATCATTTACCAGTCATTGTTTCAATGCAGCCTTGAAATGCGTGGACAGAGTCCAGGAGCCAAGATGATTTGGATGGACTCCGTCATTCCTGTAGAGTATCTTCTGTTTCCAGAAGGTGTCAAAGTTATCCATAGAAGTGACTCCAGCAGAGCTACAGTAGTCTTTTAGCCAGATGTGTAATGCCAGAAGTCTGCTGAATCGTTCACACCCGCGGCCCAACGATGCTACTGGACCTGAAATTATTTTAATGCTAAAACCAGTTCTTTAAAATCTATTTTCAAATGTTCCAAACTAGCCCTCCTGATGTCGTTTGACCCCACATGGACTACGACAGTGTCAGCTCCCGGCATCTGTCGTAGAACAGTCGGAAGCAGCCTTGTTATGTCCTGTACTCGTGCTCCTGGGTAGCACAGAGTTTTTGCCTATGATGACAGCTGGTGATGTTGAATGGGCCGGTCTGGTGAGGCTGGGAGCTCCGAGGATCTGAACCCGAGGTAGAAGCCACTGGAGAGGGAGACAGAACAGAGGACGAAGACGCAGCTACCTCCGGATAGGATCTTGATTGGGAAGCCACCCAGGACAAAGGCGCCGCTACCTCCGGATAGGATCTTGATTGGGAAGCCACCCAGGACGAAGGCGCCGCTACCTCCGGATAGGATCTTGATTGGGAAGCCACCCAGGACGAAGGCGCCGCTACCTCCGGATAGGATCTTGATTGGGAAGCCACCCAGGACGAAGGCGCCGCTACCTCCGGATAGGATCTTGATTGGGAAGCCACCCAGGACGAAGGCGCCGGAACCTGCTGTTTCTGGTCTGTCAGTTCCGGGCTCAACATCTCCATGGAGACCCCCATTGCCAGATGACGCCTTCTTCGACTTCCAAGGCGAGTGACGTACCTCCATGGCTGGTTCGTTGGGTCGAGAACAGTTACATTCTCTAGGAAAGGGGGATGGAACCCTGCCTAGCACCGGCCAGTCGGCTGTGGAGAGCCGACACGGCGGCAAAACTTCCACCAGACCAGAGCGCCGTCCGGCTACTGGGGTGGAATAAAAAGAAAAAGTAGGTGGGCGTGGGTTCCCCAGTAGCTTATGTAGGTTTGCTACTTGCTTGCTAGTAGTTAGTTGCTACACTGAAAGTCAGCGCGGTCCACATTGTCCCAGAACAAAGCAAAGTAAACACAGCTCCTGCAGCGCTGGAAACGTTCAATAGCGGCCTCCATTTGAGCCCACCGAGCCAGCTAGGCTAGCTGGGCTTTCGCGTCTCTCCCCCCAATACGGAATCTGGCAGGATCCTGGGACAGATAGCAGCGCTCACAGCTATTTAGCCCAACAGAGCCGCAGGATTCAAAATAAAATAAAAGTATATAAAAACACTGTCAGCTTTTTTAAACCGAGGTCTTTAGTTCAGGTTTCGGTGTAGAAGCCATGTACAGTGCATTCGGAAAGTATTCAGACCCCTTCACTTTATCCACATTTTCGTGCGTTACAGCCTTTTTCGAAAATGGATAAAATAGTTTTCCCCCTCATCAATCTACACACAATACCCAAAGCACACAATGACAAAACAAAAACAGGTTTTTAGAACATTTTGCAAATGTATAAAAAAAAATTTAATATTACATTTACAAAAGTATTCAGACTCTTTACTCAGTACTTTGTTGAAGCACCTTTGGCAGCGATTACAGCCTCAAGTCTTCTTGGGTATGACGCTACAAGCTTGGCACAGTTTCTCCCATTCTTCTCTGCAGATCCTCTCAAGCTCTGTCAGGTTTGATGGGGAGTGTTGTTGCACAGCTATTTACAGGTCTCTCCAGAGGTGTTCGATCGGGTTCAAGGACATTGGACATTCAGAGACTTGTCCTGAAGCAACTCCTGCGCTGTCTTGGCTGTGTGCTTAAGGTCGTTGTCCTGTTGGAAGGTGAACCTTCGCCCCAGTCTGAGGTCCTGAGCACTGGAGCAGGTTTTCATCAAGGATCTCTCTGTACTTTGCTCCGTTCATCTTTCCCTCGATCCTGACTAGTCTCCCAGTCCCTGCCGCTGAAAAACATCCCCACAGCATGATGCTGCCACCACCATGCTTCACCATAAGGATGGTGCAATGTATCCTCCAGACATGACGCTTGGCATTCAGGCGAAAGAGTTCAATCTTGGTTTCGACAGACCAGAGAATCTTGTTTCTCATGGTCTGAGGGTCATTTCGGTGCCTTTTGGTAAACTCCAAGCTGGCTGCCTTTTTTAAGCAGCAACGTAACAAAATGTGGAAAAAGTGAAGGGGTGTGAATACTTTCCGAATGCACTGCATGAAGCAAGCACAGAACCCTTTTTGGTTCTATCCAGAACCTTTTTTTTGGAAGATTGTAGTATGTAGGTGTTTAACAGGGACATGATACTGTACTTTTTGGAGGGGGCAGAGGATCCTCCTCCGCTCTCTCTGTACTCCCTCATCGCTACCTCATAGTCCTTCTTCGCCTCCTCCGCTTTCCCATCCCACTCCTGACAGACAGAGATAGAAAAGGGTAGAGGGGGAGAGAGATAGAGAAAGAGAGAGAGAGTGAGAGAGAGAGAGAGAGTGAGAGAGAGAGATGGAAATGGGGCGGAGAAAAAGAAAGAGAAAGATAGTCAATAAGATGTATTTTACAATGAACTACATTTTCACACACTAATGAAAAGGAGAGCAAAAGAAAGACGAGAGGGAAGGATGAGAGGAGGACAATTGCAGTACTGGTATCTCTCTCTCTCTCCCTCCCTCTTCCCCTCCCTCTCTCACACCACTTTCTGCTCTTTCCCCAGTTCCCTCCACATCTCCCCGGCCCTCTTGGAGATCTCTGTGATGGATATCCCAGGGTGCTCTGCTTTGATGCTCTCGCGGCTCGCGTTCAGCCACAGGAAATAGGCGCTCATCGGCCTCTTGGGGGCGCCACTGTCCTTCGGCTTCTTCTGGGGAGAGAGAGTAAAGGAGGGAGAGGGGAGAAAAGGGGTAGGGAGAGAGGAAGGGAAGAGGGAGAAAAACAGAGGTGAAGATAGAGAAAGAGAGGGAAAGAGGAAAAAACAGGAGAGAGGTTGAGAGATAGAAAGGAAGGGAGGGTTCATTTCAGATGAGGTGCTTAGTTTTACCTCTCCTCCCTCCCTCCCTCCATTACCTTGCGTGGTTTCCTCTCCTTCACCACTTTGGCCTTCTTGGCTGGTCTCTTCTTCTTCTCTCTGTCACTGTCTCCCCCTTCTGCACTGCTGTCACTGGCTGATGCCTTACTGTCATACCTGAGAGAGAAGGAGACAGAAAGAGAGAGAGAGAGAGACGGGGAGGGGGGAGAGAGAGAGTGTGAGGGGGAGAGAAAGGAGGCAAGTGAGAGAGAGGGGGGCAGGATGAGAAATGAGAGGGGAATGTAAAAGAGACGGTAAAGATAAGGGAGTGATGGATTGAAAACTAATACGTACTCTTCAGCTATGTCATCTTCCTCCTCTCCAGGGTTAAAAGACTCATCTGGAAGACAAGAGAAAGAACTGTGATTGGCCCTGCCTCCTGTCACTCATCGCTCTCACCCTCTGAACTAATTGACTAACATCGGTTCAATTATTTGAGTTCCATTTCGTTCCGTTTTTTTTTCTGTGATCCCAGTGTGCAGTTACTCTAGAGATAAATCAGGTCTTGCCCGAACTGTGTGATGTAGTAAGGAGTTGTAGTTTTCAACAGGCCAATATTCTACACTGTTTAGTGCAGTAAACATGGTAATTAACTACAATGACCATGATCCATTGCGCGTCTACTTGTCCGGTCAGGGCAGACACGAGAGACAGAATAATGCGTTATCGAGAGGGGTAGAGAGCAGTTGCTTGGCGAGGTATAAAAAAATAGACATAATATAAGTGATTGATAATTGGTATTAAAAGTATGGTGATAAAAGTATGGCTTATTTACATTGAAGAACTACTAAAATATGTCAGACAGGCAGCAGCTCTACAGAGATGAGACGATGACTTGGAATGAAATAATAAACGAATCAAATAAAACAAACGTAATATACACAACAGCTGAAATATTTTATGAAAGTAATGTAATGTGAATAAATGATGGTTAATGAGTGATCAGCAGTAATCTACCATCATGGGACTTTTATTCATTGTTTTATTCTGTGTTGTTTCAGCATTCAACCCACATAATGCATGGTGCATTTAATGTTCTAATGATCTAAACCAAAATAGAAAACCGTGATTATTTTTTTATAATCAAACTGGAACCGAACCAACCTAAATAATCGCTCAGCAATACCTGTCACTCACTGTTCTCATCCTCTGATTGGCCCAGCCTCCTGTCACTCACTACTCTCGCCCTCTGATTGGCCAAGCCTCCTGTCACTCACCGCTCTCTCCATCGGAGTCATCGCTGTCATTGGCCTCCTCTCTGATCTTGCCCTCCTCTTTCATCCTCTCCAGGTAGGCATCGTGCTGGTCCTCGTCTGAGTCCTCCAACATGTCATCTTTACCCTTTATACCCTGACAGGACGAAAATACACTGTAGTATTATAGTAAATACACAGTAGTATCATAGTAAATACACAGTAGTATCATAGTAAATACACTGTAGTATCATAGTAAATACACTGTAGTATCATAGTAAATACATAGTAGTACTGTAGTAATACACAGCAATATCATTAGTTGTAAAACGCAGACAACCCATGTAAAGATGCTAACTAACTCTGGGAAATATACATCTACACAGTGAACAAAATGTAAAATGTTGACTCACTTACCAAGTTAGGTGTTAATTTGCTATTTTATCAGTAATAACACACACAGATTTAGACTCCTCCCTCCCACCCCAATTCCATAAGAGACAGGCAATGCAATTAATACCCCCAATCCTGATCATACCGTTCTACCAAATCACACACCAGGCAGTTTAAAACCAAACCACCACCTCCGTACAGGACCAACCTTTTTCTACCGGACCACAACACAGAGAGACAGAAAGGACAGGTCAGCGGATGAAGGGATGAAAGCACATCTAATGAAAGAGTGAAATAGCAGAGTTTACAGGTGAACAGGTGACATGATTACCTCTTTGAATCCTCTGTTCTTGATGCTGAGCTTCTTGGCGGTCACAAAGTCAAAAAGCTTCCCATACTCCTCTCTGACGGAGAGATAGAACGGGCGAGAGAGATAGAAATAGAGAGAGAGAGGATGAAGTGAAAGGTGAGAGACATGACAAAGGTGGTGTGCATGTATAAGTGTGTGTGAGTGTTTGTGTGTGAGTTTAGTGTGTGTGTGTGTGTATCCGTCACCTCTCAATGCTGCTGAAGGTGAACTGGGTGCCCTGCTTGGTTTCGATCTCAAAGTCGAAGGAGCGCGTGGTGGTGGTGCCTCTGGCGAAGTTCACACACGACACCTGGATGGATGGATGGACGGACGGATGGAAGAAGAAGAAGAAGAAGAAGGAGGAGGAGGAGTAGAAGAAGTAGAAGATTACTTTATCGTCCAATGTAGGCCTGTGAATGAAGGAATAAAATAACCAAAACAAAAGGGATGCTTGAATGTCCCATAAGGCAAACCGATAGGCATACAGCACCTCCTCGAAGCGCAGGTGTACGGGGGGCTTGTGTATGTAGACGAAACCCCTCTCCAGAGGGTAGAGCAGGCCTGACGACGCTTTGTAGGAACACGTTATACACTGGATCCCCGAGTGACTGGAGGGGAGAGAGGTAGAGTGTGTTAAGAGAAAGTTCTATTTAAGAGTGTAATGAGAGTGTGATGGAGACGAGACACACCAATATGAACGTCGGCCGTGTGCAGCAGGTGGCTGTCCTATCGGCTCTGACCACAGAATGTCGTACGTCATGTTCCGTTCATTTCCAGCTGATTTTACATGTGGAATCGGCACAGTTCGTCGACTACTGCGCGCGGCTGACATTCATATTCATATATAGTCTTGTCTTAGAGGGGTGTGTATGAATGTGCGTTTACTCCTGGAGGTTTCTGTGTGTGTGTGCGTATGCATGTGCATGCATTTATACGTGTGTGTGTGTAAACGTGTGTGTGTGTGTGAGTGTTTACCCCAGGAAGTTTCCTGGCACGGTGATCTTCCTGTTGACCAGAGCCTTCATCACCCTGCCGACCATCTCATAGAGAGAACCTGACATGTTCTTACTGAGCTTCCCACCATAACGCTTCTCCACCTCCTCCCTAGGAGAGAGAGAGAGAGAGAGAGAGAGAGAGAGAGAGAGAGAGAGAGAGAGAGAGAGAGAGAGAGAGAGAGAGAGAGAGAGAGACAAACAATAGAAATAAATGAAACAAAAAGCATGAAATATAAACCTCATTATCTGATTTGATCAGTATCTTCTAACATTTACCATTCCTTCTCATACACTTACAAATCAAATCCAATTTTATTTGTCACATGTGCCGAATACAACAGGTGAAATACTTACTTACAAGCCCTTAACCAACAATGCAGTTTAGAAAAATAGAGTTAAGAAAATATTTACTAAATAAACTCAAGTAAAAAATGTAAAAGCAACACAATAAAATAACAGTAATGAGGCTATATACAGGGGGTACTGGTGTTACATCTCTCTCTCTTCCTCTCTCATACGCTTTTATTCCCTCTCCCCAATGTCTCTCCTTCCCTCCCCTCACAGTCTCTCTCTCTTCCTCTCTCATTCGCTTTTATTCCCTCTCCCCAATGTCTCTCCTTCCCTCCCCTCACAGTCTCTCTCTCTCACTCTGTCATGTTGAGGGAGAGGCTGAGGTCCTCCTCCTTCCCTCCCCTCACAGTCTCTCTCTCTCACTCTGTCATGTTGAGGGAGAGGCTGAGGTCCTCCTCCTTCCCTCCCCTCACAGTCTCTCTCTCTCACTCTGTCATGTTGAGGGAGAGGCTGAGGTCCTCCTCCTTCCCTCCCCTCACAGTCTCTCTCTCTCACTCTGTCATGTTGAGGGAGAGGCTGAGGTCCTCCTCCTTGGAGAAGAGCAGGATGAGGAAGTGGTAACGCGTCTGCCCCTGTTTAATGGGTGGGTCTAGACTGATCTACAGAGAGAGAGGGAGGGAGGGAGGGAGGGAGAGAGGGAGAGACAGACAGATAGAGAGAAAGAGAGAGGGAGAATGCGAGAGAGAGAGAGAGAAGGTGAGAGGGAGACAGACAGACATTTGTATACAAATTGTATACAATCTTGAGGTCTTACGTATGATGACTATTCAAACACCAGTAGTACTCACCATGAAGAACATCTGCCTCTGGTCCTTGTGTGGTAGCAGGAAGAGACGTAGCACAGTGGTGTAGGGGATCTTGTAGTCAAACGTCTTCCCATGGAGGTGGAGGAAGCTAGGGTAGATACGGATATCATACCTGAGAGAGAGAACGAGTGAGTGAGTGTGAGAGAGAGAGAGAGAGAGAGAGAGAGAGAGAGAGAGAGAGGGTTGACAGTGCCAGAGGTTTATATTTCAAATCAAATGTTATTTGTCACATGCTCCGAATACAATAGACCTTACCGTGAAATGCTGACTTACAAGCCCTTAACCAACAATGCAGTTCAAGGAATGTGTTGAGAAAATATTTACTAAATAAACTCATGTAAAAATAGTAAAATAAAAAGTAACACAATAAAAATAACAAGGCTGTATACAGGGGTTACCGGTACAGAGTCAATGTGCGGGGGTACAGGTTGGTCGAGTTATTTTGTATATGTAGGTAGGACGCTTGTCTGAATGCTTGTCTGGGCTAAAGGTAAATTAGGTATAGAGAAGGGGTGCCATAGTTTGGCGCAGGTGTCTACACAGCCAACCCTATGGCAGAGAATCATATCTCCCTTCCAGCACTTTCTGCCCTGACCATCCGCTTCTATTTATCCCCAGTTACATGTTCGGCTGTTTAATAAAGTCACAAATGAAAGGGATACATCTTGATACCTTTACCCCAGCTGAAGGTGTAGTTTGGCATGGATAAGGATTGTGTGTGCCTACCTGCCCCTGCATACACGAAAGGGTGTGTGTGTATATGGGTGTAAAGGTGTGTATGTACAGTTGAAGTGGGAAGTTTACATACACTTAGGTTGGAGTCATTAAAACTCGTTTTTCATCCGCTCCACAAATTTCTTGTTAACAAACTATAGTTTTGGCAAGTCGGTTAGGACATCTACTTTGTGCATGACACAAGTAATCTTTCCAACAATTGTTTACAGACAGATTATTTCACTTATTATTCACTGTATCACAATTCCAGTGGGTCAGAAGTTTACATACACTAAGTTGACTGTGCCTTTAAACAGCTTGGAAAATTCCAGAAAATGATGTCATGGCGTTAGAAGCTTCTGATAGGCTAACTGACATCATTTGAGTCAATTGGAGGTGTACCTGTGGATGTATTTCAAGGCCTACCTTCAAAACTCAGTGCCTCTTTGCTTGACATCATGGGAAAATCAAAAGGAATCAGCCAAGACCTCAGAAAAAAATGGTAGACCTCCACAAGTCTGGTTCATCCTTGGGAGCAATTTCCAAACGCCTGAAGGTACCACGTTCATCTTTACAAACAATAGTACGCAACTATAAACACCATGGGACTACGCAGCCGTCATACCGCTCAGGAAGGAGACGCATTCTGTCTCCTAGAGATGAACGTACTTTGGTGTGAAAAGCGCAAATCAATCCCAGAACAAAAGCAAAGGACCTTGTGAAGATGCTGGAGGAAACATGGGCTTAAGGATAACAAAGTCAAGGTATTGGAGTGGCCATCACAAAGCCCTGACCTAAATCCTATAGAAAATTTGTGGGCAGAACTGAAAAAGCGTGTGCGAGCAAGGAGGCCTACAAACCAGACTCCGTTACACCAGCTCTGTCAAGAGGAATGGGCCAAAATTCACCCAACTTACTTTGGGAAGCTTGTGGAAGGCTACCCGAATTGTTTGACCCAAGTTAAACAATTTATAGGCAATGCTACGAAATACTAATTGAGTGCATGTAAACTTCAGTGGAATGTGAGGAAAGAAATAAAAGCTGAAATAAATCATTCTCTCTACTATTATTCTGACATTTCACATTCTTAAAATAAAGTGGTGATCCTAACTGACCTAAGACAGGGAATTCTTACTAGGATTAAATGTCAGGAAATGTGAAAAACAGAGTTTAAGTGTATTTGGCTAAGGTGAATGTAAACTTCTGACTTCAACTGTATATGTGTGTAAAGGTGTGTGTGTATGTTTGTAAAGGTGTGTGTATATGTGTGTAAAGCTGTGTGTGTAAAGGTGTGTGTGTATACAGTGAGGGAAAAAAGTATTTGATCCCCTGCTGATTTTGTACGTTTGCCCACTGACAAAGAAATGATCAGTCTATAATTTTTATGGTAGGTGTATTTGAACAGTGAGAGACAGAATAACAACAAAAGAATCCAGAAAAACGCATGTGAAAAATGTTATGAATTGATTTGCATTTTAATGAGGTAAATAAGTATTTGACCCCTCTGCAAAACATGACTTAGTACTTGGTGGCAAAACCCTTGTTGGCAATCACAGAGGTCAGACGTTTCTTGTAGTTGGCCACCAGGTTTGCACACATCTCTGGAGGGATTTTGTCCCACTCCTCTTTGCAGATCTTCTCCAAGTCAATAAGGTTTCGAGGCTGACGTTTGGCAACTCGAACCTTCAGCTCCCTCCACAGATTTTCTATGGCATTAAGGTCTGGAGACTGGCTAGGCCACTCCAGGACCTTAATATGCTTCTTCTTGAGCCACTCCTTTGTTGCCTTGGCTGTGTGTTTTGGGTCATTGTCATGCTGGAATACCCATCCACGACCCATTTTCAATGCCCTGGCTGAGGGAAGGAGGCTCTCACCCAAGATTTGACGGTACATGGCCCCGTCCATCGTCCCTTTGATGCTATGAAGTTGTCCTGTCCCCTTAGCAGAAAAACACCCCCAAAGCATAATGTTTCCACCTCCATGTTTGACGGTGGGGATGGTGTTCTTGGAGTCATAGGCAGCATTCCTCCTCCTCCAAACACGGCGAGTTGAGTTGATGCCAAAGAGCTCCATTTTGGTCTCATCTGACCACAACACTTTCACCCAGTTGTCCTCTGAATCATTCAGATGTTCATTGGCAAACTTCAGACGGGCATGTATATGTGCTTTCTTGAGCAGGGGGACCTTGCGGGCGCTGCAGGATTTCAGTCCTTCACAGCGTAGTGTGTTACCAATTGTTTTCTTGGTGACTATGGTCCCAGCTGCCTTGAGATCATTGACAAGATCCTCCCGTGTAGTTCTGGGCTGATTCCTCACCGTTCTCATGATCATTACAACTCCGCGAGGTGAGATCTTGCATGGAGCCCCAGGCCGAGGGAGATTGACAGTTCTTTTGTGTTTCTTCCATTTGCGAATAATCGCACCAACTGTTATCACCTTCTCACCAAGCTGCTTGGCGATGGTCTTGTAGCCCATTCCAGCCTTGTGTAGGGCTACATTCTTGTCCCTGACATCCTTGGAGAGCTCTTTGGTCTTGGCCATGGTGGAGAGATTGGAATCTGGTTGATTGATTGCTTCTGTGGACAGGTGTCTTTTATACAGGTAACAAGCTGAGATTAGGAGCACTCCCTTTAAGAGTGTGCTCCTAATCTCAGCTTGTTACCTGTATAAAAGACACCTGGGAGCCAGAAGTTTTTATGATTGAGAGGGGGTCAAATACTTATTTCCCTCATTAAAATGCAAATACATTTCTAACATTTTTCACGTGTTTTTCTGGATTTTTTTGTTGTTATTCTGTCTCTCACTGTTCAAATAAACCTACCATAAAAATTATAGACTGATCATTTCTTTGTCAGTGGGCAAACGTACAAAATCAACAGGGGATCAAATACTTTTTCCCTCACTGTATGTGTGTAAAGGTGTGTGTGTGTATGTGTGTAAAGGTATATGTGTGTAAAGGTGTGTGTGTATATGTGTGTAAAGGTGTGTGTGTATATATGTGTATATATGTGTATATGTGTGTAAAGGTGTGTGTGTAAAGGTATGTATGTATATGTGTGTAAAGGTGTGTGTGTATATATGTGTATATGTGTGTATATATGTGTATATGTGTGTAAAGGTGTGTGTGTGTAAAGGTGTGTATGTATATGTGTGTAAAGGTGTGTATGTATATGTGTGTAAAGGTGTGTGTGTGTATATGTGTGTAAAGGTGTGTGTGTATATGTGTGTAAAGGTGTGTGTGTATATGTGTGTAAAGTTGTGTGATTTGTGTGTAAAGGTGTGTGTGTATATGTGTGTAAAGGTGTGTGTGTATATGTGTGTAAAGGTGTGTGTGTATATGTGTGTAAAGGTGTGTGTGTATATGTGTGTAAAGGTGTGTGTGTATATGTGTGTAAAGGTGTGTGTGTATATGTGTGTAAAGGTGTGTGCATATGTACCTGCCCCTGGGCGTGAGACACTGCAGCTCTTTGAAGATACACACAGCATCTCCTGTAGCCTGGATCACATCTGCCTTGGCCAGCACACTGTCTCTAAACACCTGAGAGGAGGACAACACGTGTCACATTCCAGAGACTGTTGTTCAAATCTCCTGTAGATACTCATGTACTTCAGTTTTAACATGTAGAACTTTTATCCCAATGAAGTTGAACTTGACGGTTCAGTTGCACTGCCAGTCCAAGTCGTTTGAGTGTCTCATTATTCAGACAGAGATGTCTAGTCACAGAGTCCTGACACTGAAGTTTGTTGTGGGGAAGAGTTTGCTCTGCAGGACTGAAAAGGTCAAAACATCTATAATACAAGCTGACTTCGGTCGTCAGTTGGACAATGTTTCCTCCGACACATTGGTGCGGCTGACTTCCGGGTTAAGCGACCATTGTGTCAAAAAGCAGTGTGGCTTGGCAGATCATGTTTCGGAGGACGCTTGGCTCTCGACCTTCACCTCTCCCGAGTTTGTTGCGGAGTTGCAGCGATGAGACAAGATTGCAACTACCAACTAGATATCACGAAATTGGGGAGAAAAACGGGATAAAAAAAACACAACAAAAACCATCCATAAAACTGGAGGCCATGAGAGGCTATGCATTATCCTGACGACTTATTGTAAATATTCTGTAAATATCAGTTGCTTCGTTCTGTTGTTGTGTTGTACATTTTAATTTGTGATCTTGTCTGTATGTACTTTGACTGCTGCAAAATGAATTGCCTCTTGAGGACATTAACATTTTCTGAATCTGAATATGAATATGTGACTAATATGGAAGTCTATAGCAGACGTTGACGAATGCTGCCATCTGTTTGTTCTGACCTCTGCCGCTAAAAAAATACATTCAAACTTGAAAAATATTTCAGTGAGTGTGGGTTTTTCCTTTCTTCAAGTCTTTACCAGACACACACTCACACACAGCCCCCCACCTCCACGGGTTCTGGCCCCTCCTCCGTGGTGGCGGTGTCCCCGGGCGGGACATAGAAGCGGACCTCCATGAGCGACACCTCTGCCTCATCGTTCTGGTGGAACTCCAGCGTCACCTCGTTCTTCCCCGTGGCACACTGGGACACGCTGGCCAGGGGGATCTCAAACGCTGGGCTGTCGCTCACCTCGAATGACAGGAGAGGGCCTGGGGACAGAAACTAGACTGTGTTGGAGCCAAAATGTTCAACCAAAATGGCCTCTGACAACTTAAATATGTGGTAGTGTTGTCCTTACCAGAGAATTTGGCGGTGCCCCAGTTCCAACCCTTCACACACAATTCCTTCTCTGATAGCTCCACTTTGTAGTGGGATTTGAAGTACTCAGAGATCTTCTCAAAGTCCTGGAGAGAGATGGGAGAGAGGAGAGGGGTGGAAAGAGAGAAGACAATGTTTATTTTCCATGCTGACTTCTCTGTTTCAAATTATTATATTCTACACTCCTCTCTGATCTCAATCCTACTCCAAACTCACTCCAAACTCACTCTTTACTCTCTTTTCATTCCCATTCTTTCCTCTTTCCACCTCTCCATCTGTTCCCTCCCTTTTCTCCTTCTTTCTCTCTTCCATCATCCATACCTTCCTCCCCTTCATCCTTCCCTCCATCTCTCTGTCTCCCCTCAATGATATCTCCATCCCTCTCCTCTCTCCTCTTCCCCTCCTTCCCTCCCTCCCTCCCTCCTTTTTTCCTCTCATCCACCCCTTTCCTCTCCTCACCTCTCCTCTACCCTCCTCATCTCTCCCCTCATCCCTCTCTCTTCCCTCCATCCCTCTCATCACCGTGTCTCTGAAGCCGTCATATTTGTAGATGTGCCCGGTGCTGGTGGTCAGCTTGATGCCCTGTCCCAGACACACATGTCTCCACTGGGCCTGAGACAGCTCCGCGCAGCTGGGATGCTGTCCACCTTCCCTGTCTTACTGCTCTTATACACCACACTCTGTCTACCCGAACCGCAGACGGCCGTCATTCTGGGGAAAACACAGTAAATAGTGTTGACATGCATATACAGTATAGAAACACCTGCAGTAAACATAGACAAACACACATTTAGAATAGTTTCTAATCGTTTTTAACTGTTGACTTGTTACTGCATTGTCAGATATGTGTTGCTGTGCAGAAACACACACAGACAGCCTCTCCTCGAGTCCTCTCTCACTTTCGCTCACACACACACACACACACACACACACACACACACACACACGCACAAGCACGCACACGCATGCACACACACTCACCCATGACCCTTTGACCTCCTGGTAAATGTCACTGAACTCCAGTGTGTCGCCCATGGCAGCTATTCCTCTGGTCCTCAGGAGCCACTGTCCCTCTAATAGCACACACAGAGAGAGAGGGGACAACCGTCTGCCATCATTATACTGGTCCTCTAGCTCAATTGGTAAAGCATGGGGCTTGCAATGCCAGGACGGTGGGTACGATTCCCGGGATCACTCATAAATAAAGTGTATGCACATAACTGTAATTCGCCTTGAACAAAAGCGTCTGCTAAATGGCATATATAATTATTATAATATCATTACCGTATCTACTGTACTGTACTATCTATAGTCTAAACTAACTACAAACTCATAGAAATATATAGATTTCTAACTATTTATATACATTTGTAAAAAATATATCTTGTTTCGATGATTTACATTTTATGTGCAGTAAGTGGACTAAATCTCGAACTAAATACATCTAAATGATGTATATGGAAGCCTGTATGAGCTGCATGTCGCAACAGCTTCATACAGTAGGCCTTGCAGGGAAAATGATTACATCCAACCTAACTTGCTTGTTATGTGTTGCTGTCAGCTGTCAAGCAAATTGGGACTGAGACATGTAAATAACCCTTATGACACGTAAAAACTCTTGTGCAGTATAGTACAGCTTGCTATAACGGTGCCATTACTATGTTATTGTTTACCGATGATAGTTGACCTGTGGAATAACGTCTTGTTTGCATTACTAACCGTCGTGTTGTAGCTGTCAACTTGCAATGTTGTGCGTGGGCAGAAAGTCCTTGCGTCTGTGTGCGTCGAAAGTGACGTAATCACGGCTTGTATGTGTTACGTTTGAAGGGTTTGTTGCGTTTCGATTGTTTTGTTCACGATAACGTACACATTGATCATCAGGCTAAAAACCGAAGTGGAAAGACATCGAACATAATTGCGAACAAGTATGTTATAAAACTACACAATGAATTGCACAAGTGCAAGAAACCTATGAAAACGCGCAGAATAGGTCATATGATAGTAAAACATACGAAATGCTAACAACACTGCATATCGCCTAAATTGCCTGTTATGCAGCTAATGTTTTCAATCCGTTTGTACAGGAACTGAGGTTGGGGCGTTCATTATGTAATTATGCCCTGTGTGTACTGTTTACAAACCTCAACCCGCAAACTATACTGCAATCTTGGTTTAAAGGAAACAAGAACCCAGATTCTGAATTTTACTATTGAAACAGACACTGCCTACTCATCAATATCAGTAGAAAACACACCCTGTCTGTCAGTCAGTCTGTCAGCCATGACGGCCAAACGTGCAGCTCTGATCACCGACTCCTACAAGTCGGGGAAGAGATCCAGGAGAGTGGAGAAGAGGGCCTCATCGCCTGCCCAAATGTGTTTCTTTGTGTGTGTGTGTGTGTGTGTGTGTCCAGCAAACCATACAGCAGTCATACAAGACAGATGGAACATAGTAATAGAGTAGGAAATTGAACTACTGTTTTCAATTGACACCCAACTCATTTTATTGACATAATGAATAAAATAGAATGGAATGCTATAATAGTTGTATTGGTCTCGGGAGAGGAAATTAGTGATTTAACTCAACTTGTCAATAGACCACTATTATTGCCCCAGCTTTTAGTGTTTCCTCTCCTGTTTCATATTGCTTTGTGAATTGTTTTAATCCAATCCAATTGTTTTCCTTCCTGTATCTCATGGTGTTATATGATCTACAGTAGCATTCCTACTCTCACTGTACTCACACACACACACTCTCTGTCTTTCTGTATCAGGTATCAGTCATTTGCAGCGGTGGGAGAGAGCTGCACAGCATGGGTTAAACCCCCCTCAGGAGATCAGAGATATGCTGTTTAGTGAAGACACAGACTACACACACTGGTACGATGATCAGAATAGTGCACGCACAACGCACAAGCAGATGCACACACACACACACAAATGCATGTACATTCTTAGAGAAAATGGTTCCAATAAGGTTATTTGGCTATCCCCATAGGATAATCATTTTGGGTTCTAGGTAGACGTCTTTTGGATTCCATGTAGAACCCTCTGTGGAAAGGTTTTTGACATGAAAACCAAAATGGTTCTACCTGGAACCAAAAAGGGTTCTTCAAAGGGTTCTCCTATGGGGACAGCCAAAGAATCCTTTTAGGTTCTAGATAGCACCTTTTTTTCTAAGAGTGTACACACCACACACACACAGTCAAAAACACACAAATGTCTCACTGGTCTCAAAGCTTAAAAATACTTCTTTAATCTGTCTCTTTCCCTTCATCTACACTGATGAAGTGGATTTAACAACTGACATCAATAAGGGACCATAGTTTTCACCTGGATTCACCTTGTCAGTCTGCCATGGAAAGTGCAGGTGTTCTGTTTTGTATACTCAGTGTATATGTAGCTATGTAGCCAAGTTATCATTTCTCATTGTGCATTTATTCCTTGTGCTATAATTGTTTTTTTTTTTTTTCTCTGCATTGTGTTAGTCTGTACCTGTTGTTTACGAGCATGTGACAAATAAAATGTGATTTGAGTAATAGCCTAGAATACATGATGTAGGATAATGTGTTGCATCAGACGAGCAATAGCCTACTGCTGTTACCGTGACGTCTAACAGAGCAGATAGGTGTGTGTGACTGTGTGTGAGAGAGAGAGAAAGAAAGAGGGAGGGAAGGAGGAGGCGGGGTGCGGGGGCACATAATGTCTGACCACATATGTACCTTAAGCACATATATGCGACCAGACATGCCCCGTTCAAAACAACTGGGAACTGAAATCATGACGTCAGTGATCTTCAGGTCGGAAAGTCGGAACTGTAGTAAGAGTCCCGATATTGCACGTCACTCATTAGCGGTTAGACGTATTCTGGTGACAGATGGGCGTTGGGGGGGGAGGAAGCTCTCCGCATTACCTTTAAACACACGTCCCGCCTATTTTGCTTGACGGACTTTACTATTGGTCAGGGGGTAACGTGAATCGAGTGTCCTGCCGAACCCATTGGGTTGTACAAAAGTCAATCATCTGAAAAACGACTGTCGCACAGCACGTTCATTGGTCAAGCGCTGAGCCAAGGGCAAGGTTGGGGTTCCGCCCTCCTGCAGCAAATCACCAGTAGGCGGGTTTATGGAAGTTGCTGCAATGTGATTCGCTGTACGCCATTTCAGTCTAAATCCCAGGTCTCTAATTGGCCTAACTTCCGCTCCTACGATTTCTGCGACTGAAACACTAGTGTATAATTCTGTGGCCTTGCATTAAATAAAGCGACGGCTATTTAAATAGCTAAGACATAGCGGGTGGATTAGAGCGCACGACATCGGTGCTGTAATCAAATATAAAAGTAGAGGAATACGCCTCCAACAAGCCTTAGTTGGACCAGAGGAAACATGACTGTTATTCTATGACAATGCCTTCCTTCTAGTTTTTCCAGGACGTAACGTTAGCTAGCTAGTGATTCAGTGGGAGAGAAATAGCCAAGCAGTTAATATAGATCCATTTCTCAATTCGTCGTAGGAATTAACGTTGAATTTTTTGTAGTTTTCTAATCATATTTGTTTTGATATTGTGTTATTTACTCAACGTCTCGGGAATTAGTTGTTAGTAAACGGAATACCGGGATACGTATTGTACTGGTAAGTCTCCCTTCGTTATTAGAGCGCAAACGTCCCGTACGAACGGGATTATTCGCTAGTTACCGTTTCTGGGAATGACATTTAGCTAGTTAGACAATGTTGGTATATTGAAGGCGGATCGGCCTAGAAGGGAACATTTTACCTTCAATGCAGCTATTTAAAAGCTCGTCAACAAGACTTTATCTTTGTATATCAACAAACATTGCTTTTATTTTATTTGTAAAATAATGTGAGAATGGTTGATAAACAGTTGACCTGCGTTGGATGCTGCGAAGCTGATTCTTTCAAGAACATTCTGAGATTCTGACGTTGTATCTTCTTCGAACCATCGACAAATGCGTTTAGCACAATGTATTGGAGGATTCGCGTTTCTACTATATTATGTGGTTGCTAAGTTAATTGCATCATGTCTTGTTGAATCCCCTAGCGGACAGGTGCTGTAAATCAACGTAATTTACATGCAACAGGTGCAATTGCTCACCTGATTCTCTAGGCTCGTTTTGTAATGTCCCCAGGCGTCATTTCGGTCTCAACATGATCGCATTTACAGTATCAAGTCGGTCCCCATATTGTGGGAATGTTTCATTCAGTGCAGTGAGAGTATGAATGGAATGGAGAGTACACTATTTTTTTCTAAATTTTATTTTCACTAGTTAAGTTTCAATGTTATGTAAGCCTACTGATGTTGTGAATCCCCCCTTCACTTTCTCTCTTTCTCCCCCCTATCATCTCCCCCTCCCTCTATCTTTCTGCCCCTTCCTTTCACCATCCCTCTCTCCTTCAGGGATGGACAATGCCCATACTAAGACAGTCGAGGAGGTGTTGGGGTATTTCTGTGTGAATGAGTCGACAGGCCTGAGCTGCGAACAGCTGAGGAAAAGCAAGGAGAGATGGGGCCCAAACGGTATGTCACAGTCCTAGTGCGTGACCTAAATGGCACTATTGCCTATGTAGTGAACTGCTTTTGACCAGGGCCTATAGGACTCTGGTCAAAAAAAAGTTAACTATGTAGGGAATAGGTGCCATTTGGGACACAAACCTAACCCTTAACCCTTGACCCCTATTTCACCCTTAAATAAAAAAAAAACGCCAGACTCTTACTCTCACCAGTATTCAATTGTTTCAATGATTATTATAAAGTAATGATAACCAAGATATGCCAATGTTTAGAAATGTGATGATGATATTGACGGTGATGACTGTTAATAGCAATGTAATTACCATGTTTCTATCTTTCTCTCTCGATTTCTGAACTCCATGATGCAGAGTTACCGGCAGAAGAAGGTAAGATGTTCATTATCTCTCTCTCTCTCTGTTAGCTCTCTCTCCCCTGCATTTACATTCTTTCCATATCTGTGTTTCCAGGGAAGTCGCTATGGGAACTGGTCCTGGAACAGTTTGAGGATCTGTTGGTTCGGATTCTTCTGCTGGCTGCCTGCATCTCCTTCGTAAGGACACACACACACACACACACACACACAAGACAACCTAAACAAACACTATCGTAAATACTGTAACTTTACAATAAATGGCTGTCACAGCCTACTCAAAGCCATTCAGACATGTATTTATAGCTATTTCAATATTTTAGCTCTGAGCATTCCTATTCACTCTTTATATCCTCACAATATTACCATCCCTGTCACATACTCTCTTGGTTCTTGAAAACAAGTTCCTCTTTAACCTCACTCTCTCTCTCTCTTTTCTGACAGACTCTTGCCTGGTTCGAGGAAGGGGAGGGGACCATCACAGCCTTCGTGGAACCCTTCGTCATCCTCCTCATCCTCATCGCCAATGCTATCGTTGGGGTGTGGCAGGTAAAGTCAGTGTTTTGACATGTTGCATTAGTCTGTGTTCCTTCCTAAGTGTGTGTGTGTGTGTGTGTGTGTGTGTGTGTGTGTGTGTGTGTGTGTGTGTGTGTGTGTGTGTGTTCATGTATAAACAAGTTCATTAATGTGTGAGACGATGTGTGTTCATTCACGTGTGTGTGTGTTTCCAGGAGCGTAATGCTGAGAACGCGATCGAGGCGCTGAAGGAGTATGAGCCTGAGATGGGGAAGGTGTACCGACAGGACAGGAAGAGTGTCCAGAGGGTCCGGGCTAAGGACCTCGTACCTGGGGACATAGTGGAGGTGGCAGGTAGGCAGAACAACTACAGTCCCAGAGTCCTCGAGGGACCACAGTGTTCTACACTATGACTGGTAACATTGTTGAGGTACTATAGCAGGTAGGCAGACAACTACACATCCCAGAGTCCTCGAGGGACCACAGTGTTCTACACTATAACGGGTAACATTGTTGAGGTACTATAGCAGGTAGGCAGAAAAATCCCACCATCCTCTAGTCTTGTGGACCAAGTGTTCTTTATATTAGAAGTCCTCCAATAATGGAAAGAAGAACAGCAACTCCCAAGAAACACACCTATGATATTGAGGTACTATAGCAGGTAGGGGGAAACTACACATTCTGTAACTCCTGAATGGTCCCTAGTGTTCTATACATTGTACCTGGGGAGTGGAGACACAGCAACGGTGGCAGGCATGTAGAGGGAAACAAACTACAAATCCCATTTAGCAAATCCCATACACAAAGTGTTCTATTATTGACCGAGTTAGTTGTTTAAACTTCCAAAAATAAGATGTTTAGTTAGCCTTGGAAATATTTTAGTCTGTATGGGTTGGGTTTTTTCCCATTTGCAGCATCATGGAAATCAAAGAAAGAATTTATGGGAAATGAAGTTTTAATCAAATTGCGGTCAGTTGATGTGATATTCGACGAGGCCTACAATACCCAATATCACTGCATTTTGCTAAGCTCTGGTAATGTCGCCAGACGGGGTCAAATATTTTCTTGAGTAAACTTTTTACATATCTGACTGAAAAGGCCATTTGTGGGTCAGTTTCAAATTTATGTGTGACTTAGCGACAACACAGCTTGAAGGGTTAAGACCGCCCCAATTGTCGAATCCTCAAGGCGCTCCGTTTCTATTCTTAGAGCTTCAAAGAAGTAACTGAGGAAATGGGGGTTGAGTGTATTTTTTTTTATTTGTGTGTGACTCCGAGAGATTCACTGTGGCGATGTTTGGCTTAAAGAGCATGGGAACTTTGTGACACCAATCAAAGTTTACACTGGGGGATGTGTCCCAAATGGCACCCTATTCCCTTTTATAGTGCGCTATTTTTGACCAGAGCTAGGGAATAGGGTGCCGTTTGGGATCCATGCATGGAGGATTGTAAAAAAAAAAAAATCTCATCAATCATCACATCACTGCCTGTCTATCCCTCTGAGCCAATGATCTTGCAGGGTTTGAAATGTTTACCAATGAATTTGGTTGATTGACAGGTCATAAAAAAAACAGCTGTTATGTGGAAATAAGATGATAGTCTATGGGGTATAGTTTCGCTGTTGTAAGGTATTCTGGGCTGTATTTGAACAAACTTAACACAATGGTCAATCTAAGCGCTAGCGGTGTCAGATGTCTTCGCTATTTTCACAACCATAGTTATTGGTGCAGTTGCTGGCATGGGGGCGAAAGGGCTGGGTTTTGATGAATAAACACATTTTGGGTGCGTCGAGGCTTGGTCCCTCGCTGGCCAATCAGAAACGTGCTCCATGGCTAAATATGTGGTTGCTTCAAGTTGCGTTTGTACGGTATTTTATGTATTGCCTTGGTATCAACTCCAATGTTAGTCCATTAAACACCTTACAGAAACAAAATGTAGACCTATCCGTCTTTGCTAAGTACAGTATGTTAACTTGGACCTGTTTGCAGTCCACATTGTTCTAAGTAATTGCACAGCTTCAATGTGGAAGTATATACATAGAGTTCCCACTGAAATGGGGGCTAGGCCTTCTGTAAGTTGCGTTATGGCTGAGCTTGGACATGCTAAATGTTGTCAATAAGCAAGATTACGTTCATTAATGTTGAGGCCTAAACAGAGGCTAAATAATTGTAATATAATTCTAAACGAAACGACTTGTTTTAAATGGGCTATGTCTAAACACAGTCGCTGGACAAAGGTCCACTATAAAGAGAAAGGGAGAATGTCCACATGTTTTATATTCCTATTACAACCATCTAACATTTGTCATCCGCCAAACCCAGATTCGTCCGTCGGACTGCCAGATAGTGAAGCGTGAGTCCAATGGCAGCGAGCTTTACACCACTCCAGCCGACGCTTGGCGTTGCACATGGTGATCTTAGGCTTGTGTGCGGCTACGTGGCCATGGAAACCCATTTCACGAATCTCCCGAAGAACAGTTATTGTGCTGACGTTGCTTCCAGAAGCAGTTTGCAGCTTGGCAGTGAGTGTTGCAACTGAGGACATACGATTTCTACAGGCTTCAGATCTCTGTGGTCCCGTTCTGAGTTGTTTTTATAATTCTTTGTACCTTTACCCCTTTTTCTCCCCAATTTTTGTGATATTCATTTGGTAGTTAGGTCAAGAGCCATGCGTCCTCTAAAACACGACCCTGCCAAGCCCCACTGCTTCTTGACACACAGCTCGCTTAACCTGGAAGCCAGCCGCACCAATGTGTTGGAGGAAACACCATACATCTGGTGACTGAAGTAATCTTGCAGGCTCCCGGCCCGCCACAAGGAGTCGCTAGAGTGTGATGGGACAAGGATATCCCGGCTGGCCAAACCCTCCCCTAACCCGGACGACGCTGGGCCAATTGTGCACCGCCCCATGGGTCTCCTGATCACGGCCGGCTGTGACACAGCCTGGGATCAAACCCGGGGCTGTAGTGACGCCTCAAGCACAGCGATGCAGTGCCTTAGACCGCTGCGCCACTCGGGAGGCTTCGTTCTGTTTGTGTGGCCTACCACTTTGCAGTTAAGCCATTATTGCTCCTAGATTTTTCCACTTCACAATAACAGCACTTACAGTGGCCCGGGGCAGCTCTAGCGGAGCAGATGTTTTACGAACTAACTTGTTGGAAAGGTGGCATCCTATGACGGTGCCACTTTGAAAGTCACTGAGGACTTCAGTACGGGTCATTCTACTGCCAATGTTTGTCTATGGAGATTGCATGGCGCTGGGCTCGCTATTATACACCTGTTAGCAACGGGTGTAGCTGAAATAGCCAAATCCACTAATTTGAAGAGGTGTCCACATACTTCTGACCATGTGTTTATCCTCACCTATGTAAGACTTGAACTTGACTTGGAAAAACTGACACCGTCATCTCCACCCTGTTTTCCCCCAGTGGGTGATAAAGTCCCAGCAGACATCCGGCTGACCTCCATCCGCTCCACCACGCTGCGAGTGGACCAGTCCATCCTGACGGGGGAGTCTGTATCCGTGATCAAACACACAGACCCAGTACCTGACCCGCGAGCCGTCAACCAGGACAAGAAAAACATGCTGTTCTCTGTAAGTGTGTGTGTGGTGGAGGTGTGTGTGTGTGTTTAAGGGGGCCATTATCTGATTAGAAATAGACCAGCACATTTGTTTGTGTGGTTTTATTGATCTAATGGGAGATATGGTGTGAGAGAGGAACCAGAACACAGGACCGTGTGTGTGTGCACTGTGATGCTTTGATGTGAGTGTCGAAGGTGTGACTCAATCGTTTGTTGAATAAAACATCACTCGCATTGTTTGCACAGGACACACACAAACACATAATATACTGTGTGATATCATCTACTAAGTTCTAAAGAGTCAGGTGAACGAGCTACGAGACCACCGTCTTCCAGGTTAATATACTGATAGTGGAGCAATCCAACGGGATCGTCTGTATTGGTACTAGAGCTACACCCACGAACTGAGACCGTTCTGTATATCACTAAGAGATACCGTATGTGTGGGGATGCATGTCGTTGATCCCCACACCACCGACATAGTCATAAACACAAGTCATGATTTATAATACATCTACCCTATGTTTTAAACGTCTTTGACAAAACGTTGAAAATACAGTATGTATTTCTGGTTGAAAAGACGTCTTTCTGGTCTTGTGCTGACTGGGTAATACATACATTATTTTTCCTGAATCCTTTTTCTACGTTATTGCCAAGACTTTGATCTGGAGATGAGCTGTGAGCACAATGCCAATGTATGCTGCTTTACAGATCAAACTCAGTTCCAACATGGGGCTTTGTATCATTGTTCGTCCAGGGCACCAACATTGCGGCGGGCAGGGCTATAGGCGTGGTGGTGGCTACAGGGGTGCAGACTGAGATCGGGAAGATTCGCGACGAGATGGCTGCTACAGACCCAGAGAGAACACCGCTGCAGCAGAAACTGGATCAGTTTGGAGAACAGCTGTCCAAGGTACAAGGACTTTCCTTCTCTTCCCTCTTCTTGTGTTTTTGCTCTTTCTTTCCCTCATTCTTTTTATTGAATCTGTCAGCTGGTATGTTCGTGGCAGTGTTGTGATAACAGCCTCCCTCCCTCTAGGTGATCACAGTGATCTGCGTGGCAGTGTGGGGTATCAACGTAGGCCATTTCAATGACCCGGTCCACGGTGGCAGCTGGCTCAGAGGGGCCGTCTACTACTTCAAGATCGCTGTGGCACTGGCTGTAGCTGCCATCCCTGAGGGTATGTGGTGGGACCAACCACCTCTCTCTCATTCTCTCTCTTCTCTCTCTCATTTCCTTCACTTTCTCTAGAGAGAGCATGATTCAATTCCATTCTATTTTGAGCAATCTAAATTCCATATGAAACCAAAAATGAAGGGGCGGCAGGTAGCCTAGTGGTTAGAGCATTGGGCCAGTAACCGAAGGTTGCTGGGTCGAATCCCTGAGCTGACAAGGTAAAAATCTGTTCTGCCCCTGAACAAGGCAGTTAACCCACTGTTCCCCGGTAGGCCGTCATTGTAAATAATAATTTGTTCTTAACTGACTTGCCTGGTTAAATGAAATTGAAAAACAGCTGGTGTCCGCTCTGTGTCCATGTAGACTGAAACTTGATAAATACAGTAGATTAATCAGCCAGTGTACTTTTGTTACATGACTTGGCAGAACCATTATGGAACCATATATCTAACCTCACTCTAACTGTCCCTTCACCCTATTCAATCTTGCCCCCCCCACCCCGCAGGCCTACCCGCTGTGATCACCACCTGCCTGGCCCTGGGGACCAGACGCATGGCCCGGAAGAACGCCATCGTCCGCAGTCTGCCCTCTGTGGAGACCTTGGGCTGCACCTCCGTCATCTGCTCCGATAAGACTGGTACCCTCACCACCAACCAGATGTCTGTCCACCGGGTGAGAGAGAGAGGGAGGGAGGGAGGGAAAAATTAAGATAGGAGAACTTGGGTTCCCTGGAGCTGACCTGAAAGTGGAATGGTTTGGCATGTTGATTGACAGACTCAGCCTGATGCTGACCTAACCTTACTGATTGTGACATTGAGTGTGTATTTTCTAACCCTGTGTGTGTGTGTGTGTGTGTGTGTGTGTAGATATTTGTTGTGGACAGTGTGTCAGGGGAGCGATGCGCCCTGAGTGAGTTTTCGGGTGACCGGATCTACTTACGCCCCAGAAGGGGAAGTGTGAGTGCCTTTAACCTTTAACCCTTAACTGATGATTGCCACGTTCAAAACAACTGGGAACTTGGAAATATCCGACTTCAGTCTGTTCAAGACAACTAGGAACTCGGGAACAAAACAAGCTCAGACTGGGAAAAATTGCTTTGAATGGTCATCCGAAATGAAATTCCATGTTAGAAACTCTGGCATCTTTCTACAGCTCCGACATTCCGACCTGAAGATCAGGGACATCATGATTTGACCTCGTTTTTTTTGTGCAGTTCCCAGTTGTCTTGAAAGACCTAGATGACGAATCACTCATCCCCAATTTTGCTAGGACTGTCTTGAGTGGGGAAGGGAAAAATGAAAACTAGCTGTTATTGGCAGAGGGTTTTGGAACTCATTATTGGTATTAACTAATTTACCGCCTGGTGACGTCACCAGGCAGGCCAAAACTCCATCCCACCAAAACAGGCTGAAATTTCAGGCAGTCTTGTCAAACGGACATGAACATTTTTCACAATTTCAGTTTTTTTATTCCATCCTCAGTGTGGAGATATATATCTATGTGTGTATAACTTTCTTTCTCTGGTCTCGTTTTCCCCCTCTTCTGGCTTTCCATGATCCCTTACTTCTTTCCCCATCTCTCTCCCTGTCATCTTCCATATCCACCCTTCTCTCTCTTCCCTAATTTTCTCCCTCTATTTATTTCCCTTGTCCTTCTCTCTTTCCCCCAGGTATAAGGATGAGACGGTGGTGAAGTCTAGTCAGTATGAGGGCCTGGTGGAGATGGCCTCTATCTGTGCTCTGTGTAATGACTCCTCTCTGGACTACAATGAGGTGAGAACAGCTCCAACCTACTTTGCACACCATAACACACCAATTTATTATCTTACTGTAGTCACTGCACTACACACCATAACACACTTAACGCACCACACCATAAGCACCGCACGACACACCACACCATAACACACTTAACACACCACACCAGACGCACCACACCATAAGCAACGCACGGCACACCGCACCACACCATAAGCCCGACACACCACACCATAAGCACGACACACCACACCATAAGCACGACACACCACACCATAAGCACGACACACCACACCATAAGCACGACACACCACACCATAAGCACCACACGACACACCACACCATAAGCACCACACGACACACCACACCATAAGCACCACACGACACACCACACCATAAGCACCACACGACACACCACACCATAAGCACCACACGACACACCACACGACACACCATACCATAAGCACCGCACGACACACCACACCATAAGCACCGCACGACACACCACACCATAAGCACCGCACGACGCACCACACCATAAGCACCGCACGACGCACCACACCATAAGCAACGCACGGCACACCGCACCACACCATAAGCAACGCACGGCACACCGCACCACACCATAAGCAACGCACGGCACACCGCACCACACCATAAGCAACGCACGGCACACCGCACCACACCATAAGCAACGCACGGCACACCGCACCACACCATAAGCACCGCACGGCACACCGCACCATAAGCACCGCACGACACACCATAAGCACCACACCATAAGCACCGCACGACACACCACACCATAAGCACCGCACCATAAGCGACGCACCACACCATAAGCACCACACCATAAGCACCGCACGACGCACCACACCATAAGCACCGCACGACGCACCACACCATAAGCACCACACCACACGACACACCACACCATAAGCACCACACGACACACCACACCATAAGCACGACACACCACACCATAAGCACCACACCACACGACAAGCACCACACGACACACCACACCATAAGCACCACACACCACACCATAAGCACCGCACGACACACCACACCATAAGCAACGCACGGCACACCGCACCACACCATAAGCAACGCACGGCACACCGCACCACACCATAAGCAACGCACGGCACACCGCACCACACCATAAGCACCGCACGACACACCACACCATAAGCACCGCACGACACACCATAAGCACCACACCATAAGCACCGCACGACACACCACACCATAAGCACCGCACCATAAGCGACGCACCACACCATAAGCACCACACCATAAGCACCGCACGACGCACCACACCATAAGCACCGCACGACACACCATAAGCACCGCACGACGCACCACACCATAACACACTTAACACACCACCTGGTGAGCTACTTTTGTTCCAGTCCAGTAGCATCTGTTTGAAATAATCAAATAATATCATTGTTGACCCTTAACCTGTGGGTGTGTGTGTCCCAGTCTAAGGGTGTGTATGAGAAGGTAGGCGAGGCCACGGAGACGGCCCTGTGCTGTCTGGTGGAGAAGATGAACGTGTTCGACACAGACCTCCGAGGACTGTCCGCTGTCGAGAGAGCTACTGCCTGCTGCTCGGTGTGTGTGTGTCTGTAATATAAAAACACAATCTGTGTGTACCATTGAGACGTGCTGACCTAATTTACCCCCTGGCAGAATGATTGAATGATACATCTCCTGTCTCTCCCTCTATCCTCTCCATCAGGTGATTAAACAGTTGATGAGGAAAGAGTTGACGTTGGAGTTCTCCCGTGACAGGAAGTCCATGTCAGTGTTCTGTTCTCCCAACAAGCTCAGCCGCTCTGCCTCCGGGGCCAAGATGTTTGTCAAGGTCAGCTGTGTGTCTCTCTATCTCTCTCTCACTCCTACTTATCCACTTCTCTATCCCCCCTTCTCTCTCTGCTCTTTCTTGTCGTTTCTATTCCTTACGTGTTTCTTTCTTCTGAGCTCTTTCTCTTACTCTCTGTCCTCCATCTCCTCACTTTGTATCAACTTGTCGTCCCTCTCCCAGGGAGCTCCGGAGAGCGTGCTGGAGCGCTGCCGTTGGATCCGGGTGAACGGGGGCGCGCGGGTGCCCATGACGCCGGCGGGGCGGGAGCAGCTCCAGGGCACCGTCAGGGAGTGGGCCACGGGGCGCGACACCCTCCGATGCCTCGCCATGGCGACCCGGGACTCGCCTCCCGAGATACGCTCTCTCAACCTGGAGAACTCGGCCACCTTCGCCGACTACGAGGTGAGTTTTTTTTTTTTAGGATTGTTATTTCATTTTATGTATCCCTTGTTATTATGCACTGTTATTAATCTCTTGTATTGCTTTTTGGTTGCCTATTTATCTCTTATTTTATAGCTTTTTGACTGTAAAGTGTGTTGTGGTTTTTAAAGTCACTTCAAATACAGTTTTTAATAATGTCCCCCACCCCCAGTCGGACCTGACCTTCGTGGGCTGCGTGGGGATGCTGGACCCCCCCAGGAAGGAAGTACTTGGTGCGGTCCGCATGTGTCGGCAGGCTGGCATCCGCGTCATCATGATCACCGGTAAGACACGCCTTGCACACACACTCCCTCTGTTGTTTGTTGTGTTGTGATACATGTTTGTTGGATGGGGAGACCCAAGACACATTATCCAAGGGGATTTAATAAAGACAACGGTAACATTCTTCCTAGCCTCTCACTCGTCTACCTTAAAATGTTATTATAACGTGACAGGCCGGGACGATACCCGTATCGTAATATATTTTTTTCAATGGCAAAAATGAAAACACGATGCAGACAACTCTTTTGTCCTTTAAAAAGCTGCTGTATGTCAAATATTGGGTGCTTCAGCTTGGAAAAATAAATAAATGTGACATTAGGGCTTTTCCTCAAATAGTTAAATCCACTTTGTTTTTACTTGCCACGATACTAACGAGGATCCCGAAACTGGTATCGGCCCGGCCCTAATAACGCGATCTCAAAGCGTTTTGCCTGCTGGGTGTCATCTCTCCATCTAACCTCTTACCTCTAACTTCACGCCCCCCCCAGGTGACAACAAGGGCACGGCCATGTCCATCTGTCGTCGCGTGGGCATCATCACGGAGGAGGAGGAGGAGGCAGGCAGGGACGACCCGTTCTCAGGGGGCCTGACGGGGAGGGAGTTTGACGAGCTGCCCCCCCACCTCCAGAGGCAGGCCTGTCGTACCGGACGCTGCTTCGCCCGTGTGGAACCCACACACAAGAGCCGCATCGTGGAGTACCTACAGAGCCTCGACGACATCACAGCCATGGTGAGGTGGTGTGTGAGTGGGGCGGCGCTGTGTGTGTGCGAGGGGGCGGGCGTGTGTGAGAGGGGGCGTGGCGGGCTGTGTGTGTGTGTGAGAGGGGGCGTGGCGGGGCTGTGTGTGTGTGAGAGGGGGCGTGGCGGCGCTGTGTGAGTGTGTGTATCTCTCTGTTGGCAGCAGTGTCCCTGTCTAGAGCTCTACTCTGTGACACTTAAAAAAATAAAAGAAATACCTGTTCAATCGCGTGACGGAACTGTTGTCATCGGTAACATTCTTCCTCTGCATTGAGAAGGCATGTTTGCATTGTGTGGGGCCTTTCATGCGTTTCTTCCTGGTTTTGACTGACTGCCTGTTCTTTCTCCCTCCCATCCCTCCACCCCTCTCTCCCCCAGACTGGTGATGGAGTGAATGACGCGCCAGCCCTGAAGAAGGCCGAGATCGGGATCGCCATGGGTTCAGGCACGGCTGTGGCCAAGTCAGCCTCAGAGATGATCTTAGCTGATGATAACTTCTCTACAATCGTAGCGGCTGTAGAAGAGGGCAGAGCCATCTACAACAACATGAAACAGTTCATACGATACCTCATCTCCTCCAACATAGGAGAGGTTGTCTGGTGAGGAGAGGGATTGGACGAGAGGAAGGGGAGAACCATCTATAACAAAATGAAACAGTTTATAGGATACTTAATAGGAGGGAGGGAGGGAGGGTGAGGAGAGGGGGATGGAAGGTGAGGAGAGGGGGATGGAGTGGTACTGAAGGGAGGGATAGGTTGGGGGAGGAAGAGAGCATGGTGGATTACTGTTTTAAAGAAAGGGGAAGGATAACAGAACAGAGGTGCACATTTAGGAGAGGAGTACGCTTTAGGTCAGGTGACAAGAGAGAGAAGGAACATGTCAAAAGGAAAGATGGCTGAAGGGACTATCTTGAGGGATAATAGTAGTCTGGGACAGTGAGTGAGGATTTCTGAATTATTATGTTGTATCCCTCACGCTCTCACCATCCCAACCCTTCTCCCCCTCCTTCTCTCCCCTCCAGTATTTTCATGACGGCTGCTCTGGGCATGCCCGAGGCCCTGATCCCGGTCCAGTTGCTGTGGGTCAACCTGGTGACAGACGGCTTCCCGGCCACCGCCCTGGGCTTCAACCCCCCCGACCTGGACATCATGTCCCGCCCCCCACGCTCCCCCAAGGAGCCTCTTATCTCCAGATGGCTCTTCTGCAGATACCTCATTGTCGGATGTGAGTGGATCTGGTTTATCTGTTTCTATATCTATGGCAGATACCACATCGTGAGGTTATAGATTATGAATAGACAGGGTTCTTGTATTTTGAACTTGTATACCTTACAGATGTAGCCTCATAAGCACTTTGTGACAAATGTATTCGTAAAAAGCCCTATACAAATAACATTTGTGGACAATTGATTGATTTACATCACAATATCAGCTGGGATTCTAGAATATACACATTAATCCTTTGACCTTTCTCTCAGGCTACGTAGGAGCAGCCACAGTAGGAGCTGCAGCCTGGTGGTTCATGGCAGCACACGATGGACCCAAACTCTCCTTCTACCAACTGGTAGGAACACGTCCCTCTCTTCTCTCACGTCTCTTACTTTACCGTGTCTAACCTCCAACCTCTCACTCCCTCCCCATCTCTCTCTATTCTCTCTCTCTCTCCTCTCAGTCCCACTATCTCCAGTGCGGTGAAGGCCACGGGGAGTTTGCGGGGGTGCAGTGCTCGGTGTTCGAGTCGCCCTACCCCATGACCATGGCCCTGTCCGTGCTCGTTACCATAGAGATGTGCAACGCCCTCAACAGGTACACTACTAAAACTACAACTCCCATAATCCATTGCGGCACTTAGCGTCAGTCATAGAGATCACTATCTATGACGCGACACAGAACAGGTTTAGTTCTCGTACGATAACATTTCTATTTGTTAGTCACAGTACATTCTACATGTATGAATATCGACTGTACATTTCGTTCAGTTCTATTGCATGTGTTGTCCACCTGTTGTTCTTTTCAGACATAATGTTTATGTCAAATTCAACACTTTCTTTATGATCATTATATGCATGGATATTCAATAGAGTACAGGTTTATATTAGACATTATTTAGTGGAAGTATGGCTATTTTACTGACTTTGTATTGATATTCCAGAGTTCTGTTGCGTTTTAGTATCAATATTTTATTTGAATCTTTTGAGCTTGTTCTGGTCCATTTCTGAGCTCCGTTGTGTGTCCTCGTCCTCAGTCTGTCAGAAAACCAGTCCCTGCTGAAGATGCCTCCTTGGTCCAACCCCTGGCTGGTGGGAGCTATCTGTCTCTCCATGGCGCTCCACTTCCTCATCCTCTATGTTGACCCCCTGCCTGTAAGTCACTGTGTGTGTGTGCGCATCTGGCATCATTTTGTCAACAACAATAAAATATTAGTCAAACATCTATTTTTCAGTGGCAAATGACGAGACTATAACTGCCTAAATAGACTCTGAAAAAAACAAACTAAATGAAAATGATTTTTCATTTCAGTTGACTAAAATGTGACAATTATCGCAGTGACTAAAATCTGACTACTAAATTGACTGGACAATGATTTTGGGAGAGATTGAGAGCTTTTCAGTGCTGTGCACAGTTAATATTAGCAGCACAGCAGCAGAGTTCTGCTCACCAGGATGCCCCACACAGCCTACATCAGCTGGTGAGCTGCGGGGAGTAAGCGATGAGTGGGACGGGCTCTGCTCCGGCTCCCCCTCCGATTATACACATCACGCTGGCGACTCTTAGCTAACCAGTCATCACCAGCCTTCTAGTTAGTTACCCTTTGCCTGGTTAAGAAACACAAGCTCCTTTTTATGAAATTAAAAACAATAACAGCATTGACTTTAATAGTAAAACAACAGCCTAGCTATGTTTTTCTCTCCCTTGAGTAGGCTATAGAAAAGTATCTTTTTTTTTGTAGTCTCCCTCAACCCTCCCACTTTTCCCACTGAATTTCATATACAGGTTCTGTAACCAACGTAGCCAAGCCTGACTCTTTTCCACAGAGAATGGCTTGATTTTTCTATCCACTAGGCTACTGTTCAAAAGACATGACCCATAATTCCACCGCTATGTTTTTTTCTTTCTTTGTGTTGTTCATTGGCAGGCCGCGTTTCACATTCAGAAAGCATATCGCGGGCCGTTCTAAAACGAGTTGACTGTTTTCCGACGCATCCCACTACGTGGTACCCAGTCAGATATAGCGGACTCGGACTTCAGCCATAGGGACTTGTGAATCGGACTCGAGCACAAAGGGACTTTGAAATCGATTCTTATTTTTGCTTTTTGCAAGAACAGGATCTCATGCATAGAAATATGTTGGTAAGACAAGGTTGTATGTTTGTGCACATGGAAATCAGTGATCTATGTTTACTATAGGTTGTGGTGATAAAAATGTGATGTGACTAAAATGAAAGTAAATTTAGTTGACCAAAGTGGCCCATTTGTTTTCATTATTTTGACAAACTAAACTAAATCATAAAAAAAATGGGACTAAGACTGACTAAAATATCAATGACTAAGACTAGACAAAACCAAAAAAAAGTGCCAAAATTACCAGTGCTTCACAGGGGTGGGTGTGTGATATTATATTGTGCTCTCTATCTCATTGTCTAACCATCCTTCTCCTTTCTCTCTCTCTCTCTCCCCTCTTCTCCCATCCAGGTGGTGTTCCAGATCCGCCCCCCTGTCGTGGCCACAGTGGGTTGTGGTCCTCAAGATGTCCCTTCCAGTCATCTTCATGGACGAGGCCCTCAAGTTCCTGGCCCGGAACTGGATTGAGCCGGGGACCGACGTGGAGCGCCAGGAGGAGGAGCGGGAGCGCCGGCGGAGGGGTCAAGGGTCAGGGGGCATGACTGCCGCTGTGAGCAGGGCGTTCAAGGGCGTGTCCTGGTCATTCGTTTTAATGTCGTTCCCCCTATTGGTCTGGATCTACAGCCTGGACTCTGATATTACTAACATGTTCTATGAGTGAAGGGGGAGAAAGGGGGAGGGAGGGGGTTGGGTTATGAATTAAAGGGCGGGAACTATAACATAAATAGGGGAGCAAGTTGAGGAGAAATGGTGGTGAAGAAAAAATACAAAAAATACATTTGAGACGGTGAGAGGAAGGAAGGGAAGAGCACTGATACATCCTAGCTCAGCACTCTGACTTTTTGAATATGGGCTCTGAACATAAGTGAGAGATTTTACAAAACTCAAGGTCCTATTCAATCAAGCCTGGTTTAGCAAGTTACCGGAATAAGTCTTGAAAATACCACTCCTCTTGTGCAGAAAGAATGCACGTTTAGGTTCATGCAGCTCCTTGACAACTTAATTTTTACAATGTGAGACAAACCAGAAAAGAAAGGCAACTGTGTAGTTGATTCAAACAATCTTTCTGGCTGCTCAGAATGAGTTATTTTTCAATTGATCTTCTCTCCGGAAAGCTGGTTAGCGGATTTGGTTTACTATGGCTGTTGCTTGTGTCTTGAACTCTCCTGCATATTTATTCCATTTTGAAAGGGAAAGTACTGTCTATAGATGATTTATAACATAGAGTACTTTATTAATTTCATTCCAGTTTCTCTACCTGTAAGGTGACAGGTGGGAAGGTAGAGAGAAAGTGAGGGAGAAAGAAGCTTCTTCAGTCCAGTCAGACTGGCCACACCGACACTCCAGCCAGCTTCAGAAATTAATATTTGATTTAATTTAGATGTCATCAAACTGTCTAGGGAAGAGGACAGCAGAGTACTTCTTTAATGTGGATTTCTTAGGGTTATGAGCTGGCAGAGCTGGATTTTGAAAAGTTAAAGATTTGGCGTTCGTTTTCACTGCAATATTCATATTTATTAATACATCACAACACTGAATTGTCTTTTTTTTTTTTTTTCTGTCTGATATTTTTCTATGCTTAACTTCTTTGCTACAGAATGGATGTTGCCTCCATGTATGGTTCTGATAAAGGTTGGCTACTCTTTATGACATCATAAACCCATTATGACATCATACCGTTTGTCTCATCATGCGTGTTTGAGATTGACTACTGGTACATTGCAGTTGGACTGCTCAGAATCACTGATCTCCAAATCACCTTTGTGATCAACATTAGCGATTCTGCGCTGTGCCTTGCTCAAACTCATCCTCATCAAACACGCTGACTATGTTGGTCTATACTATAACTTTCCAGGTTGGCATCTTTTTGCGTGACCAGATTTGTTTTGATGTCCTGCACATGATTTCAGACCTGCATCTTTAAAGTTACGATGTCACAATCCTGACGTAGGCCTAGAAGCAGTAGACTTACGTCTCCGGAGGGCTCCAGCATCTCTGACATTGAATTGTGTAATCGTGACGACTCATTGTTGTCAGGCTGAGAAATTGCATCATATTTTAGCTAGGCTACTCTACCGTTCTACTAGTTGGCTGTGTGTTTTGATAGTCTAACAGCCACTGTGACATCACACCATGAACTAAAGGTACAAAGTTGTGTAGTCTGCTCATGTGGACACCAATACCACTTCCCCTGTAGTAGTGGGTTTGTTAGGGCTGGGAACACTATTTGTCTTTTTATTTACTGAACACCACATTTGCTAACTCCCCCCAGACATGCAACAGTTTTTTGTTATTATTATGATTGATATAATAACTATTACGGTAATTCTGATTTAATTAATTGTCGTTGTGGCATCTGTAGTACCCCTACTGTGACTGTAAAGAATTAGGGGGGTGCTATTTTATTTTCTGAATGTGGTAAAGGGTGGTGGGGGGGGAGTTATTAAAATCATGAATAGGTGTAAGAATTAGCGTAGTGGAAAAGGGGCGATTAGGGAGGCGAAGAGGGGTCGTCTGACAGGGTGGCTTTACAGAAGAAAGAGGGATGAGGGAGAGATGCTGAGAGGTCTTTTCTTTCTCTACTGGCGCTCTGACAGAGTGCTCTCTGTCTTCATCTGAAACCAATAAGCAAAATAATTATACAACATTTAACGACTTCAAAGAAATGAACATGCAGTGGAGTTAATTGAAAAAAATAATAATTAAGGTGGCAATGTATTTAGTTTATTGTAGATCGTTCCATTGCTGTCTGTCACACTACTTGCTATTTCATTTATGGAAGATGGGAAATGCTTTATGGGATGAAAACAACAATAAAATGGTTCATTTAAATCTATGTTTCTGTGGTGTCTCATTTGACAGATGGGATCAGAGCCATGTATATAAATACATGACTCTGGTTAGGGGTATTCTTCACATTGTAAAGCCATGGTGTGTCTCAATTTGGCCCCTCACCATGTAGGCCAGGGTTTCCCAAACTCGGTCCTGGGCCCCCCTCCCCTGGCAGCAGGTTAGGTTTTTGCCCTATCAATACACAGCTGATTTAAAATAATACAAAGCTTGATGATGAGAATCAGCTGTGTAGTGATAGGGCAAAAACCTAAACATGCACCCAGGGGAGGAGGGGGTCCAGGACCGAGTTTGGGAAACCCTGATGTAAACTAACCTCACCAGGAACAACTCTGGGCCCTAATGAAGAAAAATTCGTCTCCGTGTTATGCTGTTAGTGTATTTAAATATTCGCCTCAAGGTGGCGCAGTGGAACAAGTTTTCTATTTGACAGCTGTAAAGTACCACTTTGACAACTGAGCGTCCTGCGTTTATACGTAAAGGAAAGTCGTTGCGGCGTCTCTCCTGGCTGAAGTCTATATAAAGACGTTAGGAAGGAGAGAGAGGAGGGGTTTATAGCCAGACAAATGTAATGAAGTTGTGACGAGGAACTAACTGAATGTAGGGAAGTTTCACAAGACCCACTGTGACTGACTGTGTAACGTGTTCGCAGCAGACAAACAGTTGAAATCCTGCTTTTTTTTTTCACTAAAGAAGGGAAATAAACCATTTACCATATATTAATTCTTTCAGGAATTAGCGTTTGAAGTAAGTCATTTCCATAATTTTTTGTTGTTGCATGTTCAGAAATGTTGCTGATCCTTTGTGTGTCTGGTAAGAGGAAGAGGAGTTTGGCTTTACGCACATGGCACAAGACTTCTCTTGTATATTAGTTTCCCCCCACACACATTTTTCGTTTTAATTTTTCATAATCTTTCATTTGTTATCCTATTAATGTGCTTAACGTTTTTGTAGACCGAGTGACACGGATGATTTTATATCAGTTTGCACAATGCTAAAGTTAATATGTTGACACTTGTGTTTGGCGCCAATTATATACATACAAAAATGCCCTTCACACGTTTCAGGTGTCGTTTGGCAATAAAAATAGTATAACGGAGGGTGACCAGTAGTTTGTTTATAGTCAACTTTGTATACTTAGAAACAGCACTGGGGGCAATCCATGCGTTATCCACGCGCTGTGCACGTAACAGGTGACACCACTGGTGACACCTGGACGCAGCTGTCAGTGCGCACTCACGGGAGCACGAGGAGGGGTCATGCGCGTCCACCACCCACGGACAGGCGGCACGAGTGGAAACAGCTGAAAGAGAGGGAAAGGTGGGGCAGTTTTACCACCCCTGGTTTTATATATTGTGTATTTACTCTGCCGTAGCTGGTGGCTGAATCAGGAATAGGAAATTCAGCAACTCTTGGAGGGTAGTGGAAGTTGATAAAAGGGCTTGTTAATGATTACGTTTTGATTACAACTTCCACTGTCCTCCAAAAGTTGCTGAATTTCTTAGAATGATGCTTTCCAACTCAATTGTAAATCAAATCAATTTTTATTGGTTGCATACACATTTAGCAGATGTTATTGCGGGTGTAGCAAAATGCTTGTGTTCCTAGCTCCAGCAATGTAGTAATATCTAACAATTCACAACAATACACACAGATCTAAAAGTAAAAGAATGGAATTAAGAAATATATATATATATATATATATATATATATATATATATATATGATGTGATGTATAGACATGGACAGTATGTGGATAGAAATGTAGTATATTTGTAGGATACTTGGGATAGAATAGTGTGTATATATACAGAAATAGGTGAATAGGATGGCATTGACTAGAATACAGTATGTAAACAAAACTAAAGTGACCAGTGTTCCATTATTAAAGTGACCAATGATTCCATGTCTATCAGCAGTCTCTAAGATGCAGGGTTGAGTAACCGAGTGGTAGCCAGTTAGTGACCGTGACAAAATTCAGGGCAGGGTACTGTGTGGAGGACACACAACCAACAAAAATACTGAGACGTTTCTAGAAGTAGAACTGCCGTTTCCGTCTCTTTCCTGTGAAAGAGAAAGATAATTAATTGACAAACTATTTCCCCCTTTTTCACTCTGGTTCTACCCGCACACTAAACAAAAAATGACTTATGATCAGTGCCTGAATCGGGCCAGTACACACCGGTACTATGTCCAGGCTCCTCACGTTTTCTGTGGCTTGAGTTCTAGCACTTCTTATAGAATATTGGCTTAAGAATTGCAAATCAAATTGTATTAGTCACATGCGCCGAATACAACAGGTGTAGTCTTTACAGTGAAATGCTTACTTACGAGCCCCTAACTGACAGTGGAGTTAAAAAACCCCAGATAAGAATAAGAGATAAAAGTAACAATTAAAGCGGAGCAGTAAAATGTAACAATATATACAGGGGGGTGCCGGTACAGAGTCAATGTGCGGGTGTACCGGTTAGTTGAGGTATGTACATGTAGGTAGAGTTAATTGAAGTGACTAGGCATAGATGACAACATAGAGTGGCAGTGGTGTGGAGAGGGGAGGGGGGGCAATGCGAATAGTCTGGATAGCCATTTGACTAGATGTTCAGGAGTTATATGGCTTGGGGGTAGAAGCTGTTTAGAAGCCTCTTGGACCTAGACTTGGCGCTCCGGTACCGCTTGCCATGTGATAGCAGAGAGAACAGTCTATGACTATGGTGGCTGGGGTCTTTGACAATTTTTAGGGCCTTCCTCTGACACCGCCTGGTATAGAGGTCCTGGATGGCAGGAAGCTTGGCCCCAGTGATGTACTGGGCCGTTCGCACTACCCTCTGTAGTGCCTTGCCGTCTGAGGCCGAGCAGTTGTCATACCAGGCAGTGATGCAACCAGTCAGGATACTCTAAATGGTGCAGCTGTAGAACCGTTTGAGGATCTGAGGACCCATGCCAAATCTTTTTAGTCGCCTGAGGTTTTGTCTTGCCCACTTCACGACTGTCTTGGTGTGCTTGGACCATGTTAGTTTGTTGGTGATGTGGACACCAAGGAACTTGAAGCTCTCAACCTGCTCCACTGCAGCCCTGCCGATGAGAATGCGGGCGTGCTCGGTCCTCTTTTTCCTGTAGTCAACAATCATCTCCTTTGTCTTGGACACGTTGAGGGAGAGGTTGTTGTCCTGGCACCACACAGCCAGGTCTCTGACCTCCTCCCTATAGGCTGTCTCGTTGTTGTCGTGATCAGGCCTACCACTGTTGTGTCATCGGCAAATGTAATGATGGTGTTGGAGTCGTGCCTGGCCGTGCAGTCATGAGTGAACAGGAAGTACAGGAGGTGGCTGAGCACGCACCCCTGAGGGGCCCTTGTGTTGAGTATCGGCATGGCGGATGTGTTGTTACCTACCCTTACCACCTGGGGGCGGCCCGTCAGGAAGTCCAGGATCCAGTTGCAGAGGGAGGTGTTTAGTCTCATGGTCCTTAGCTTATTGATGAGCTTTGAGGGCACTATGATGTTGAACGCTGAGCTGTAGTCAATGAATAGCATTCTCACGTAGGTGTTCCTTTTTTCCAGGTGGGAAAGGGCAGTGTGGAGTGCAATATAGACTTCATTATCTGTGGATCTGTTGGGGCGGTATGCAAATTGGAGTGGGTCTAGGGTTTCTGGGTTGATGGTGTTGATGTGAGCCACGAACAGCCTTTCAAAGCACTTCATGGCTACAGATGTGAGTGCTACGTGTCGGTAGTCATTTAGGCAGGTTACCTTAGTGCACAGTCACTATGGAGGTCTGCTTAAAACAGACTCAGACAGGGAGAGGTTGAAAATGTCAGTGAAGACACTTGCTAGTTGGTCAGCGCATGCTCACAGTATGCGTCCTGGTAATCCGTCTGGCCCTGCGGCCTTGTGAATGTTGACTTGTCTAAAGGTCTTACCCACATCGGCTGCGGAGAGTGTGATCACACAGTCTTCCAGAACAGCTGGTGCTCTCATGCATGTTTCAGTGTTATTTGCCTTGAAGCGAGCATAGAAGTAGTTTATCTCGTCTGGTAGGCTTGTGTCACTGGGAAGCTCTCGGCTGTGCTCCCCTTTGTAGTCTGTAATGGTTTGCAGGCCCTACTACATCCGATGAGCGTCAGAGCCGGTGTAGTGCGACTCGATCTTAGTCCTGTATTGACGCTTTGCCTGTTTGATGGTTTGTCGGAGGGCATAGCGGGATTTCTAATAAGCTTCCGGGTTAGAGCGGCAGCTCTAGCTTTTAGCTCAGTGCGGATCCTGCCTGTAATCCATGGTTTCTGGTTGGGGTATGTACGTATGGTCACTGTGGGGACGACGTCATCGATGCACTTATTAATGAAGCCAATGACAGATGTGGTGTACTCCTCAATGCCATTGGAGGAATCCCGGAACATATTCCAGTCTGTGCTAGCAAAACAGTCCTGTAGCTTAGCATCTGCTTCATCTGACCACTTTTTTATTGATCTAGTCACTGGTGCTTCCTGCTTTAAGTTTTGCTTGTAAGCAGGAATCAGGAGGATAGAATTATGGTCAGATTTGCCAAATGGTGGGTCGAGGGAGAGCTTTGTATGCATCTCTGTGTGTGGAGTATAGGTGGTTCAGAGTTATTTTCCCTCTGGTTGCACATTTAACATGTTGAAAGAAATTAGGTAAATCTGATTAACGTTTCCCTGCATTAAAGTCCCCGGCTACTAGGAGCGCCGCCTCTGGGTGAGCGCTTTCTTGTTTGAGCGCTTTCTGTCTTGCCCCGGCCTCTGACTGTGGCGGTATGTAAACAGCTACAAAGAATATAGATGAGAACTCTCTCGGTAGGTAATGTGGTCTGCAGCTTATCATGAGAAACTCCACCTCAGGCGAGCAATGTCTCGAAACTTCCTTAGATATCAGCTTCCTTAGATATCAGTGCACCAGCTGTTGTTTACAAAAATACATAGACCGCCACCCCTTGTCTTACCAGACGCCGCTGTTCTATCCTGCCGTTACATCGTATAACCAGCCAGCAGTATGTTGATATTGTCGTCGTTCAGCCACGACTCCATGAAGCATAAGATATTACAGTTTTTAATGTCCCGTTGGTAGTTTAATCTTCCCAATAACTCGTCCATTTTATTGTCCAAAGATTGCATGTTTGCGAGCAGAATTGAGGGGAGTGGGGGTTTATTCGATCGCCTCCTACTCCTCAGAAGGCCCGCCCTCCGGCCTCTCTTTCTCCGCCTCCTCTTCACGCAGGTCACTGGGGTCGGGCCTGTTCCCGAGGGAGCCGTATATCCTCCGCCTCGGGCTCGTCAGAATCGTGAATAAAGAAAATGGATTCTGCAAGTCCGTTGAGAGTAATCGCAGTCCTGATGTCTACAAAGTAATTTTTAGTCATAAGAGACTTAGCAGCAACATTATGTACAGAAATAGTAAAAAAATAAGTTACAAACAATGCAGATTAAAAAACACAATAGTTTATGGGGACTTAAAAGGTCTGCCTTCTGCTCCGGCTCCCTTTTACAGCAGAACCTTATCTAAACTGTACTCGCACCCATTTCAAGCACTGTTGAAATTATGACCATCAAGCCACATCTCCCTGTTTTGTCATTTTAGCAGACACTCCTATCCAGAGCAACTAGAGTTAAGTATCTTGCGCAAGGGAACATCAAAAGATTTTTCACCTAGCTGGCTCGGGGATACGAACCAGCGACCTTCCGGTTACTGGCCCAACGGGCTTAACCCGCAAGGCTACCTGCTGTCTCCATGTGAATGATGGTTGGAAGTGACGTGACATCCCATTGGTGATCGTCATCATAGCGATCATAAGTCAGTCAGTCAGTCATTGTGGACAGGACTCGTGTGGCAGGTGCTGTCTCTCTGGATGCGTCCCAAATGGGCACCCTATTCCTATAGTGCACTATAAAGGGGAGTTGGGTGCCATTTGGGGCCCATCCTCTGTCTGGCCCTTTCAAGGTTGAGATACAACTTTATCTGTTCTTCTGGGGGTGGGCATCGGAGTTCAAAAATCAGAGAGACCGACAGACTAAAGAGATGGAGAGAGAGATCAACCAAAATGGACATGGGAGGGGGATTCTTCAGAGGGGGTCTCCTCAGACCCAGCGCCAGGATGAAATGATTAAGGGGGGTAGTTGAAATCAGTGAGGGGGTACAATTTTGGTGGGTTCTTGCATTGGAATTATATTGAACTCAATTAACATAAAGTTCAAATGCCGAGACTCCAAGACCATTGATTGAGTGCTTTTAAAGTAGCCGATCTCCGCTGCGCTGTATCAGCACTAAACACACTAAAGCAGGGCCATTTTGGTAATGAATATAGGCTACAAGATAGATAGTGTTATGCACCTATTACTAACAGCCTATGTGAATGCAGCCGTACACACTGCTGTCTTACCAAAATAAGGCCAACTAAATGCTGAAAGTAGTAGCCTAGTTATTCATGCGTGCAAACTAAAATACTGAATAGCAAGCAGTTTGGCTTAGAATACCGACACAACTGCAAATAAGAACGAATGAATGAGAACTGAACAAAACATCTGTACCAAGGAAGCGTAGTAAACAAAATATCAGATTGATAAAGGCATGACTCAATCTGTATTAAGGCTAGTTACATTAACAGTAAACAAACGCAGTATTCACAAGGCAAATGGAGATCCAAATATATCCTCCTACAGTGAGATGCAGCCATGCACAACTGTCTTGCCAAACAAATAGGCCCATGGGCCCATAGGCCCACTTCAAACATGGAAACCCATGCCGCTCAGGAGTACAGCAACCCGTTGTGGCACAAAACACTTCGATCCAAGCTATCAATTTAGTAACGCCGGCCTACCATAAACACGTTTCCAATAGGTACAGTTCCATTTACAACCACGACAACAAATAGGCTACCAAGAAAACCATAATAGAATGTATCTATTTCTATGAAGATACATACCGATATGTAGCTATACAGAGAGGCGTCATTTGGGTTCTTGCATTGGAATTATATTGAGTATTCCAGCCACTCTTTCTATGAACCAGTTCAAATAAAGGTAGGGTAGGATTCTAGGCTAACCTGGCCGACTCCTCTGTTCCAAGAACATCAGGAACAGTTGGAGGTGGAGAGAGCTATGGAGACATTATCCCGGCGGCGCTTGTGGACACAGCGCAGGGGAGATACAGATTTTGCACCAACATGTCACTCAATCATTTGAACTTTTTTGCTATTTTTATATAGGAACATGCAACTAAAACTGAGGGGGCACAAGTTTCAACTGCCCCCTCGTGGAGCTGGGCCAGGGTCTGGTTAATACTCGCCTAAATTAAATCTGAGGGTTCAGAAAGGTTGTCTTCGATACTCCATCATACATTTGTGTGTCATAAGGAGCAGAGAGGTCGGGGGTTAGAGGTCATTGTCTAACACTCTCCAATGTTTGGGTTCAGTATGAGCACGTTCCAGATACAAGATCCTTATGTCATATAGATGTGGTAGTAAGTAACCTAATAGTTGGTTAAAATCACATGATTCACACCCGATGATGTCATCGTAAAAAACGTATCTTCTATCTTTGTGACTATAAAACATAGAAACCCGTCGTTTTCATATGTTGATGTTGGGGTGGTGCTAGAGATGATCAATTTGATGTTGAAAAATAGTTTTCCCTTTAAACATTTCTCCAGCCATTGTAATTACCAGATATTCTGTGCAACATAGATGTGCTCCCCTGTAGTGTACTAGTGTAGTTAAGTGTCACTAGGTCTGTGACCACTGCAGCTATTTTTGTCCCCAGGTGGCAGGAGTCCCAGTCTGGCTGTAGGCACGTGTTCAAGAGAGGTAATAGACCCTCAGTCAAACCTGCTTTAACTACACACACAGTCACAGATAGACTGACTGGCAGATAGACTTCACACTTACAGTACCAGTAAAAAGTTTGGACATACCTACTCATTCAAAGGTTTCTCTTTATTTTTACTATTTTCTACATTGTAGAATAATAGTTAAAACATCAAAACTATGAAATAACACATGGAATCCTGTAGTAACCAAAAAAGTGTTAAACAAATCAAAATATATTTTATATTTGAGATTCTTCAAAGTAGCCACCCTTTGCCTCAATGACAGCTTTGCACACTCTTGGCATTCTCTCAACCAGCTTCACCTGGAATGCCTTTCCAACTGCCTTGAAGGAGTTCCCACATATGCTAAGCACCTGCTGGCTGCTTTTCCTTCACTCTGTGGTCCAACTCATCCCAAACCATCTCAATTGGGTTGAGGTCGGGTGATTGTGGTGGCCAGGTCATCTGATGCAGCACTCCATCACTCTCCTTCTTGGTCAAATAGCCCTGACACAGCCTGGATGTGTGTTGGGTCATTGTCTGACATCTGACAACCACTTTCTAATGCATACAGACTTCATGCCTATTGGCCACAGGCAAACATGCAAATTTGTGAGTTATACCCAGGAGGAAAATCTTCTCACTAGAATTTCAAAATGTTTACAAGGCACAGAGTCTAAACCCTCCCTCACTAGGTCAGGCTGTGTGCATATGTGTGTGCCATATGCACGTGCAAATAACAGAGTGTGTGTTTCGTGTCAGTCCCTGCTGTCTGATACCTGATAGGTCCACGGCGTGAAGTCAGACACACAGCAATAAGGTCAATTCAGGGGTCACTACTCTACTCACCATTCAGCTCTTTTGTCCTCTTTATCCCTCTTTTATTCTTCTTTACACCAATCCCTTATTCCTCTCTCCCTCCTAGTGGAAGGTAGATCTTTCCACCTACACTAACAGGGAAACTGGCCCTGTTTTCTTCAAGCAGTTATTCCACGGTCAGAATTAGGTACTAACGGATGACATGTAACCGGGATTACGTAGTCAGATTACAAAACTGAAGTAACTGTAATCAACCCCCCAAAAAATGTAAACGCAAGTAATCTGATTACAGTTACATTCTTAAAAACATCTGATTACATTTTGGATTGCTTCAAGTGATTGCTTCAAACACACTGAGATGGCAAGTTTTTAAAGCTGTGCTGAGCCACACAGCTTGGAAGTCACCTTTCAGTGGGAATGGAAGCTTTTCCCTTTTTTTCTAATATATTTGTAATCTCCAAAACTGCAACATTTGGTCTCCCTTGTTACCTTCCACAGAAAAATTTGAAAACCAAAAAACATCAGACCCCCACTTACTGAGAACTGAATTTTGGATTTTGAAATTTGTCAACACAGCCACATCCTGTTCACTTCCCAAGCACAAATCAGCTGCTTACTCGGCTCAACCTCTAGTTACAGTGGAAATGAGTACTCTCAAATCGACCGTTCTGTCTTTGCAGTAACGCTGAGAGATTAGTGCTTTTTGAGGTCGGTTTCAGTTCGATTGTTAAAAAAATGATCATGGTTTTCGATTTTGGTTTAGATAATAATAAAAAAAAAACATTAAATGCACTATGCATTATGTGGGTTGAATGCTGTAACAACACCGAATAAAACAATGAATAAAAGTCCCATGATGGTAGTGACTGTTCATTACTGCTTATCACTTATTAACCATCATCTAGTTACATTATTTGAATAAAATATTTCAATTGTTGTGTATATAATAAAACATTTATTTTATTACTTTATTAATTCATTCCAAGTCATCTCATCTCTAGCTGCTGCCTATGCTGTCTAACAAAGTCACTATTTTGTAGTTCTTCAAAGTAAATAAGGCATACTTCTATGACCGCTGAATACCAATTATCAATCACTTAGATCAGGTATTTTCAGGTAGAGTTCCTCACAAAGCAACTGCTCTCGAACACGCATTCTAACGTAGCAGGCATAAAAGAAACACACAGACCGGACAAGTAGGCGCACAATGGACATTGTAGTTAATTACCAGGTTTTCTGCGCTAAACTGTAGAATATTTGCCTGTTGGAAACTAAAACTCCCTAGTTGATCTGATTTATCTCTAGAAGAACTGTCAATGTGCGCTTTGAGCTCACAATACAAAAACAATGGAATTCATATAATTGAAACTGACAAAAACGACAAATAACCAACATTTCGGTTAATCGCTCAGCGCTACTTCACAGACAGATCAATGTGTTTTTGCAAACTTAGAATAGTCTACATTGACTATATACACAATGGATCATCCAACTCATAAAAAAGTTAGATTTCTCTTGGATCCGTTACATCTGTCTATTGAAGTATTTATCATTCAAATGACCTTAACCTCTTTTACTGGCCACAATCTTTTTTTTCAAGTAGTCCGCCCAACCCTGAGTTTCTAGGATACTCCTCTTGCTTAGCTATATGTTTTATAGAAAGTCAATGTCAACATATTCTGATTATAACAGAACTGAAAGAGAAACCATTCAGCACAGCGTCCTTCCGGAAACCAGAGTTATGTTGTTGCCGTGATGGTGGTGGTGAGTCAGTCATGTGGTTAACCTCACTCTCAGTAGTAGTATCCCACAGAGAATTTATATTGCTGTTCCTCTCTTTTTGTTGCTCTCTGAGCTCAGATGAAAGTGAGGAGGAAAGTAGCTGCATACTTAAAAAAAAAACATCCTTTCTTGCTTTGATGTGTATTTTTTGTCGACCTTTGAAGTTGTTGATGCAACAGTGAAGATCTGTACGGACAGTGTGTGCGGTACTTCATTCTGTAAGAAAGGATTGTTAAATGTTAAACTCTCTCTCCTCTATCTTCCCCTTCCTCTCGTCTTTTTCTTTCTACCACCTTCTCCCTCTCTCGCTCTCTCCCCAGAGCAGCGATGGCTCCTTCTCTGGCCCAGGCCTATCGTAGGCGCTGGTGGATGGCGGTGACTGCGGTCATTGAGAACCTGCTGTTCTCTGCTGTGCTGCTGGGCTGGGGATCGCTACTCATCATGCTCAAGAACGAGGGCTTCTACTCACACCTCTGCATAAGTACGTCCCCATCCATGGTAACACTCACCCAGGGATACGGTATACTTCATGGTTGGGGTCAATTCCATTTCAATTCCAGTCACTTGAGAAAGTAGACCAAATGCCAATTCAAAATGTTCCTCATTGAAAAGCATTTAAGAGAATTTCAGTGTACTTCCTGAATTGTCTGGAATTGAAATGGAATTGACCCCAGGTATACATAAACCTGTGCATAGATACTGTGGGGTGAATCCTAACTACCACTGATATCAATGCATGACTAAGTGAAAATTCAACTCCAGTGGAAAAACTTGGGATTCGCCCCCTGTATACATCCATAGATATATATGTCTATAGCACATGTGGTTTCCTGTGTCTTGTATAGTTCTCAACTCCCCTCTCTCTCTCCACCTCCTTACCCTTCTCCTGCTCCCCCCTCTCTCTTCACCTCTCTCCACCCCCCCTCCCAGACAATGAGACAGTGTTCAGTAACATCAGTTCGTGGGACAGTGGTATCTGGCATAGCTGCGTGGACCAGGAAGAGATGTTGAATCTGGGCTTTACCATTGGCTCCTTCCTGCTGAGTGCAGCCACTCTGCCGCTAGGTATCCTGATGGACAAGTATGGGCCCCGCCCACTCCGCCTCCTCGGCAGGTAAAAGACAGGAAACATCGTCATCATCATTATAATAATAGTAAATCGTCATCATCTACGCTGTCATTGTCATCTTCGTCATCATCATTACAATCATCATCATTATTGCAATTATCATTGAGCATTGTCATCATTATTATTATTTAAACAATTATCGTGTTCATTATCTTCGTGACCATAATCATTATCTTCACAACCATCGTCATCATCACTGTCTTCGCCAGTCAGCATCATCATCAACTCTCTCTCTTTCAGTGCGTGTTTTGGTTTCTCTTGTGCCATGATAGCTGGAGCTGCCTATAACCCTGAAGGTAAGAATCCTAAGCCACTGTAAATCTCTGTAAATGTACAGAAAATCACATTAAAAACAACATCTGCTTATTACATTAGACTGCACACATAGATCTCACTCACTCTGTCCTCTTGTCTCCTTCTTCCTCCTTCTGCCCCTCCTCCAGTACTCTCGGTCCTCATTTTCATCGCGGTCTCCTTCAACGGCTTTGGAGGAATCTGTCTCACCTTCACCTCCCTCACGGTAAGACACGCATGCACACGCACCCACACACACATCATCCTTCTCCTCTACATGGACACAACAACGACAATATCCAAAGCTACCAAGTTCCCAGAACACACCAGCGGCTGGTGGGAGGAGCTATAGGAAAACGGGCTCATTGTAATGGCTAGGATGGAATTTATGTAACAGTATCAAACATATGGAAACCACGTTTGACTCCGTTCCATTTATTCTATTCCAGCCATTACAATTAGCCCCTCCTCTTCCAATTAGCCCCTCCTCCAGCCATTACAATTAGCTCCTCCCACCACTCATGACCAAAACCTCCCGGCACCTGAAAAGTTTCTTACCCCGTGCTGTGCCCATAGACACTAAAGGACTGTACTCCATGCTGCCATCTCTGAACTGTACACAAAATAACTGCACTGTACTGCATTTGCACTCTGTTAATCTCTCTGCATGTAGATACATTCATACTGATACTGTACATGTGTACACCCACTGTATATCAGCCGTATACCCACTTTAAATCAACCGTATACCCACTGTATATCAGCCATATACCCACTGTATATCAACCGCATACCCACTGTATATCAACCGCATACCCACTGTATATCAGCCGCATACCCACTGTATATCAGCCATATACCCACTGTATATCAACCGCATACCCACTGTATATCAACCGCATACCCACTGTATATCAGCCGCATACCCACTGTATATCAGCCGTATACCCACCGTATATCAACCGCATACCCACTGTATATCAGCCGCATACCCACTGTATATCAGCCGCATACCCACTGTATATCAGCCGCATACCCACTGTATATCAGCCGTATATCCACTGTATATCAACCGCATACCCACTGTATATCAGCCGCATACCCACTGTATATCAGCCGCATACCCACTGTATATCAGCTGCATACCCACTGTATATCAGCCGTATACCCACTGTATATCAACCGCATACCCACTGTATATCACCCGCATACCCACTGTATATCACCCGCATACCCACTGTATATCAACCGCATACCCACTGTATATCACCCGCATACCCACTGTATATCAACCGCATACCCACTGTATAGCAACCGTATACCCACTGTATATCAACCGCATACCTACTGTATGTTAACCGTATATCCACTGTATATAAACCGGATACCCACTGTATATCAACCATATACCCACTGTATATTTTGTATCTCTTCTCATTCTCTTATAGCTCTATGCTCACTCTACCTTTGTTTAAACTCTGACGTCTGTATTCTGTCTCTAAATGTTGTCTATCACTAGCAGCACCATATCAAGTACAATCCTGAGTACCTGCAAATGTACTTGGTGAATAAAGGTGATCTGATTCTGACCAGCCTCCTCTGGAACATATGTTATTATAACCATATAAATAGATTCAATGGATATAACTAACTATACACTGAGTGTACAAAACATTCCTGAACACCTGCTGTTTCCATGACATAGACCAGGTGAAAGCTATGATCCCTTATTGATGTCACATGTTAAATCCACTTCAGTCAGTGTAGATGAAGGGGAGGAGACAGGTTAAAGAAGAATTCTTAAGCCTTGAGACAATTGAGACATGGATTGTGTATGTGTGCCATTCAGAGGGTGAATGGGGAAGACAAGAAAAGTGTCTTTGAACGGTGTATGGTAGTAGGTGCCAGGCATACCCGTTTGTGTAAAGAACTGCAACTTGTTTTTCACGCTCAACGTGTTTTTCACGCTCAACAGTTTCCTGTGTGTATCAAGAATGGTCCACCACCCAAAGGACATCCAGCCAACTGGACACAACTGTGGGAAGCATTGGAGTCCACATGGGCCAGCATCCCTTTGGAACGCTTTTGACACCTTGTAGAGTCCATGCCCGACAAATTGAGGCTGTTCTGAGGGGGAAATTTAGGGGGTGTAAGTCAATATTAGGAAGGTGTTCCTAATGTTTGGTATACTCAGTGTTCACATGCCACACCACTGTGACTCATACCCTCACAAAGGCTTCTGATTGTGTCGCCATCTACACCGAACGGGTATTGTGTGTAGATTGATGATAATTTCATCCATTTTAGAATAAGGCTGTAACGTAACAAAATGTGGAAAAGGGAAGGGGTCTGAATACTTTCCGAATGCACTGTATATATATATGCACTGTGTGTGTGTATACATATACATTGAAGTCAGAAGTTTACATACACCTTAGCCAAATACATTTAAACTCAGTTTCACAATTCCTGGCATTTAATCCTAGTAAAAATTCCCTGTCTTAGGTCAGTTAGGATCACCACTTTATTTTAAGAATGTGAAATGTCAGAATAATAGTAGAGAATGATTTCAGCTTTTATTTCTTTCATCACATTACCAGTGGGTCATAAGTTTACATATACTCAGTTAGTATTTGGTAGCATTGCCTTTAAATTGTTTAACTTGGGTCAAATGTTTTGGGTAACCTTCCACAGGCATCCCACAATAAGTTGGGTGAATTTTGGCCCATTCCTCCTGACAGAGCTAGTGCAACTGAGTCAGGCTTACAGTAGGTAACCGCTCACACGCTTTTTCAGTTCTGCCCACACATTTTCAATAGGATTGAGGTCAGGGGTTTTTGATGGCCACTCCAATATCTTGACTTTGTTGTCCTTAAGCCATTTTGCTTGGAAGTATGCTTGGGGTCATTGTCTGTTTGGTCACCCATTTGCGACCAAGCTTTAACTTCCTGACTGATGTCTTGAGATGTCGCTTCAATATATCCACATATTGTTCCTTCCTCATGATGCCATCTATTTTGTGAAGTGCACCAATCCCTCCTGCAGCAAAGCACCCCCATAACATGATGTTGCCACCCCCGTGCTTCACGGGTTGGCATGGTGTTCTTCGGCTTGCAAGCCTCCCCCTCTTTCCTCCAAGAATAACGATGGTCATTATGGCCAAACAGTTCTATTTTTGTTTCATCAGACCAGAGGACATTTCTCCTAAAAGTACAATCTTTGTCCCCTTGTGCAGTTGCAAACCGTAGTCTGGCTTTTTAATGGCGGTTTTGGAGCAGTGGCTTCTTCCTTGCTGAGCGGACTTAAAACGATATAGGACTCGTTTTACTGTGGATATAGATACTTTTGTACCTGTTTCCTCCAGCATCTTCACAAGGTCATTTGCTGTTGTTCTGGGATTGATTTGCACTTTCGCACCAAAGTACGTTTATCTCTAGGAGACAGAACGCGTCTCCTTTGTGAGCGGTTTTTCTGTATAGTATGTGTGTATTTTTGTTTTTCTTTGTGTATAAATGTGATTAATAGAGGGTGTGTCTGTTGGCCGTTCAGGGTCTCCACGACACATACTGTACTGCTCCTGGCTCTAAATTCTGGACATGTCCGTCAGGCCAATCAGATCACTGGACTGTCGACACGCCTCTGCCCCCAACCCCTTCCCATAACACACAAGGACACGCATCTCTCCCTCTCTCCCCCTCTCTTTCTCTCCACCCTCTTTCTATCTCCCTCTATCCCCCCCCCTCTCTCTCTCTCTATATATATATATCTCTCTCTCTTTTCTTCTTTCTCTCTATATATATACACACACACTGTAAACCCCCTGGTCTGTGGCAGTAGTTCCATATGGTCAAGGCCCTTTCGTTCCATAGATCTAAATCACACGTCCTTCCGTCAATCCGTCAGACAGTCAATATTAGGTACATGAGCTATATGACCTTCCATTCTCCAGGGCAATCCAGACATATCCCATTCCTCTTTTTGTTGTTGTTGTAGAATGTTGTTCCGATTCTGTTTTAAAGCTCCCTGCTTTTTCTCGAGTTCACCCATCTTCCTACCCTCTCTCTGTCTCCCTACCCCTCTCTCTGTCTCCCTACCCCTCTCTCTGTCTCTCTACCCCTCTCTCTGTCTCCCTACCCCTCTTACTGTCTCTCTACCCCTCTCTCTGTCTCTCTACCCCTCTATCTGTCTCTCTACCCCTCTCTCTGTCTCCCTACCCCTCTATCGGTCTCTCTACCCCTCTCTCTCTGTCCCTCTAACTCTCTCACTGTAGAGCCCTGCATGACATGGCAAACGTCTCGTACGTTTACCTCCTAGTCATTGACTCTTTCGTTCCATCCACCTAAATAATGTCAACCTTTGGTTCTGTCTGCCTGTCTCTGTCTGTTAGTCCATGTCCATGGTAGTGTGTGTGTGTGGGGCACGTAGCTGAGGCCCCTGAATACCTCAGATAGGTCATTAAGAACGAGCTGGAACTCAGCCCTGACCCATACACTGACCTACAGGACCTGGAAAGAGAATGGGCATGAGGCGACTTTATCCGTACCTCTGCCAAGACCTGACCAGGGAAAACTGCAGGTCCTAGTTATTGGCTAAAACTACACTCTTAGAAAAAGGTTTCTATATAGTACCAAAAATGGTTATATCTCTTCATATAGCAGCCCTTAAGGTTCTATATAGAACCCTTTTGTAGGGTTCTTTAATCAGAACCCAAGGGGTTCTATATAGTAAGTGTAGGGTTTATCCTGGTCAGGTCACTTGGTCCGGAAAACTGTGGTACAGGCTAGTATGTCACTATCAGCAGGGTTAAATTGGGAGGGGGGAGAGGGAGTGATAAGAGTGGAAAACAGGGAGAGAGACTGTTGTGGAAAACAGGAAATGTCTTGAAGTAGGGTCAACGTGTGTGTGTGTTTTGCTTCTTACTGGGTTTTTTTTATACAATGTTGCATTTAATTGTTAAAGAGAGAGAACTGCCCAAGAATCTGAAGAATCTCTCTTTTTTTAAACGACTGGTAACTCCCACCCTTTTCCTATTTTCAGATTTTTATTGAACAGATAGTGAAGGGATGACAGAATGGAAAGATATACAGAGTTATTGTTTATATAAATGATTTATATAACTTGTTTACATAGATGCTGTCTTTATAGATTCCGGTTGTTATGCACATCTTTAAATAGAGGTTAGCACAATGCTGTTTGATAAATCTCTTTTAAGCTCAGATTGGCACAGTGTGGAGTGACACAGTTTGCATCCAAAATGTCAGCCTATTCCCTACATAGTGGTCAAAAGTAGTGCACTATATAGCAAATAGGGTGCTACTTCAAATCGTAATACATATCTATATAGAAGTGCAAACTGTTGTAACTCTGAGTCGTCTAGCTTTTATTTTACATTGTATAAAAGTACAATCACAAAGATTTGATTTAGGCCCCCATAGAGAAATCTTGTCACAATTCTGGTATGTATTTAAGCTCAGTGTGCTGATGCAGTATGTGTTGTCACTATATTTAACTTGCGTTTATACCAGCAAAGTAGCCTGACTAATTACCGCTCTGTGCAGCGAACATTCATGTTAGCTCGCGAGATCAGGCGACTTGCGAGGCTACCAGGAAAGCCCTCTGTGATAAACAGGATGTTTTCCAAAGGGAGAGTGGTGCTGACACACAGCCTGATGTGATTGATGTATGTTATTATCTGTGTGTCTTTTTATCCGTATAGGCTGGCACTGGCACATAGTCGTTGGCACGACGTAGGGGGAAATATTCACAGCTGTTGTGTCTGTGTGTTGGGCATTACTTCAGCAGGAGAACTCACTGCTTCTACTGTGCCACCTGCACAGTTTCACACACACAAAATTACAGCAACAAATGCATTTTTGGCGCGCAGACACTCAGTACTTGCACAAAGTCCTCCAACAGAGAACAGAGGAGGGAGAGAATGAGTGAGAGAATGAGTGAGGAAAATAGGAAGGCAACTACAAGACTTCTTGTATGGTATTTGTTTATTCATAACCCCATATGTCCACATGTTCTACCTTTTTCCCAAGTAAAACCATTAGTTTTGCAAAAATGACAGCAACCGAATACATCTAAAATCAGCCCTGCACTGTGTAGCAAAAATTATATGCCGAGTCAGAGGCTGTGAATACAAACCAAGGCTATTCCCCCTGCCTCAGGCTAGCATGTGTCTCCTAAAGCAGCAGAGTAACGGACCTAACACATGTTGTGATGCTGCGTGTCAGGACCCTCTCCGTATAGACGCACAGCTCATATCGCCACCTGGTGTTACATTCATAGAATTGCATCTTGAGCACTTCCAGTGCCTTCCGGAAGTATTCACACCCCTTTACTTTTCCCACATTTAGTTGTGTTAGAGCCTGCATTTAAAATGGATTACATGTAGATGTTGTGTCACTGATCTACACACAATACCCCATAATGTCAAAGTGGAATTTTGTTTGTAGAACATTTTTATTTTATAAAAAATGTAAAGCTGAAATGTCTTGACTCAATAAGTATTCAACCCATTATGGCAAACCTAAATACATTCAGGGGTAAAAATGTGCTTAACAAATCACATAATATTTTCAATAATAGTGGTTAATATGATTTTTGAATGACTACCCCATCTCTGTACCTCGCACATACAATTATCTGTAAGGTCCCTAAATCGAGTAGTGAATCTCAAGCACAGATTCAACCACAAATACCAGGGAGGTTTTTAATGCCTCGCAAACAACGGAACCGGTAGAATTGTGAAAATATAAATTAAAAAAATCAGACACTGAATATCCCATTGAGCATGGTGAAGTTATGAATTACACTTTGGATGGTGTATCAACACACCCAGTGACTACAACGATACAGGTGTCCATCCTAACAGTTGCCGGAGAGGAAGGAAACTGCTCAGGGATTTCACCGTGAGGCCAATGGAGATTTTACAACAGTTTAATGGTTGTGATGGGAGAAAACAACTGAGGATGGATCAACAACATTGTAGTTACTCCACAATACTAACCTAAATGACAGTGTGAAAAGAAGGAAGCATGAACAGAAAACAAATATTCCAAAATGTGCATCCTGTTTGCAACAAGGAAATTAAGTAAACATGCAAAAAACTTTTTGTCCTGAATACAAAGTGTTATGTTTGGGGAAAATCCAACACATCACTGAGTACCACTCTTCATATTTTCAAGCATGGTGGTGGCTGCATCATGTTATGGGTATGCTTGTCATCGACAAGGACTAGGGATTTTTCTGTTGTTGCATAAAAAGATAGGGAATACAGCTATAAATCTTAAAGGAAAACCTGGTTCAGTATGCTTTCCAACAGACACTGCGAGATTTAATTCACCTTTAAGCAGGACAATAACCTAAAACACAAGGCCAAATCTACACTGGAGTTGCTTACAAAGACAACGTTGAATGTTCCTGAGTGGCCTAGTTACAGTTTTGACTGAAATCGGCATGGATCTCTATGGAAAGACATGAAATGGCTGTCTGGCTATGATCAACAACCAACTTGACAGAGCTTGATGAATAATTTAAAAAAAGAATAATGGGCAAATATTGTACAATCCAGGTGTGCAAAGCTCTAAGAGACTTACCCAAATAGCCTCACAGCTGTAATCACTGCCAAAAGTATTGACTCAGGGGCGTGAATAGATATGTACATTTGATATTTCTGTGTTTCATTGTCAATCAATTTGAAAAAAGTTCTAAAAACATGTTTTCACTTTGTCATTATGGGGTATCGTGTGTAGAAAAAAATATATTTAATCAATTTTGAATTCAGCCTGTAACAACAAAATGTGGAATAAGTCAAGGGATATGGAGACTTTCTGAAGGACCTGTACATGGACTCACCTGTGATCTCTCTCTCTCTCTCTCTCTCTCTCTCTCTCTCTCTCTCTCTCTCGCTCTCTCTCTCTCTCTTGCTGTCACCCCTTTCGCTCCCTCTCTGTCTCCCCCCTCTCTCTTTCTCTCTGTCTCCTAGTTACCCAACATGTTTGGGAACGTGGCGCTCCACCATCCTGTCTCTAATGATCGGCTCCTACGCCTCTTCAGCCGTCACCTTCCCTGGAGTCAAGGTAGGACAGTTACTCCTCAGTTCCCTCTGGGAGTTTAGGTCAGTGTTTGTTACAGTAAGCACCTTAACAAATGCTGATTGGTTTGTTGATTGATTGAGGATTCACAGAAAGGCATTACTTTATGGCTTTATTTGATATTGTGAAATATTATAGTTGAATTTGCTAACCTCTTTCCCATACTTCTCTCTCTCCCTCCCTCTGTTTCTTCTCTCCAGTTGATCTATGATCTAGGCGTGTCCTTCAGGGTGATCATGTGGGTGTGGTCGGGGCTAGCCGGTCTCGTCTTCCTCAACTGCTTCCTTAATTGGCCGGGGGAGGCTTTCCCCGCACCTGAGGAGATCAGCTACACGTCAGTATCCATGACAACGTTACTATCATAACACAACATTACATGACGTAACTCTAACGTTATAGACTGTTACAGTAGCCCAAATCATTGAATTACAATTACATTGAACTACTTTCTCCATTGCTCCAATTCCTCCCTCTCTCACTCTCCTTCACTTCCCTTCCTCCCTTCCTCCCTCCCTCCTTGCTCCCTCCCTCCTTGCTCCCTCAGTAAGGAGGTGAAGCTGAGTGGCATGGTGATGGATGACAAGGTGACGGGGGACAGATTCTACAGTCATGTGACCACGGTGGGAGAGAGGATGGCTCCAAAGCAGCATGAGCTAGATCCCTCGTCAGAGCAGCTCCCACCTGGAGAACAGACACAGGGTGAGGAATAGCATAGGATCACAACAAAAATGGTTACAACCAGATAGAGCTAGTTAGAGAACCAGTCAGAACTAGACATAACTGCTACAGTTCAAATGGAAGTGGTCAGAACCGGTCAGAACTGGTCTTCCAGGGCTTCAATCACCAACCAGAATCAATGGACGAGCTCAACCCTACTATAAAATCTACTATCTGTTGAACTTTTTTATGAAAATGTGTTAACAAATTGAGAAAGTAACTTAGCCAAGTGTCATTATCTCATGTTTAATTCTTACCTCCACCCCTTCTTTCCCCTGACAGGTGGCCCTCCGTTCCGTAGTTCAGTCTGCTCGCCCATCTTCCTGTGGAGTCTCATCACCATGGCGATGACCCAGCTGCGCATCATCTTCTTTATGGGCGCCATGAATAGGATGCTGGAGTTCCTGGTTACCCACGGAGACCCACACCGTAAGGACCAATCACTTGTAAAGGTTTTAAGTTGTGGGCACTGTCACATTAGCCTAGTGAAACAAGACTGATATTGTAATAGGTCACATTTTGTTTCACATATCAAGTGACGTGAAACAAAACGTGAGTGCAGTAGTCAGTCTGCCACATGTCTTTATTCTGTCACATATCTTAATCTTTATTTTTTGTAAAGTATATTGAGACGTGAAATGCACTGTAAATAACATTTGACTTGAATATCTGTGGCACCGAATGGGCACAGTTGTAGGAGAATGGCATCTGTGATTTGTTATGATGAATTTGGGACTTCCATGACTTTCTGTGTGTTTTCTGTTTTCAGCCTCTAAGGATCTATTGATGGAGGCAGAGCAACAAGGTGAGAGAATGAGACAGAGAGAAAGATCCTTGTTTGGCATTGGAAGCGCGCGCGCACGTGTGTGTGGAGAGAGGTGTGTGTTTGTGAATGTGTGCGTGCGTGCGTTCTGGTTTGTGTGAGAGAGCGAAAGTGTCTGTGTGTGTTGTACTATATAGTGACTGTGTATGTGCGTGCGTGCGTACGTACGCGTGTGTTTTCTGACCGTGTGTCTCCTCTCCTCAGTGGGTTTCTACTCGTCAGTGTTTGGCTCTCTGCAGCTGCTCTGCCTTCTCACCTGTCCTCTGATTGGCTACATCATGGACTGGAGGATGAAGGAGTGCGACGTAGACCAGAGGTGTGCGTGTGTGTGTGTGTGACAGAGAGGGAGAGAGAGTGAAACAGAGAGAGAGCGGAACAAAGAGAGACCGGAACAAAGAGAGAGAGAGAACATAGGAACTTTGGATATAAACCACCTATCTCATACATCATGCTGATTGGACAGTGTTTACACTTACAGCCCACTAAGAAAATCTCTTGGCCCTAGGTATTTTAAACACATTCCCCTAGTCATTCCTGGCCCCCGAGGAAACTGCATGTCCTTGTATGTGCCTATTGGTGCCTGGGATGCATTAATACAAAATCACCACTAGCTGGCGACATAAGCTGTTCATCCCTATGGAGAGATGGACAGCGTTTGACTAATATTGGTCACAGCTTTCTTTTAAGGGAGAAATAATTCAGAAGAGACCAAGCATGACATGCTGAGAGAGAGCAGGGTTGTGTTCATTAGACATTAACTAAATAAAACGGAGTAAAATTTTCGCTTTCCGTTGCAAATATTACAAAAAAAATGTTTTCTGTGGCGTTCCCCAATAAACACAACCCTTGGTATTTTCCTGATGCTTTTTTATTTTATTTATCCCTGACCTCTCCTCTCCAGCCAACTTGAACCCCCGAAGAGAGACAGGAAGATCCAGAAACTGACCAATGCCATCCGCGCTTTCATCATCACCAACATTCTACTGGTCATCTTCGGAGTCATCCAGATGATAGACAACCTGCCTGTACAGGTAAGAAGACAGCCACACGACCCTACCTCTACCTCACACACCTCACCTGGGGTGCGTTCAGCAGGACACAGCGTTGTGGAACGTTTCGATAGAAATATACATGCCTCTCTCTGAAATGTAAAAAAGGAATAACGTCAGCTCTATTTGTGATATTTTGATCTGCAACGTTCCACAGCATTTCCCTATTGAACGTAGCCCAATACAGGTAGGAACACAGTCACATGACCATGCCTACACTACCTACCCCTGTACAGTTAAATAAACATAAAATGCTGATAACTCGCCTTGTAAAATGCTGATAACAAGAACCCTGTCAGTGTTCATTTTGTCACTCTGATTTAGATTTAGTCTAGTCTTAGTCATTTTTACAAAAATATGTTTTAGTCTTAATCACATTTGTCATTTGAATAATGATTTAGTCTAGTTTTAGTCAACTAAATGCCCTTTCATTTTAGTCATTTGTATCGCCTCATTAACCTATAGTAAACATAAATCACTTACTTCCATGTGCACAAACATACATAACCTTGTGATAAGTTTGGTTTCTGAGCTTTAACTATTGTTAATCATTAGTTATAAAAGAGACAGCAAATCAAATCCCATTTTATTGGTCACATACACATGGTTAGCAGATGTTAATGCGAGTGTAGCGAAATGCTTGTGTTTCCAGTTCCGACCATGCAGTAATATCTAACAAGGATGAGCGATGGCTGTGCGGCATAGGCAAGATGCAGTAGATGGTATAGAATACAGTGTATACATATGAGATGAGTTATGTAGGATATGTAAACATTATATAAAGTGGCGTTATTTAAAGTGACTAGTGATACCTTTATTAAGTCAATTTATTTAAGTGGCCAGAGATATGAGTCTGTATGTTGGCAGCAGCCTCTCTATGTTAGTGATGGCTGTTTAACAGTCTAATGGACTTGAGATAGAAGCTGTTTTTCAGTCTCTCGGTCCCAGCTTTGATGCACCTGTACTGACCTCGGCTTCTGGATGATAGCGGGGTGAACAGGCAGTGGCTCAGGTTGTTGTTGTCCTTGATGATCTTTTTGGCCTTCCTGTGACATCGGGTGCTGTAGGTGTCCTAGAGGGCAGGTAGTTTGTTCCGGTGTGGCGTTGTGCAGACTGCACTACCCTCTGGAGAGTCTTGTGGTGCAATTGCCGTACCAGGCGGTGATACAGCCCGACAGGATGTTCTCGATTGTGCATCTGTAAAAGTGTGTGAGTGTTTTAGATGACAAGACACATTTCTTCTGCCTCCTGTGGTTGAAAAGGCGCTGTTGCTCCTTCTTCACCGCGCTGTCTGTGTGGGTGGACCATTTGAGTTTGTCCGTGATGGGTACGCCGAGGAACTTAACTTTCCACCTTATCCACTACAACACCTACTCATTCAAGGGTTTTTCTTATATTTTTTTAACTATTTTCTACATTGTAGAATAATAGTGAAGACATCAAAACTATGAAATAACACATATGGAATCATGTAGTTACCAAAAAAGTGTTAAACACATTTAAATATATTTTATATTTGAGAAAATATTCAAATAGCCACCCTTTGCCTTGATGACAGCTTTTGCACATTCTTGGCCACAAATGTAAAAAAAAAAATAAGAAATTGGTGCTGTCTTGTTTGCGTATATAAGGAATTTGAAATGATTCATACTTTTACTTTTGATATTTAATTATATTTAAAACCACATACAAATACTTTTACTCAAGTAGTATTTTACTGGGTGACTTTTACATTTACTTGAGTCAATTGGGTACTTTTTCCACCACTGAACGGGGTCTAATGACTTTTGAACGGGAGCTAATGACGGTTTCGGCCCAGTGATGTAGTCGAGTAACTCAACCTTGAGTCCGAATTGAGGTGCAAATAGTCTGGGTAGCCATTTGATTAGACGTTGAGAAGTTTTATGGCTCGATGGTGCAGCTGTAGAACCTTTCGAGGATCTGAGGACCCATGCCAAATCCTTTCAGTCTCCTGAGGGGGAATAGGTTTTGTCGTGCCCTCTTCACGACTGTCTTGGTGTGCTTGGACCATGTTAGTTTGTTGGTGATGTTGCTTTTTCTTTGCAACTCTGTCTAGAAGGAGTCGCCTCTTCACTGTTGACGTTGAGACTGGTGTTTTGCTGGTACTAGTTAATGAAGCTGCCAGTTGAGGACTTGTGAGGCGCCTGTTTCTCAAACTAGACACTCTAATGTACTTGTTCTCTTGCTTAGTTGTGCAAGGGGTCTCCGGGGCCTCCCACTCCTCTTTCTATTCTGTTTAGAGCCAGTTTGCGCGGTTCTGTGAAGGGAGTAGTACACAGCGTTGTACGAGATCTTCAGTTTCTTGGCAATTTCTCGCATGGAATAGCCTTCATTTCTCAGAACAAGAATTGACTGACGAGTTTCAGAAGAAAGTTCTTTGTTTCTGGCCATTTTGAGCCTGTAATTGAACCCACAAATGCTGATGCTCCAGATACTCAACTGGTCTAAAGAAGGCCAGTTTTCAGTTTTCAGCTGTGCTAACATAATTGCAAAAGTGTTTTCTATTGATCAATTAGCCTTTTAAAATGATAAACTTGGATTAGCTAACACAACGTGCCATTGGAACACAGGAGTGATGGTTGCTGATAATGGGCCTCTGTACGCCTATGTAGATGTTCCATAAAGAAATCTGCTGTTTCCAGCTACAATAGTCATTTACAACATGAACAATGTTTACACTGTATTTCTAATCAATTTGATGTTATTTTAATGGACAAAAAATGTGCTTTTCTTTCAAAAACAAGGACATTTCTAAATGACTCCAAACTTTTGAATGGTTGTGTATAATCAGAGACGGAGCCTGAGTGGAGGCTGTGTTTGCTGGGTGTGATGTGTCCTTCACGCTGGTGAACAGAACCGCGCTGCACATCTGCGCTGCTAATATTAATTGTGGTTATCACTGAAAAGCTCTCAATCTCTCCAAAAACTATTGTCCAGTCCACTTAGAAGTCAGATTTTAGTCAAGATAAAATCATCTTGTCTCGTCTTAGTAAACTGAAATTAAAAATAATTTTTGTTTACTTATAATTTTTTCTGGGTCTATTTAGTCAGTTATAGTGTCACTGAAAAATAGCTGTTTTATGATTTATTTTTGTCACTATTTCTTATGACGAAATGAACACTGCTACATGTTCTTAAACAATCTCTCTTTGGTTTGGTGTAACCAAATAAAACCCATCCGTACACTTTGGAGTTTTAAGGCAAACCTTAAGAAAATGTTAATGCTTTAAGACAGAACAGGCTAAGAGAAAGTATAATGGTATTAATGAATGTTATTGGTCTATTTGATTCCTTTTACTGTTTTCTCTCGATTGATGAGATGATGTATTTTTTTGTGTATATATTTAGTTTTCATGTATTTTCAAGAGGACCACAATGGAACTTGTTTGTGTCATCCTTGGTGATTTTAAATGCAGCAGTATCCACGTGTGGTTGTATTGTGTTTTTAAATGGCTAAATAAAATTAACTATTTCTCTCCCTCTCCATCCCCCTATCCTTTTATTTTCCTACTACCCCACTTTCTCTATCTCTTTCTCTCTCCTTTTTCTCTCTTTCCCTCCCTCCCAGATCATTTCCTTCATCGTCCACACCATGGTCAGAGGTTTCGTCCACTCCTGTGCTGGAGGACTCTATGCCGCTGTGTAAGTACATTACAACGTCAACTAAACACATTGTTGGACTTTTACTTTCCAGCTTTTACTTATGATCGTCTCAGTAAGATTCGTAGGCATGTGTGTCAGATAGTTTTAAGAATTGTTTGTTACACAATTTGGAAAACACTCTATTACATATCAATAGCAGTGAAAGGCTAAATTATTTGATACAATTCACAAATGTCACAAATTGGCACAAACTTTAAAATATGTATTAACTTAACAAAACATTGGTGCTACAGGTAAGGTGTCTGTTTTGGTCAGGTATGGTACAGTCAGTTTTGATTGGAGAGGTAACCATTACATCCCGCCCCTTCCAGATATCCGTCCAATCACTTTGGAACATTGACGGGGATGCAGTCGATGATCAGCGCGCTGTTCGCTCTCCTCCAGCAGCCTCTCTTTGTCATCATGGTGGGACACCTGGGAGGAGACCCCTACTGGGTGAGGCCACACACACACACACACACACACACACACACGTGCAAACGGTGCATACACACACACGCACGGAGAGCATACACACACACACAAATCACATACATGCATGCAGACACACATGGCACACATCCACACGATGACACTAGTACTTTGCCATTGTACTACTGAGATTGTAAGGCAAATTAATGAAAACTGATTCATGTGAATGGACAAAAAACAGAAAATTGAGGCAATAAGATTTATTAGAAAAGTATGTCTCAAACACATTCTTTCTCTGACTAACTCTATCCTCCAATCAACAGATCAACCTGAGCCTGCTCATTGCCTCATTGGCTGGATTCCTGTTGCCTGGATACCTGATTTATCACCGTAGGAACCTGATGCGAGAGAAGGTGGAGAAGCGTGAGAGGGAGGCTGCTAACCAATCAGAAAGAGAGAGAGAAACCTTACGGCAATCAGAAAATGACCATACCAAAAACCATACTAATGGACATCTCAGCAATTAAGCCTAAGAATCTTGACCAAACTAACAGTCAAATATCATAGTCGTTAATTGTAAAATATCATTATAGACCATCGTCATGATGATAATGATGGTTGTCATTTTCAACAAGGACAGTGATGACGATGTTGTGCACTGGAGTTTGGACTTGGGTCCACTTGGGTCCACGCCCTTAAGCCCTTTTTAATTTGACATCAAAATACACACTCAATATACTCATTACTGTTTTAGGTATGACATGCCAAAGAAATCCTAAAATATACATTTAATTAATTTATTTTAATTAAAAACATGGAAATCAAGGTTCGGCAATTCAATAACTAAGCAATAATATTTACGATGACCAAAAATTCCATGAAGGTTATTAGTACCATTTCAGGTCACCCTTCAACCAACCGGAAGCACAGCTCTCATTATTCTGTAGTAGACAGGAACTGGATCTTTTTCGCCATCAGATTGGCTAGTGTAACGTTGAACTACCTCCCCCACCCAACTCTCACCACCCAACAGTCACTTCATTCATTTAGGCCTAGCAGCCAGTCTGGTAGTAATATTTTATCAGTCAGTGTTTGTTTGTCTTTCTGTCTTTCCCGGTTCCCTCCCTGTATCTATACTTGTCTTTATTTTGTCTGTACATCCAGCGGAGAGTACAGATTAGGAGGAGACAAAGTGGGAATGGTGGAGAAAGGGAACCTCAGTTTCCCCATACATGTGCTTAGACCACCAGCCCATGGGGCCTGCACACTCCTATTATTTTGACTATCAATCTGCACCTGCAGTATTTCCCCGTGTCCCCTTCTTTATGTCCATGTCAGACCTGTCATTGTAAGTCCACTATGTACTATGCCCACTTGGTCAAGTCTGCGGCTGTGTCTGAAATGTCACCCTATATAGTGCACTACTTTTAACCAGGGCCCATAGGGTAACATTTCGGACACAGCCTGGGTCACTACTGCTATGTCCCTGTGTTCATCCCAGAGTTAGTATTTGAATGTCTCCGTGCATCACAATGTGTCCACCCTGAAATGTGGGATTGAGTCCCAAATGGCACCCTATTTCCTATATAGTGCACTACTTTTGACCAGAACCATATGGGCCCTGTTCAAAGGCATTATACTACATAGGAAATTGGGTGCCATTTGGGACACAACCTAGGTTTTGAGATGACATCATCATCATCCATTGTCATTTCAGCCAATCATAGCTAAGTTCAGGACAGCGGTACGGTGTGTGAGGTGTTGTGCAGGCACAGCCTAGTTTGTAACGATATTGATGGAATTTAGTTTTTAGAGAATCATGTTATTGAACTTGTTGCATATCATGAAATTGGAACGTGAAATGTCTGTGTAGTCATATAGAAATGCCAAATCAGTACACGTGAGCTTTTAAGGAGAGCTGTAGATTAGTTTTACAAAAAGGTATTTATTTGTGTAAACGTGGGAAAGAAAGAACACTTGTTGAAAGCTGATTCAATCTGGAGAACCAACCAACCAACCATCTTGAAATTTGAAACAGTTTTTACAGTTAACAGTACTGTATGAGATAAAATAATATACAGATGTGTTGCTCAAATCAACTCCAAAAGCTGGTTGAATCTGATCAACCAACCGTCTTTAGTAATTTAAAAACAAAACATTATTTACAGTTAACAATACTGTATGAGGTCAAATATAACAAACAGTAGTACTAGTTAACAGTACTGTATGAGGTCAAATATGACAAACAGTAGTACTAGTTAACAGTACTGTATGAGGTCAAATATAACAAACAGTAGTACTAGTTAACAGTACTGTATGAGGTCAAATATAACAAACAGTAGTACTAGTTAACAGTACTGTATGAGGTCAAATATAACAAACAGTAGTACTAGTTAACAGTACTGTATGAGGTCAAATATAACAAACAGTAGTACTAGTTAACAGTACTGTATGAGGTCAAATATAACAAACAGTAGTACTAGTTAACAGTACTGTATGAGGTCAAATATAACAAACAGTAGTACTAGTACACAGTACTGTATGAGGTCAAATATAACAAACAGTAGTACTAGTTAACAGTACTGTATGAGGTCAAATATAACAAACAGTAGTACTAGTTAACAGTACTGTATGAGGTCAAATATAACAAACAGTATTCCTAGTTAACAGTACTGTATGAGGTCAAATATAACAAACAGTAGTACTAGTTAACAGTACTGTATGAGGTCAAATATAACAAACAGTAGTACTAGTTAACAGTACTGTATGAGGTCAAATATACTAGTTAACAGTAACAGTACTAGTTAACAGTACTGTATGAGGTCAAATATAACAAACAGTAGTACTAGTTAACAGTACTGTATGAGGTCAAATATAACAAACAGTAGTACTAGTTAACAGTACTGTATGAGGTCAAATATAACAAACAGTAGTACTAGTTAACAGTACTGTATGAGGTCAAATATAACAAACAGTAGTACTAGTTAACAGTACTGTATGAGGTCAAATATAACAAACAGTAGTACTAGTTAACAGTACTGTATGAGGTCAAATATAACAAACAGTAGTACTAGTTAACAGTACTGTATGATGTAAGATGGATGCACCTGAACCCCAACCTCATTGGAGCAGGGCTTCGTTTATCAGGTACATTGTGGCTGCTAGCCTATTTATTTAGGGTACAGAACATCCCAAATGGCACCCTATTCCCTATATAGTGCACTACTTTTGAAAGTAGTCAAAAGTAGTGCACTATATAGGGTATGGGGTGCATTTGTGATGGAGACATAGTGTGTATGACGTAGTAGCGCTTGAATCTAAAAGATAATACTGTAATGTATGTAATGATATGTAATAATTAATTGAACTATTCATAAATTAAATGTGTGTGCTTTATTGTAAGTGCCTGGGAAGCAAGTATTTTGTTGTGCTAGCTTGGTCCCAGATCTGTTTGTGCTCTTGCCAATTCCATTGCTCATTGTCAAGCCAAACATGGCATGACAATAAGGGAAAAGAAGTTGACATGATACCACAAACAGACTGGCACTCGGGCTACTTTTGTGCCCATTCCCACAAAGAACAATGTAGCGGTATGTGTAGCACCTATAGTGTCTGAAATGCACTATGAGAATGTAAAGCCATAGTTTTGCTTCATATGCTTGTTGGATGTTTTCTCATCTTTTTAAGTGCTATTTATTTGATTTGGGCATCCGAAAAAGAACAGTTGGTTCATCCACATCACAGTTGCTCTCCAACTAAGCCTCTCAGAGTATAAGATCTAGGATCAGTTTTTTGTTTTTGGGGATCTAGGATCAGTTTTTCCTTTTAGATCATAATGAATTAGATAACATGGACAGGGGGGGACCTGATCCTAGATCAGTACTGCTACTCTGAGATGCTTTATCAACTTTCACATATTTCCACCTGTGTGTGAGAACATCCATTATTATCACTGTTCTTATTACATTTGTAATAATAAGATCATATTATGCGGGCAATGTGGTGAAGAGAATGTAAGAGGATCCAAAACAATGTATTATAAATAGGCTTTGAATAGAAAATGTCATATTTAAAGACATGCTCCGGAACTTTGACGACAAATAAGTATTTTTTTTCAACCTCCCGCTTTGGGTTGGATGTGTCAATGTGTAGTTCATACATGCATAATTACTGTCTTACCTTAATTAGCCACGAAATCCAAAGTTTGAAAGCGACTGTTTTCTGGAAGCTGTGTGGCGCCATTTTCCATACTTTTTCACCCACGTGGGAAAGCCCCCTAGCAATTCGAGGTTCAGCCAATGAGCTTTAGCCCCTCGCCATTTGAGTGACAGTTAGCAAGATGCACAAACAGCAGAGCGAGATAGAGTAATGACGTGGTGCACATATCTGCACATATGTGACGTAGTACGCAATTTCCCAGGGACCACTTTTGGCTCGTGAGCATTGCTTTCAGAACTACTGGCTAAAAAGTATACACAAGTACCGGAGAATCTCTTTAAGTGATTTCACGGGTGTTTTTGGGGTGCTTCTCTTTGTGAAGTAATAAATTAACAGATTTCAACTTGCGAGCCTGTATTTTATTAGTTTTTATAGTGAACACGACCCAGGTGTGTGTCATTGGGTCATCCTTTGGCTGAGGAGGGATTACAGAACTGTGGATTTACAGACCGACTCTACAGATTCCAAACATGGCTGGTGAGTAACCTTCTCAAACTGTAATAAGACCGATATGGGAACTTTTATTTTTCTACCTGTAAAGATAAGGGTGTAAAACGAAGCCTACATCAACAGGGCAAGGTGAAGTGTCTTTTGGTTAATAAGAAGTGGCAAGGACGTAAGGAGTCTTGCAGTAGAAATTGACCTAAGATCAGTTATGTTTTTAGATAGGGATTGGTGTTGAGTAAACTGATCCTAGATCTGTGTCTAAGGGCAACTTGTAGCCTACCTGGAGTGGGATGCAAACTGCAGATACCTTTTCTTTGCAATTGTGACTTACACTGAAAGAGAAGGACGCATTAGATCAGGGGTTGTAAATCAGACCATTCTTTGTTAACCTCGTTCCCAGTCTCAATTGCTACCGCATAAAGAGCCGACTAGTAGACAAGATTCATTATTTTATTTAGTGAGAGTCCAAAGTTGTCAGTTAAGGTTCCAGAGAGTTGAAATGCAAAGACACATTTTCTGTGAAATCACGTGACGGTCATAGAGAAGGGGTACAACGTTAGTCATAACAGTAACATTGTTTACTATCTTCAGATATGTTCTTTAATATTTGATCCAGGCGTTGCTATCTCCACCTCTGCCCATAAACCCTCCTGAAGGCTGAGGCCTCCCTGTGGGTTCTGGCGCATCACCCTCTACTCCAAATCTTATTCCGTCAGTTTATTGAATAAACTACCAAATTACATGTGTGAATTGTGGCTAACAAGGACTTTTGTCGTGTTGTGTAACGTAATAAAGTGTCCTCTAATACATGGCAACAACCACCAAGAATGGAATATTTACATTATCATGAGAAGTAAGAGCTACAACAATTCAAATTGAGCAAGGAAGAGTAGATTCACGTCCCTGAAATGTTTTGGAAATGGGACCTTCAGTAGTACTTTTGCTGCAGCAAGGGACATTGTTAATGTAACAAACTCTCTCACAGGGTGACTCCAAGCGCAAAGGTCATTAGCAAGCATATCATATAATATATAGTGCATTCGGAAAGTATTCAGACCCCTTGACTTTTTCCACATTTGTTATGTCAATCTACACACAATACCCCATAATCACAAAGTGAAAAAATTGGTTTTTAGTAATTTTTGCAAATGTATAAAAAAAATTATATATATTATATATATATATATACCTTATTTACATTAGTATTCAGACCCTTTGCTATGAGACTCGAAATTTAGCTCAGGTGTACCCTGTTTCCATTGCTCATCATTGAGATGTTTCTACAAATTGATTGGAGTCCACCAGGGGTATATTCAATTGATTGGATTATGATTTGGAAAGGCAGACACCTGTCTATATAACAGTATACTACAGTATATAAGGCCCCACAGTTGACAGTGCATGTCAGAGCAAAAACCAAGCCATGAGTTCGAAAGAATTGTCCGTAGAGCTCCGAGACAGGATTGTGTCGAGGCACAGATCTGGGGAAGCGTACCAAAACATTTTTGCAGCGTTGAAAGGTCCCCAAGAACACAGTTGCCTCCATCATTCTTAAATGGAAGAAGTTTGGAACCACCAAGACTCTTCTTAGAGCTGGCAGTCCAGACAAACTGAGCAATCGGGGTGAAGGGTCTTGATCAGGGAGGTGACCAAGAACCCAATGGTCACTCTGACAGAGCTCCAGAGTTCCTCTTTGGAGATAGGAGAATCTTCCAGAAGGACAACCATCTGAGGCATTCCACCAATCAGGCCTTTATGATAGAGTGGCCAGACGGAAACCACTCCTCAGTAAAAGGCACTAAGACTCCTCAGAGCATGAGAAACAAAATTCTCTTTTGCCTGAATTCCAAGTGTCACGTCTGGAGGAAACCTGTCACCATCTTTACAGTGAAGCCTGGTGGTGGCAGCTTCATGCTGTGGGGATGTTTTTCAGCGGCAAGTACTGAGAGACTAGTCGGGATCGACGGAAAGATGAATGGAGAAAAGTACAGTGAGATCCTTGATGAAAACCTCCTCCAGAGCGCTCAGGACAATGACCCTAAGCACAGAGTCAAGACAATGCAGTAGTGGCTTTGGGACAAGTCTTTGAATGTCCTTGAGGGGCCCAGACAGAGTCTGGACTTGAACCCGATCAAACGTCTCTGGAGAGACCTGAAAATAGCAATGCTCCCCATCCAACCTGACAGAGCTTGAGAGGATCTACAGAAAATGGGAGAAACCCCTTAAATGAAGGTGTGCCAAGCTTGTATACCCAAGAAGACTCGAGAATGTAATCACTGCCAAATTGTGCTTTAACAAAATAATGAGTAGAGGGTTTGAATACTTATGTAAATGTGATATTTCATAAAACATTTGTATATAACATTACTAAGAACCTGTTTTTGCTTGTCATTATGGGGTATTGTTGTCACGTCCAGGCCAGAGTTTAGGCTGGCGTGTGTTTGTTTCATTTTGGTGTTGGGTTACTTTTGGTTCTAGTTTATCTATTTCTATGTTGGGGTAATGGTTCCCAATTAGAGGCAGCTGTGTGTCGTTGTCTCTAATTGGGAACCATATATAATGTTTGGGGTTTTCGTATAGGTTTTGTGGGTTATTGTTTATGCATGATCTTCGTTTCATTCTGTTTGTTATTTTCCCAGTTACGTCATTTAATAAACATATATACTGGATGCCTCGCTGCGCCTTGGTCTGTCCCTTCAGAGGATCGTGACAGAATAACCCACCATAAGAAGACCAAGCAGCGAGAGACCCGGGAGTACTGGACCTGGGAGGAGGAATTATTTAGGGACGGACCCTGGGCCCAGCCTGGAGAGTATCGTCGGCCAAGAGAGGAGCTGGAAGCAGCGGCGGCGGAGCGGCGCAGGTATGAGAAGCTATACGGAGCATGGGATTCGGAGAGAGAAAAGTTCATTGGAACTCGCCTGGCACGGAAGCCCGAAAGGCACACGAGGAGTTTGGCCGGTTCAGGAGGGACTCCTGAGCCAACTCCTTGTGCTTTGTGGAGAGAGAGTTGGGGAGAGCGGCGCACTGGTAAGACGCCGTGCTATGCAGTTTTGCGCACGGTGTCTCCAGTGTGCGTTCATAGGCCGGTGCTAGAGATTCCAGCGCCACTCATCTGCCAGGGGAGGGTGAGTGTGCAGCCTGGAAGAGTGGTGCCGGTTCTGCGTGCTAAATCTCCAGTACACCTTCTGGGACCGAGATATCCTGCACCGTTTCTGCGTGTGGGGTCTCCGGTTCGCAGCCACAGCCCAGTACGTCCTGTTCCGGCTCCGCGCACCAGACCCCCTGGGCGCTTAGAGAGTCCAGCACGTCCTGTTCCGGCTCCGCGCACCAGGCCCCCTGTGCGCTTAGAGAGTCCAGCACGTCCAGTCCCTGCTCCACGCTCCAGGATCCCTGTGCCCGGCGTGGACTCAGCACGTTCTGTCCCTGTTTCACGCTCCAGGATTCCTGTGCCCGTTGTGGACTCAGCACGTCCTGTCCCTGTTCCATGCTCCAGGATTCCTGTGCCTGTCGTGGACTCAGCACGTCCTGTCCTTGCTCCACGCTCCAGGATCCCTGTGCCCGTCGGGAACCCAGCACGTCCTGTTCCTGCTCCCCGCACCAGAGTGCGCGCTATGAGCCCAGTACGGCCGGTTCCTGCTCCCCGCACCAGAGGGCCAGTGTGCTTCCCCTGTCCAGGTCCGCCAGTGTGCTTCCCCTGTCCAGGTCCGCCAGTGAGGGTCCCCAGTCCGGAGCCGCCAGTGAGGGTCCCCAGTCCGGAGCCGCCAGTGAGGGTCCCCTGTCCGGAGCCGCCAGTGAGGGTCCCCTGTCCGGAGCCGCCAGTGAGGGTCCCCTGTCCGGGTCCGCCAGTGAGGGTCCCCTGTCCGGGGCCGCCAGTGAGGGTCCCCTGTCCGGGGCCACCAGTGAGGGTCCCCTGTCCGGGACCCCCAGTGAAGGTCCCCAGTCCGGCTAATTGCCCAGGGCCTATTACCAGCACGGCCGGCACCGGAGCCGCCACCTGGGACCAAAAGACCCATGGACTGTTGGCGCGGTCGGAGTCCGCGCCTTTGGGGGGGGTACTGTCACGTCCAGGCCAGAGTTTAGGCTGGCGTGTGTTTGTTTCATTTTGGTGTATCCAAAGTAACTTAGTCATGCTTGGATATTTTTTTTTTATGTATGGGTGGTTCCGGGAATCGAACCCACTATCATGGCGTTGCAAGCTGAGCTATGAAATACATTTCATAAATATGCCCCTGAAGGTGCTACAGTACAAACACTTTGAAGAAAATATTTTTACAACTTAACTGTTGAATGTCCCCAATTTCTGTTCCAAGATGGCGTAGCAGTGCAGACGTGTTTTTGTTCGTCCTCTCGTGTACCTTTTTGTATTTTTAGTCTTTTTTTGTATATATTTCAAATTTATTTTAAATCTCTTTTCCATTTTAAATTAAATATACATTCCGGTAACCTGCCTCACCCAATGTGTTACGGCTATTTATTAGACCTTATAGCCAGAATTCCATCGGAAGCTAGCCAGCTAATTAGCTACTAGCTATTTAGTCATTGTTAGCCACTGCTTGCGGCCTTTACCTTCTGCACAGACACCATCCCTTTTTTAGCCTGGATAATACTCGCCAGCCTGCCACTATCGGACTGTTTCTCCACTACAACGCCGGTTCCCTGCCGTAAACCCTGGAGTACTACACCTGATCTCAACAGCTAGCTAGCTGCCACGAGGGACCCAGCCCTGAGCCAGGCCCACCTCCCGGCCTCCTCCGTGTTCACCCGGACTCCAGCCAAACACTGCGAGAACCCACTACTCCACCGGTTCCTTGCCGTAAGCTCATCGCTGCTACCGAGTGGCTATAGTAGCTAACGCCCGTGCCCCGAGGCTAGCACCAGTCAGCCGCGAACCAGGCGCATCTCCCGGCTAGCAAAGGAAATTACCACAACAACAATACCTCTCTCGCCATCTGGCTTGGACCCCTTGTCGACACGGCGCCCCGTCGTACCACCTCGACTGGTCTGCCGACAAATACTCAATCCGCTGTGCCTGCAACCGGCCTCTGTCGGACGTCGGAGCAGACGCTACTACTAACTCCGGCCTGCTAACTTTATACGCCGTGACTCCTGCGTGCCGGCGTAGTAACGCATACCTCGCGGCTTCCCTGTCCCATCTATTGCTGCTCACTGGACCCTGTGATAACTTGGCTACGTAGCTGATGCCTGCTGGACCATTTTGTTTATCTGTCGGCTCCAGCCGCGTACTCAGGCCCTGTGTGTAGCTAACCAACCCTCTTTGCCCATTCATTGCCAGTTTACCTGTTGTTGTTGTCTTAGCTGATTAGCTGTTGTGGTCTTACCTGTTGTTGTCTTAGCTATCTCTCCCAATCAACACCTGTGATTGCTTTATGCCTCGCTTTATGTCTCTCTCAAATGTCAATATGCCCTGTTGACTGATGTTTAGGATAGTTACCATTGTTTTAGTTTACAGTGGAGCCCCTAGCCCCACTCTACATGCCTCAGATTCCTCCTTTGTCCCACCTCCCACACATGCGGTGATCCAGTATTACCAGCACGTCCAGAGATGCAACCACTCTTATCATCACTCGATGCCTGGGCTTACCTCCACTGTACCCGCACCCTACCATACCCCTGTCTGCACATTATGCCCTGAATCTATTCTACCACGCCCAGAAATCTGCTCCTTTTATTCTCTGACACCACCCACCACTGCGACCTGTATGCTCTAGTCGGCTGGCCCTCGCTACATATTCGAAGTCAGACCCACTGGCTCCAGGTCATCTATAAGTCTATGCTAGGTAAAGCTCCGCCTCAGCTCACTGGTCACGATAACAACACCCACCCGCAGCACGCGCTCCAGCAGGTATATCTCACTGGTCATCCCCAAAGCCAACACCTACTTTGGCCGCCTTTCCTTCCAGTTCTCTGCTGCCAGTGACTGGAACGAATTGCAAAAATCCCTGAAGCCGGAGACTTATATTTCCCTCACTAACTTTAAACATCAGCTACCTGAGCATCTAACCGATCGCTGCAGCTGTACATAGTCCATCTGTAAATAGCCCACCCAATCTACCTACCTCATCCCCATACTGTTTTTATTTACTTGCTGCTCTTTTGCACACCAGTATCTCTACTTGCACATCATCATCTGCTCTTTTATCACTCCAGTGTTAATCTGCTAACTTGTAATTACTTCGCTACTATGGCCTATTTATTGCCTTCCTCCTCACGCCTTTTGCACACACTGTATATAGACTTTCTTTTTTTCTATTGTGTTATTGAATGTATGCTTGTTTATTCCATGTGTAACTCTGTGTTGCTGTTTGTGCCACACTGCTTTGCTTTATCTTGGCCAGGTCGCAGTTACTCCCGCTGACATGCCGTTTTCCTCACACAACCCAACCACCCTTCTCTAGACCGGCAACACTACAGCTGCCAGTCATAGCCAGTGGCATACCTACTCCCTGTCACCACTTATTTTATATATATTTCTATATTTGTATTATTTAAGATACATTGAATTTCCATTTGAATATGATTTGTTGTATGTACAGTAAATCATTGTGTGTGTGTGTGTGCAAAATATATCCGATAACGAGGGCCAGTCCTAGTCGCCTGGATCCACTGGTGACAACAAATAAAATCCAGTCAAATCAAATTGTATTGTCATGTACACAACCGGTCAAAAGTTTTAGAATGCCTACTCATTCAAGGGTTTTTCTTTATTTTGACAATTTTCAACATTGTAGAATAATAGTGAAGATATGAAATAACACAAATGGAATCCTGTAGTAACCAAAAGTGTTAAACAAATCTAAATATATTTGAGATTCTTCAAATAGCCACCCTTTGCCTTGATGACAGCTTTGAACACTCTTGGAATTCTCTCAACCAGCTTCACCTGGAATGCATTTCCAACAGTCTTGAAGGAGTTTCCACATACTGAGCACTTGTTGGCTACTTTTCCTTCACTCTGTGGTCCGACTCATCCCAAACCATCTCAATTTGGTTGAGGTCGGGTGATTGTGGAGGCCAGGTCATCTGATGCAGCAGTCCATCGCCCTTACACAGCCTGGAGATGTGTTGGGTCATTGTCCTGTTGAAAAACAAATGATAGTCCCACTAAGCCCAAACCAGATGGGATGGCGTATCGCTGCAGAATGCTGTGGTAGTCATGCTGGTTAAGTGTGCCTTGAATTCTAAATAAATCACAGACAGTGTCACCAGCAAAGAACCCACACACCATAACACCTCTTCCATGCATTATGGTGGGAAATACACATGCGGAGATCATCCATTCATCCACACCGCATCTCACAAAGACATGGCGGTTGGAACCAAAAATCAAAAAATCTCAAACTAAGGTCAAATTTCCACCGGTCTAATGTCCATTGCTTGTGTTTCTTGGCCCAAGCAAGTCTCTTCTTCTTATTGGTGTCCTTTAGTAGTCAGCCATTCGACCATGAAGGCCTGATTCACACAGTCGATGTTGAGATGTGTCTGTTACTTGAACTCTGTGAAGCATTTATTTGGGCTGCAATTTCTGAGGCTGGTAACTCTAATGAACTTATCCTCTGCAGAGGTAACTCTAGGTCTTCCATTCCTGTGGCGGTCCTCATGAGGGCCAGTTTCATCACAGCGCTTGATGGTTTTTGCGACTGCACTTGAAGAAACTGTAAAAGTTGCTCTAATATGGACTTGGTCTTTTACCAAATAGGGATATCTTCTGTATACCCCCCTACCTTGCCACAACACAACTGATTGGCTCTAACACATTAAGAAGGAAAGAAATTACACAAATTAACTTTGAAGGCACACCTGTTAATTTAAATGCATTCCAGGTGACTACCTCATGAAGCTGGTTGAGAGAATACCAAGAGTGTGCAAAACTGTCATCAAGGCAAAGGGTGGCTACTTTGAATAACCTAAAATTGAAAACACTTTTTTGGATACTACATGATTCCATATGTGTTCTTTCAGAGTTTTGATGTCTTCACTGTTATTCTACAATGTAGAAAATAGTCAAAATAAAGAAAAACGTTTGAATGAGTAGTTATGTCCAAACTTTTGACCGGTAGTGTACTTGCAGGCTTCTCACACAGTGCAATGGTGACAAAAGGGACATACTGTAGTAATCAAATAAGTAACAAAGGAAGGCAATCAAATAAGTAACACTGTAAATATACACTACCGTTCAAAAGTTTGAGGTCACTTAGAAATGTCCTTGTTTTTGAAAGAAAAGCATTGTTTTGGTCCATTTAAAATAACATCAAATTGATCAGAAATACAGTGTAGTGTTAATGGAATATCTACATAGGCGTACCAAGGCCCATTATCAGCAACCATCACTCCTATGTTCCAATGGCACGTTGTGTTAGCTAATCCAAGTTTATAATTTTAAAAGGCTAATTGATCATTAGAAAACCCTTTTGCAATTATGTTAGCACAGCTGAAAACTGTTGTTCTGATTAAAGAAGCAATAAAACTGGACTCCTTTGGACTAGTTGAGTATTTGGAGCATCAGCATTTGTGGGTTCGATTACAGGCTCAAAATGGCCAGAAACAAATAACTTTCTTCTGAAACTCATCAGTCTATTCTTGTTCTGAGAAATGAAGGCTATTCCATGAGAGGAATTGCCAAGAAACTGAAGATCTCGTACAACGCTGTTTACTACTCACAGAACCGCGCAAACTGGCTCTAACCAGAATAGAAAGAGGAGTGGGTGGCCCCGGTGCACAACTGAGCAAGAGGACAAGTACATAATGAGTGTCTAGTCTGAGAAACAGATGCCTCACAAGTCCTCAACTGGCAGCTTCATTAAATAGTACCCGCAAAACACCAGTCTCAACGTCAACAGTGAAGAGACGACTCCGGGATGCTGGCCTTCTAATCCAATCTTACTGAAACTTATTTTATTTGAGAGTAGTATATCTCTACTACTCTCACCACTCCTCCCCCCTGACCCATCTTCCTCCACTTTCTTCACTGCCTCAGCATATGACAACTTCTGCTCTACTCTAACCCTGGAAACCTCAACCTGCCTCTCTCGCACATTTCTGATCCCCAGTCCCATGGGCACCACTACAATTAACACATACCACTTCTTTCCCCATTGCTACACATTCCTTTGTCTCATGCCCTTTTGCACATTTCTCACACCTAGGAACCTCCCTGCTACACACTGCTGCCACATGCCCATAAGCTTGACACATGTAACATCTTAACGTATTCGGCACATACACTCATACAGGATAACTTATATATCCTAACTTCACTTTGTCCGGGCAAAGACTCAACTTCAAAACTCAAAAGAACAGACAATGACTCTTCTGTTATCCCCACTCTCGCCACCCTGTCTGAGTCGCATAAAATGACGAGCATCACATACACCGGGAATCTTTGCCCTCAACTGGTCAACGTGTATATCTACTGCTACCACAGTTAGCAGTCCTTTCATTGGTGCCTTTTTCTTGAGAACGAAACACTTAACTTTAATTACCCTTATTCTGTTTTACTTCAAGCGCATTCTTCCTCTGCCCAACAGAAACACAAAACATTATCACTAGACCCCCTTCTAGTTACTAGACCCTACTCTTTTTTTCACCAACAGTGAAACCACAAATGGATCAGCCAAAATACAAGAGTCCACTTTCTCCATAAACTTCACTCCTACTGTCACAGACTCTTCTTCATCCGGATCCTCGGTGCATACCTCGGTCTCCGACAACTTTACCGCACCTACCACCTCCGATACTTCACCCTCATTCACTTCCATTTCTCCTCCTGTCTTCAGCTCCCTCTGCTTACACTTTCTACCATTCTTCTTTGACAAACCCTCTTCTGACCATGAGCTTGAGCGCTCCTTCTCGATCTTCTTCTATAGTATTAGGGCGGTCCGCAAACAAACGTTAGAGGTGCATGCCGCCACCTACTGTACAATCCATTATACTTAGTGATTAAAAAAAGGATAGAATTACCCTGCCAACTATTAACCCTCATAAATAATTCCACTATTTTAACCCTATCTAATCCTAAACCAGGCCGACTGCCTGGGAGGACAGAACACTACCATTCAACACCCCCTGTGGCACCTCTTCTGCAGTAAAATGTTGTAATCCCGAGTACTTCTCTGCAACTGCCAGCACAACATCAATCTTCTGAGGCTTACATTCCATTTCTGCAGTTGATTACCATGGTTATGAAGACTAAGAAACCAACCTTACTAAAGCACATATTATTCCTATCACTCTCTATTGGCCTCAGCCTACTCACAGGGATGCTTTCAGGATCCCTCGCACTGGACCCATCTTCCTTTACTACTCTCTTCACTACCTTAGCATATGACACTTTCTGTACTACTCTGATCCTGGAAACCTCAACCTGCCTTTCTCTCCATGGGTACCCCTACAGTTAACACCCACAACCTTTTCTTCCGATACCACACATTCCTTTGTCTCATGCCCTCCTGCACACCTCTCACATCTAAAAATCTCCCCCCTTCACACTGCTGCTACATGACCATAAGCTTGGCACCTAAAACACTGTGATGGGTTCGGGACAAAAGCTCTCACGAGATAACTGAAACATCCTAACTTGACTTTTTCGGGTAAAGACTCTATATCAAAACTCGGCAGGACAGTCTTCTCTGTTTCACCATGCTTTCCACCGGGTCTGTGTCACACCAAACGGCGGGCGTCACATACACCAGGAATCTTCCATTTCAGTTGATCCTCCTCAACACTTATCGCCACCCCAGTATTATTCCTTTCAATGGCGCCCTGCTCCGGAGAGCAAAGCAAGTCAAAGTTCTTGTCCCTAGGCACGTGGTTTGAAGCCCCCTCTCCCTCTGGACTGAAGAAATGCAAAAAATCACCACGAGTCCACTTCAAGTTATTTTCAGACTCAACAGTCCCCAATCATTTCTCCACCCAACCTGACACCACATAGGGGTCCGCGAGAAGGAAAGGACCCCTATGTGGTGAAGGAATTCTCTCCAAATATCTCTCTCCCACTGTGCCAGAATCATCTTCGTCATCATTGGGATGAGGCTCGACCTTGGCCATCTTCACCACACCTGCCACCACAGGTAATTCATTCTCAATCTTGTCAGATTCAGGTTCGTCACCCAAGTGTTGTGATTTATCCAGTGTCCTCTCTTTGACTTCGGCATGGTACCTTCTTTCTTTGCTTACACTCTCTGTGCTTCACCCCAACTCACTCTGATGACAGAAGCAGGGTTCAGTGTGGTGCATGGGGTCTGTGATTTGCTGATACAAGTGGGGTGACTTGTAGGTACCACTAATGAGAAAATAAGGGATGTTGGGCAAATACTAGGGTTGATGTATTTGCTAAATAAGAGTTGCCATTTTTAATAACATAACATAGCTAGCTAGCTAGTTAATGTTAGCAAGCCAGCCAATAACGTTAACTAGATTAGCTAGTTTGATTTAGAATTTTAGAACCCTTTTTTAAAATCGCTTTAGGAATACATTATTTCATTTATTTTTTGGATAAAATATTGAATTTGGCCTTTTCTACTACAATAGCTCGCAGAAACGCATTGAAAAACAACACATTCTTAAATGGAAAAATATACAGTAAAAAAACAAGATATATAAGAAAGCTCTGAAAAAAATACAGCTGAAGTCTGAAGTTTACACCTTAGCCAAATACATTTAAACTCAGTTTTTCACAATTCCTGACATTTAATCCCCGTAAAATGTCCCTGTCTTAGGACAGTTAGGATCACCACTTTATTTTAAGAATGTGAAATGTCAGAATAATAGTAAAGAGAATGATTTATATCAGCTTTTATTTCTTTCATCACATTCCCATTGGGTCAGAAGTTTACATACACTCAATTAGTATTTGGTAGCATTGCCTTTAAATTGTTTAACTTGGGTCAAACATTTCGGGTAGCCTTCTACAAGCTTCCCACAATAAGTTGGGTGAATTTTGTCCTATTCCTCCTGACAGAGCTGGTGTAACTGAGTCAGGTTTGTAGGCCTCCTTGCTCGCACACACTTTTTCAGTTCTGCCCACAGATTGTCTATGGGATTGAGGTTAGGGCTTTGTGATGGCCATTCCAATACCTTGACTTTGTTGTTCTTAAGCCATTTTGCCACAATTTTGAAAGTATGCTTGGGGTCATGTTATGGAAGTTTTGTTCTCAATGTTCACAAACTGAACTTTAATTGACCAACTCTGTCTGTAACCCAAAGGTCGTAAAGCTCTGGTTAAAATGAAACAGACAGAGACCCAGCTACAGAGATCATTATGTCAAAGGTTTATTCACCGAGAATTCTCAAATCACAATAAGAACACAGTCCTTTATATGTACATACAATTTAACTCCACCCCACTTTAGACAGGCTGTGTTTTACAAATAACATCTTATCACTAACAGCGTTCTGACCTTTTCTCCCCTCCCTGGGTGAAGAAACCGGTTTCCTGTTATAGGGTCCAGTTATAAATCGTCTGTCGACAGTTCTCCTGTTATCTCAACTCCATCCTGCTTAGGTTGCAAAATAGTAACACGATGTCTTAGTCTTTTAAAAAGTTCTAGACCTATTCCTCTAACAGCTATTACATATATTTTCAGGATTTAATATTCTTAGTAATTACTTAAACGTATTATTTTAAACATATAATAATTTAGTCATTAAACATAAATCATATGAATTTATTCATAACAGGTCATCGTCCATTTGGAAGACCCATTTGCTACCAATTTATAACTTCCTGACTGATGTCTTGAGATGTTGCTTCAATATATCCACATCATTTTCTTTCCTGATGATGCCATCTATTTTGTGAAGTGCACCAGTCCGTCTTGCAGCAAAGCACCCCCACAACATGATGCTGCCACCCCCGTGCTTCACGGTTGGGATGGTGTTCTTCGGCTTGCAAGCCTCCCCCTTTTTCCTCCAAACATAACGATGGTCATTATGGCCAAACAGTTCTATTTTTGTTTCATCAGACCAGAGGACATTTCTCAAAACAGTACAATCTTTGCCCCCATGTGCAGTTGCAAACCGTAGTCTGGCTTTTTAATGGCGGTTTTGGAGCAATGGCTTCTTCCTTGCTGAGCGGCCTTTCAGGTTAGGTCGATATAGGACTCGTTTTAATGTGGATATAGATACTTTTGCACCTGTTTCTTCCAGCATCTTCACAAGGTCCTTTGCTGTTGTTCTGGGATTGATTTGCACTTTTCGCACCAAAGTACGTTCATCTCTAGGAGACAGAACGCGTCTCCTTCCTGAGCGGTATGACAGCTGCGCGGTCCCATGGTGTTTATACTTGCGTACTATTATTTGTACAGATGAACGTGGTACCTTCAGGGGTTTGGAAAATGCTCCCAGTGATGAACCAGACTTGTGGAGGTCTACAATTTTTTTTCTGAGGACTTGGCTGATTTCTTTTGATTTTCCCATGATGTCAAGCAAAGAGGCACTGAGTTTGAAGGTAGGCCTTGAAATACATCCACAGGTACACCTCTAATTGACTCAAATGATGTCAATTAGCCTATCAGAAGCTTCTAACGCCATAATATCATTTTCTAGAATTTTCCAAGCGGTTTAAAGGCACAGTCAACTTAGTGTATGTAAACGTCTGACCCACTGGAATTGTGATACAGTGAATTATAAGTGAAATAATCTGTCTGTAAATAATTGTTGGAAAAATGACTTATGCACAAAGTAGATGTCCTAACTGACTTGCCAAAACTATAGTTTGTTAACAAGAAATTTGGGGAGTGGTTGAAAAACGAGTTTTAATGACTCCAACCTAAGTGTACGTAAACTTCCAACTTCAACTGTATATACACACACACACTACATGACCAAAAGTATGTGGACACCTGCTCGTCGAACATCTCATTCCAACATTATGGTCATTAATATGGAGTTGGTCTACCCTTTGATGCTATAACTCTTTTCTGGGAATGTTTTCCACTACATGTTGGAACATTGTGTTGGGGAAAACTTGTAAATAGTATTCATTTATTGAGTTAATGTTGAGTGTAATAGAAGAGAACATTTAACATTTGTAAGTGTGTTTAACAGTAGGTTAGAGAAATATTGAATGCATAAATAATGTGTCTGTTAGGAAGGAACATGTCTGTGTGAGTGTGAGGAAACAAGTTGATCTATTCCGAGAAGATTAGGCAAGACTGAGTTCTGAGAAGAGAAGTAAACTAGGCGCTGCGATACCACAGATGTTTCCTGTTTAGATCTAGACTTGTCAACCGCAGGCATGAAGAAGAATTGCATGAAGAACAATTAGAGATGTACCCTGTTGGACAAAAGGGGCTATTAAAGTCGAATATTGTGATATGGCGACAGAGTTAGAGAAGGGGAGGGGCATTTATTAAATGTGTAAGGTATAAAAGCTATGCGCATTGTATGATTTTCAGAGCTCTCTGAATAAGCGCTTACAAACCGTTCACTGGGTTTAGTGTCTATGATGGGGTTAAACTATTCTTCTTAGATAGAAACTCAGAGCCGTACATCCTCTGATTGTAGTTTAGACCGGACACATTTCTGCGGGGACATTCAGCCACAAGATCATTAGTGAGGTTGGGCACTGATGTTAGGCTCGCAGTCGGAATTCCAATTAATCCTAAAGGGGTTCGATGGGGTTGAGGTCAGGGCTCTGTGTAGGTCAGTCTACCACACCGATCTCCATAAACCATTTCTGTTTGAACCTCGCTTTGTGCACGGGGCCATTGTCATGTAGAAACAGAAAAGGGCCTTCCCCAAACTATTGCCACAAAGTTGGAAGCACAGAATCTTCTAGAATGTAATTGAAAAATAGGGGTAGGGTTGTAGAGAATCAAGGGACCATGAATGTAATAATAAATCTTAGGTGCTGACTTAAGGCCGGTAGAAACCACTAAAGAATGTCTGGTCAGAACAAGGATGAGGCGGATGTCCAGGTTAAGGGGAGTTTAATGGAACATTCACACATCACACATCTGACCACTCATGGTTCAGATAACTGAGAATCATGTCTAGAGAGAACTGACATTAACTATGGACCTGAAAGGAAAGAGGAGAAAGAAAACTTATAACACTGCTATAATAAACTCAGCAAAAAAAGAAACGTCCTCTCACTGTCAACTGCATTTATTTTTAAGCAAACTTAACATGTGTAAATATTTGTATGAACATAACAAGATTCAACAACTGAGACATAAAGTTAACTAGTTCCACAAACATGTGACTAACAGAAATGTAATAATGTGTCCCTGAACAAAGGGGGGGTCAAAATAACAGTCAGTATCTGGTGTGGCCACCAGCTGCATTAAGTACTGCAGTGCATCTCCTCCTCATGGACTGCACCAGATACCCCACTCTTCCACCAAGGCACCAGCAAGTTCCCAGACATTTCTGAGGGAAATGGCCCTAGCCCTCACCCTCCGATCCAACAGGTCCCAGATGTGCTCAATGGGATTGAGATCCGGGCTCTTCCCTGGCCAACACTGACATTCCTGTCTTGCAGGAAATCACGCACAGAACAAGAAGTATGGCTGGTGGCATTGTCATGCTGGAGGGTCATGTCAGGATGAGCCTGCAGGAAGGGTACCACATGAGGGAGGAGGATTTCTTCCCTGTTACACACAGCATTGAGATTGCCTGCAATGACAACAAGCTTAGTCCAATAATGCTGTGACACACCGCCCCAGACCATGACGGATCCTCCACCTCCAAATCGATCCCGCTCCAGAGTACAGGTCTTCTGTGTAACGCTCATTCCTTCGACAATAAACGCGAATTCGACCATCGCCCCTGGTGAGACAAAACCGTGACTCGTCAGTGACGAGCACTTTTTGCCAGTCCTGTCTGGTCCAGCAACGGTGGGTTTGTGCCCATAGGCGACGTTGTTGCCGGTGATGTCTTGTGAGGACCTGCCTTACAACAGGCCTACAAGCCCTCAGTCCAGCCTCTCTCAGCCTAATGCGGACAGACTGAGCACTGATGGAGGGATTGTGCTTTCCTGTTGCAAAGCAGTGCGACAAAAATAACACAGTTACACATAAACAAACGTACAGTCAATAACACAATAAAAACATCTATGTACAGTGTGTGCAAATGTAGAAGAGTAGGGAGATAAGGCAATAAATAGGCCATAAAGGCGAAATAATTACAATTTAGCATTAACACTGGAGTAATAGATGTGCAGATGATGATGTGCAAGTAGAGATACTGGGGTGCAAAAGATCAAGAGGGTAAGTAACAATATGGGGATGAGGTAGTTGGGTGTGCTATTTACAGATTGGCTATGTACAGGTACAGTGATCGGTAAGCTGCTCTGACAGCTGATGCTTAAAGTTAGAGGGAGATATAAGACTCCAGCTTCAGTGATTTTTGGCAGCTGTAAGGAAAGGCGGCCAAAGGAAGTTTTGGCTTCGGGGATGACCAGTGAAATATACCTGCTGGAGCGCATGCTACGGGTGGGCGTTGCTATGGTGACCAGTGAGCTGAGATAAGGCGGGGCTTTACCTAGCAAAGACGTATAGATGACCTGGAGCCGTCTATACGTGATTCCAATGATTCCAAGCACCACCCTCCTTTTGAAGCTTCCAGTCTGTTATTCAAACTCAATCAGCATGACAGAATGACCTCCAGCCTTGTCCTCGTCAAAACTCACACCTGTGTTAACGGGAGAATCACTGACATGATGTCAGCTGGTCCTTTTGTGGCAGGGATGAAATAGAGTGGAAATGTTTTTGGGGGGTTCAGTTCATTTGCATGGCAAAGAGGGACTTTGCAATTAATTGTTTGGAACCATTGTACGTCCTCTCTGAGGTTGCACCTATCCTGAGATAGTATATAACCCAGAGGCTCACTCCACACTGAGGCTCTCACTCAACTCACTTTGTGTGTGTAGTGTGACTTGCTCCCTTATTGCTAAGTGTTTAAGAAAGTAATAATCCTGATTGGTGATTGACCTTGTCTCTCCTCATTATTGATTGAAATATCCACCACAATAATTATATGGCGTGACCTTGACCAATAACATACTAACAAAAGTGGGGGTCCTCTGAATGGGAGACTAAGCAACCCGACTAGAACTAACCATAAAAGATGACAAGAATCAGCTGACTGAAGCTGGACGTTTTATCAGTCATTGTATGCTGTAGCGTTAAGATTTTCCTTTACTGGAACTAAGGGGCCTAGCACGAACCATGAAAAACCCCAGAACATTGTTCTTCATCCACCAAACTTTACAGTTGACACTATGCATTGGGGCAGGTAGCGTTCTCCTCGCATCCACCAAACCCAGATTTGTCTGTCCGACCGCCAGATGGTGAGGTGTGATTCGTCACTCCAGAGTACGCATTTCCACTGCTCCAGAGTCCAATGGTGGTTAGAGCTTTACACCACTCCATCTGACGCTTGGCATTGCGCATTGTGATTTTAGGCTTGTGTGCGTCTGCTCAGCCATGGAAACCTATTTCATTAAGCTCCCAACTGACAGTTATTATGCTGATGTTGCTTCAAGAGGCAGTTTGGAACTCGGTAGTGAGTGTTACAACCGAGGACAGACGATTTTTATGCACTATGCGCTTCAGCACTCGGCTGTCCCGTTCTGTGAGATTTCGTGGCCTACCACTTCCCGGCTAAGCTCTCCTAGACATTTCTACCTCACAATAAAAGCACTTACAGTTGACCGGGGCAGCTCTAGCAGGGAAGACATTTGATGAACTGACTTGTTGGAAAGATGGCATCCTATGACGGTGCCACGTTGAAAGTCACTGAGCTCTTCAGTAAGGCCATTCTACTGCCAATGTTTTTCAATGGAGATTGCATGGCTGTGTGCTCGATTTTATACAACTGTCATCAACGGGTGTGGCTGAAATAGCCGCATACACTAATTCGAAGGGGTGTCCACATACTTTTGTATGTATATATAGTGTATCGTGAATCTACTTAAACAGTAAATTATTAGATAAATTAGGTATATTATAATCTTTGGTATCATCCCCAACTATATAAAATGCATTGTGTCCACATGTGTGGTTGTATTGTGTTTTTAAATGGGCAAATAAATCAAATCAACTTAAAATTCCAACAAATGTATTTATAACAACAAAAACAGAGCGCAACCTCTAGTTGGCCATTGTTAGCTGGAACGTGGCAGACCGAATTTGAGGTTAGAGAAATGTATATGGTATTATCTTTCAAATGAGCTCATGGCTAGACGGCTTGCAGAGGGTTTATAATGGTCCTCTAATTTGAGGCAACTCGCCAGGGATGCAAAAATGGCCTGCTGAGGGTTTATAGAGCTCCTCTGAATGGGAGCTACCCACCAAAGATGAAAATCACATCAATGGAAAACGCCTTTCGCCCACTGGCGGTAGGAATTTAAAGCCTTGGGCATAGGGAACGTGAAAAATAGCAAGGGGGAGGAATTTGCTTTGCTTATTGGAATAAACACTGGCTACGGTCCAAACACTTAAGATATACCCTATCCCCTCAGCCCTCAAATAAGTGGACACTTCTGATGACGTATCATGACGTCTGACGAGTATACGCTTGCAGGGCAAGGGGCGAGGGAAGAAGGAATGATTTTTTACCTCTTAAGCATCGTTAAGGAGCGTTAGGGCGCTAGCGCCCCATTCCTGACACTACCCGGAAAAATGTAAGGCGCCAAATTCAAAATCCAAAAGTATAATTATAAAACATTCATCAATATACAAATGTTGCAGACTCTTGGCAATCTCACAGTGTTGTCAGATTTCAAAAAGGCTTTACGGCGAAAGCACAACATTTTATTGTCTGAGGATAGCACCCCACATATTTTCTGCATTTGCATAAATTCATAACCAGCGCGGGTCTCACAAAACACATAAAAGAGCTAAAATAAAATCGCTTACCTATGATGATCTTCTGCTGAGGGCAATCCGAAGTGTCCAAGCAAGACAATCCATGTTCCTTTTGTTAGAAAAATATCCATAAATCTCTGTTTGGTTGACGCGTTATGTTCAGAAAATCCACCGTACACTTGTCCCATTATACAAGACATATAGAGCGTTCAAATTATACCTATAAAATTTTTCCAAATAAATCAAACACAGTTTATAATCGATCTTTAGCTACACTATTATGTATATTAACAATTATATTTCACACGGATAATATCTTGAATGATAGTAAAGTAAAAAAACGAGGTGTGCGCTCCCGTGTCCCTTGTGCCCCAGACAGAAATCCCTTCGTCACTCCACTAATATAAACATCCTGTATTCGGCTGTTATTCAAGACAAACTCCTGGAACCTTGTCTAAAGACGGGTGACATCTAGTGGAAGCCATAGGTACTGCAACCTGGGTCCTAGAATCCGCCATGCTGTATACCAGCCTATGGTAATAGAAGGCATGTCAAAAAAAAATGATGGATTTTGCCTGCCATATCAGGTCTGTTATACTCACAGACATTATTTTAACAGTTTTAGAAACTTGTGTTTTCTATCCAATAGTACTAATTATATGCATATAGTTTCTAGGCCTGAGTGGCAGGCATTTTACTTTGGGCACGCCAGACTCTCCAAAACCAACACCTCTGCTGCCTATCCCTAAGTTAAATGGACTACCCTTGGCCGGAAATTTGTCACTTGTTCATCCCGTGATGATTGTGTTTTCATCCACCGGTAGCTTGTGGGTGCTTTATATGCGCTACAGTCAATTATGAGTGCATGTTTACTTATAATAAATATATAATTATTCAAATACGCCTACTGTACGATAGCTAGCTGATTAATTAGCTAACTGACGTTAGCCAGCCTAGCTGGAAGATGGCACCGGAGAAGGAGGCAGATGTTTTACGTGCCCCCGAACCAATAGTTTTTTTGTTCGTTTATTTGCGTTTTACTTATTTTGTACATAATGTTGCCGCTACCGTCTCTCACGAACGAAAATAACTTCTGGACATTAGGACTATGATTACTTACCACAGACTGGCAGAATCCTTTTTTCCTTTAATGAGTAACGAGGCCGAACAGGCCCAGATCCCCGTGATTTGCATGAAGAGGAGCTGGAGAAAAAGGGTCCGAAGGGCAGGCTGCCTTCTGAGAATCCGTAGGCGATCGAATAAACCCCCCACTTCCTTCCATTCTGCTAGCAAACGTGCAATCTTTGGACAATAAAATAGATGAACTACGCAGGAGATTAAACTACCAACGGAACATTCAAAACTGTAATATCTTATGCTTCACAGAGACGTGGCTGAACGACGACACTATCAACATACAGCTGGTTGGTTATACGCTGCACCGGCAGGATAGAACAGTAGCATATGGTAAGACAACGGGCAGTGGACTATGTATTTTTGTAAATAATAGCTGGTGCACGATATCTAAGGAAGTCTTGAGCTATTGCTCGCCTGAGGTAGAGTATCTCATGATAAACTGTAGACCACACTACCTACTTAGAGATTTTTCTTCTGTATTTTTCGTAGCTGTTTACATATCACCACAGTCAGAGACTGGCACTAAGACAGCATTGAATGAGCTGTATTCCGCCATAAGCAAACAAAAAAACGCTTACCCAGAGGCGGCGCTCCTAGTAGCCGGGGACTTTAATGCAGGGAAACTTAAATCTGATTTACCAAATTTCTATCAGCATGTTAAATGTGCAACCAGAGGAAAATAACCTCTGGACCACCTTTACTCCACACACAGAGATGCATACAAAGCTCTCCCTCACCCTCCATTTGGCAAATCTGACCATAATTCTATCCTCCTGACTCCTGCTTACAAGCAAAAATTAAAGCAGGAAGCACCAGTGACTAGATCAATAAGAAAATGGTCAGATTAAGTAGATGCTAAGCTACAGGACTGTTTTGCTAGCACAGACTGAAATATGTTCCGGGATTCCTCCGATGGAATTGAGGAGTACACCACATCAGTCACTGGGTTCATCAATAAGTGGGTGACCACAGTGACCGTACGTACATACCCCAACCAGAAGCCATGGATTACAGGAAACATCCACACTGAGCTAAAGGATAGATCTGCCGCTTTCAAGGAGCGGGACTCTAACCCGGAAGCTTATAAGAAATCCCATTATGCCCTCTGACAAACCATCAAACAGGCAAAGCGTCAATACAGGACTAAGATTGAATCATACTACACTGGCTCTGATGCTCGTCGGATGTGGCAGTGCTTGCAAACCATTACAGACTACAAAGGGAAGCACAGACGAGAGATGTCCAGTGACACAAGCCTACCAGACGAGCTAAACTACTTCTATACTCGCTTCGAGGTAAATAACACTGAAACATGCATGAGAGCACCAGTTGTTCTGGAAGACTGTGTGATCACGCTCTCCGCAGCCAGTGTGAGTAAGACCTTTAAACAGATCAACATTCACAAGGCCACAGTGCCAGACGGATTACCAGGTTGTGTACTGCGAGCATGCAGTGACCAACTGGCAAATGTCTTCACTGACATTTTCAACCTCTCCTTGTCCAGGGCGGCAGGTAGCCTAGTGGTTAGAGTGTTGGACTAGTAACCAAAAGGTTACAATTCCCCGAGCTGACAAGGTACACATCTGTCGTTCTGCCCCTGAACAGGCAGTTAACCCACTGTTCCTAGGCCGCCATTGAAAATAAGAATTTGTTCTTAACTGACTTGCCTAGTAAAATAAAGGTAAAATAAAATAAAAAGTCTGTAATACCAACATGTTTTAAGCAGACCACCATAGTGTCTGTGTCTATGAACACTAAGGTAACCTGCCTAAACGACCACCGACCCGTAGCACTCATGTCTGTAGCCATGAAAAGCTTCGAACGGCTGGTCATGGATCAGAGACCTGGACGTGCGGTGCCAGGACAATAATCTCTCCCTCAATGTGATCAAGACAAAGATGATTGTGGACTACAGGGAAAAGCACCCCTGTGCAGTTGAGATGGTTGGGAGTTTCAAGTTCCTTGGTGTCCACATCACCAACAACTAACATGGTCCAAGCACACCAAGAGAGTCGTGAAGAGGGCACGACAAAACCTATTCCCCCTCAGGAGACTTAAAAGATTTGTCATGGGTCCTCAGATCCTCAAAAGGTTCTACAGCTGCATCATTGAGAGCACCCTGATTGGTTGCATCACTGCCTGGTATGGCAACTGTTTGGCCTCAGACCGCAAGGCACTACAGAGGGTAGTGCGAATGGCATAGTACATCACTGGGGCCAAGCTTCCTGTCATCCAGGACCTCTATACCAGGCGGTGTCAGAGGAAGGCCCTAAAATTGTTAAAGACTCCAGCCACCCTAGTTATAGACTGTTCTCTCTACTACCGCATGGCAAGCGGTACCGGAGCGCCAAGTCTAGGTCCAAGAGGCTTCTGAACAGCTTGTACCCCCAAACCATAAGACTCCTGAACATCTAATCAAATGGCTACCCAGACTATTTGCATCCCCCCCATCTTTTACACTGCTGCTACTCTGTTATCATCTATGCATAGTCACTTTAAAAACTCTACCTACATGTGCATATTACCTATTATAATATTATATTACCATATTCCCTTGTTTGTTACCTATGCATATGTAACAAAGTGAAAATGTAGAGTTTCCATCAACCTCGCGCGCAATGTAGATATCAAAGAACTTTCGCAGTAGAGTAGTTATTTTGTATTACTGAATTCATAATAAATCTTTGCTGCCATTGTAGTAAGGTTGGTAATACGAGAGGTCTTCAGGCTTACCATTTTTCTATTATTTTCTTTGAAAGAACCTCTAGTGGGTTTTGAGTGCTTCTCCCCTATTTGGGAAGTTTGTCTGCCTGCTCCTCAGTCTGAGAGAGATCATCTGAGAGTAGGTTCGTGTCTCTTTCCTCTGTATATAAAAACTGTTTAAAACTGTGTAACATAAGTGTTTTTGGAAAACTGGTTCATATATCCTAAAGTCAATAGCGAATGTGGCTATGTATATATTTATTTTACCGTTAATGTATTGAAGACTTATTTCAGCAAGTTAACCAAGTTTTTGCTGGCTTAGCTAGCCATGTTAATGACGAGCTAACTAGCGCCGTTGGTCACTGCGCTACAATGTCACGCTAGCTATTGCCAGCAGGTGATTTGCTAGCATTTGACGTATTGAAATATTAAATGAATGTTTATTTTCTACTTGTGCTCTGTATTTATGGATTAATATCACTTCACATTGAGGGTATGTATTACTACTGTTGCCCCTATCTAAAAGATATCTTATGTCCTACCTAACCAGTGAAAGTGTGGCTGTGACCGTCCAGTCAATGCCTGTCATCACTGTTTGATATCTTTTACTGCAGATAAAAACCGAGTCAACCTGAAGTACCGGTTCCCCCTGTATATAGCCTTGTTATTCTTATTGTGTTACTTTTTATTTTAGCCTACTAGGTAAATATTTTCTTCTTCTTGAACTGCACTGTTGGTTAAGGGCTTGTAAGTAAGCCCTCACAGTAAAGTCTACACTACTTGTTGTATTCGGCACATCTGGCAAATAAAGTTTGATTTGACATTGACTCTGTACCGGTACCCCCCTGTATATAGTCTCCACATTGACTCTGTACCGGTACCCCCTGTATATAGCCTCCACATTGACTCTGTACCGGTACCCCCCTGTATATAGTCTCCACATTGACTCTGTACCGGTACCCCCCTGTATATAGTCTCGCTATTGTTATTTTGCTGCTGCTCTTTAACTACTTGTTACTTTTATTTCTTATTATTATTATCTGTATTTTATAAAACTGCATTGTTGGTTAGGGGCTCCTAAGTAAGCATTTCATTGTAAGGTCTACACCTGTTGTATTTGGCACATAATAACATTTGATTTGAAACTTCTGAAGAAGGAACATGTTTTATTTCTTAAATTTCCAAAAGATAACCAAACAAAAACATTTTTTACTTTTTACGAGACGTGTTTTTACAAAACTTATTTGCACTCGTTTAACTAAAAACGAGGGCTGAGGATCTTACATCTCAAACGAATCATTTTGACCACCCACCTAGATGGCGACAGGGATTCCCCCAAGGACGTAAGGGGAGGGTGTGTCTTTTAAGTGCTTGAACGGCAAGCTCTGTTTCTTTGCAATCATGTGACTTACAATCAAAGAGACATCCTTACAAAAAAAGTGCAGTAACTGTAGTCGACTGTGGTATTTTGGATTCAGTAATTGCAGCATACTGCAGATAGACTGCACTTTAACTGCAGTTATACTGCATTGTACTGCAGTTATACTGCACTGACTTTAACTGCAGTTATACTGCACTTTTTTCTTACGGGGAGACGTTGAGTGTGGTCCAAACACTTAAAAGACACCCTTGTCCACTTACCCTTGCCTTACGCACTTGGGGGAATCCCCATCGGTCCAAATGATTAGCCAAGCAAGGGAAGTTTGCAGCGTAAGCCCCTCAGCCCTCGTTATTAGTAGTTTGCAAGTGTACAATTATGTTCACTCCGGGACCTGAATCGCCCCATAATTCAATTTGCGACGATTGTACATCCGCTAAGAAAAGTCTGCATACACGTGTAATAAGGCATTATTTGTTCGACCGGAACTTCTGGGGTAGCTAGCTTTAGCTCGGTACCTAGCCAGCACCAATACAACCAGCCTGAAAACAACGACCAGTAGAAACTGCAGTCATTTCCACTATTCTTAACAGTGATTTAGGTATCCTGGTGAGTAAGTATGAGCTAGGTAGCCACTTGTTGTTCGCCTGTTGAAATTGAACCAGCTAGCCAGCAACGTAACCGTGTTGCCCAAAGCTGACGTTAAAAGCGGCCAGCTTGCTTCATCTGGCTAGTGATGCTCGACCGGACCGGGTCATGTGAGGTGAAACTAGCCACAATAAGAATTAAGCACAATAGTGGAATTTGCGGTTTGCCTTCTAAATAGAGGAACCTCTTTGAAAGTGATGCAGAAGTTTAGAAACGGTGGAATCATGCCATATTTAGACTAGATGGTGTTAAACAAGGCTGGAATGTGAAGCAATGAAATGGGCTATCAGTCTACTCGGTGACACCCACAGAACATCATCTTATCGCGGGACTGTGTGAAATCACCTCCCCAGTCAGCCTATTGTGCGTGTTGACATTCATATTGCCCTGTACAGCTTTACCTAAGGATTGGGGATCAATGAAATGGGGTATCAGTCTACTCAATACCCAAGATATTTTCCCCCAACATCCTCTTCAGAGTTATCAGACTCCAACACATCCACGCAATATTGTTTTTCCTCTGGAATAGTGTTCAATACACATAGGTTGACAATACATGTGGCTCAATTCACGGTTGTTTCAGAGTTCCGCAATAAGAGCTACGACGCTAATGGGTGTCACTGAGTAGACTGAGACCCCATGTCATTGATCCACAATCCATAAGTAAGGCTGTACAGTGGAATAAGTATGTCCCCAATGCAATTCTAAAGTCTAATACATCCAGTGGGATTTCAACAGATTTTTGTCAAATTAACAAACGATAGTCTTTTGTTGATTTTCAATAACAACATTCCAACCCCGTTTAGTATGATCTATTAAATTATGACATAATTCTACTATTTGTATTCATTTGCATTTATTTTGAAGGCTAACCGCAAAGTCCACTAGTGTGGCTAATCCTTATTGTGGCTAGCTTCACATAGATGGGTCCGACCACCATTAATCAAATAAGAGACAACTTGACCAGCATCATAGCATACGTATCAATGAATCATTGTGACATATGAAATACGATTGATAGTGTAATCAATGTGTAATAACTATGTAAAAAATGTATGAACATGTTAAATTATTATGTGACGTGCGGTCATATTCAGGTCCTGATATTGACACGTCAAATAGTGTTATTTATTTTTTGACACGCAAAGACCCAGACGATAAGTGTATACTCGTCAGACGTCATGAAACGTCATCAGAAGTGTCCACTTCATTTGAGGGCTGAGAGGATAGGGTGTGTGTTTTAAGTATTTGTACTGCGGACTTTGTGGAAGCGTCTTTCGAAAATGAGCAGTTGCCAAGAGAATATCTGTGGGTGTGTCTATGGGGCGGACCGCATGAGTGATACTAAAAGAGCAGTTATTCTGTTATCTGGACAGATCCATTCTCTCTCACAGGACCTGACGGATCAACTCTACAAGACCCAAATATGGCTGGTGGTGAGTAACCTACCCACATGGTAATACGACATATGGAAACTCATGTCAAAAATCAACTGCGCATGAAATTCTGTCATTGCTTTGCTTTTTAACAATCTTTTTGATTTAACCATAACTGTAATAACCCATGGAACTCGTTATGCCTTGGAAGAAGTGAGGGAGTAGCTCTTTATAACTGATTGCTTTATTACTAAACCGGAGCATGGCGTAACAGACTGCAGTCGCAGCCAGTGATGCCAACTATTTTTCAGTGAGAATCTATTAGCGCCTTGTGCGTCTCTGCCTGTGTGTGCGCTGTTGGTGGGAATTCTGTTGTACAGACAGCGCAGAATTGATATCTGCGAGGCAGATGTGTTTAGGGTCATTCAATATTGTGTTGTTGAAGGGCGGGTTGAATTAACATAAACAATACCTTTTAGAAATTGCGGCCGGGTGCGGGTGACACAAACAGCACCACTAACTCATATTCAGTACTGCACCACCTGTTGGTGCGTATGTGTAATGACGTGTTAATAGCACATACCACAATAACGCTTAGTCAGTTTTGATAGATTACTTGTCTATGTGATATTTTATATTTCATTGCAGAATGCACAGGATTATTGTCATTTCGTGTTGCAGTTGCATTTACACAGTTCAATTGACAGAAAGCCATTGCTAATTTGCTAGTTTAGATTCTACAGACCAAACATGTTTGACTCTGATGTCAAGAAGAAAAGTAACAACAATATCTCTGTTATCCAACAGTGCAGAAAAAGCAAAATGAGGTGCTGAGGATTGTTCTGGTTGGGAAGACTGGTGTTGGGAAGAGTGCAACAGCAAACACCATCCTGGGGAAAAAGGTTTTTGAGTCTCACCGTTCCCCTGTTTCTCTGACAAAGGAGTGTGACAAGGCTAGAGGGGAGGTGGATGGGAGAAAAGTTGCTATTGTTGACACTCCAGGCTTGTTTGACACTAATTTATCACAAGACGAGACCCTGGTGAAGATTGCGAAGTGCATCTCCTTCTCTGCTCCTGGTCCCCATGTGTTCCTTGTGGTGATAGCGTTGGGTAGATTCACACAGGAAGAGAAAGACGCAGTGGACATGATTCAGAAATTCTTTGGAAAAGATGCAGCAAGATACATCATGGTCCTCTTCACAAATGCAGACCAGCTTGAAGAAGACCAAACAATTGAAGAATTTTTTTGCGTGCCTCTCTAGATCTTCAGGACGTCATTGCCAATTGCGGTGGGCGGTATCACGACTTCAACAACAGAGATAAGAAGAATCGCTCCCAGGTCACTGAGCTGCTTGAGAAGATAAGCAAGATGGTCACGATGAATGGAGGAAGCCACTACACCACTGAGATGTTCCAAACGGCTGAGAGGGCGATTGAAGAGGAGACGAAGAGGATCTTGAGAGAGAAGGAAGAGGAGGTGCGCAGGGAGGAGGAGAAACTAAAGGCAAAATATGAAGGAGAGTTCCTAAAGAAACAACAAGCCATCCTAGGTGCAGCCACCTACGCATCAGCCAGATGTTTAGCTGAAGAACAAAACTACTTCATAAAACATTATAGGCGCTATTTTAGCTCTTTGTGTAGCATCCTCTGAGGTGATGTCATCACAACAACAACAAAAAATAATAACTGTGGGATGGCATTAGGCATCTGACAATAGAACAAGACATGAGGTACTGAAGATATGGAAAAAAGCACCACAATATTATACTGCAAATCACATGACTTTTCATGAATGATAAAGTGGCATGGAAAATAATATTAGGATAGGACTTGATTTGCCCATGATGGCAAGTAATGGCCCGGATGCCAAGTGAACTCATAATTTGCTTACAATTATACCATTGAGTGACCTGCTTTAAATGCTGAACCTAACGGAATCTGCTAACCTAACTTAAAATATCTGAGGTATATCATTGTTTTCCATTTAACACACAGACGACTGTAATAGCAGAGAGAAAGAACCTGAATAATCATGAGTGTAATGAAACATGCATACTTTGAGGAGGTGTATTTATATATTGATCGTGAGATTGGGACTTACTCCTGCATCCTACATATTTGAATGTGACTGCATGTACCTAGAATTCAGTATTAAAGCTATTGCTTCAACTGCACCTTGGACTCAAGTCTTTCACACGTTTGTGTTTATAGAATAATTGTTTGTGTTTATAGAATAATTGTACATTTTATTGTTTAGAAGAAAGAACCCAGGTGTCAAGATCTGGTGTGTAGCTGGTGCACAAAGTCAGGCACAGGAGAGCAGAGATGAGTGAACAACGTATTTACTTAATACGGCACAAGGTAAACAATAACAACGTTCCCAAAACACACAGGGGGAAATTACCAGCCAGAGCTATACCGACAAGGAACAATCGACATAATAAACACGCACACAAACATGGGGGAAACAGAGGGTTAAATAATGAACATGTAATTAGGGAATTGAAACCAGGTGTGTAGAAAACAAAGACAAAACAAATGGAAAAATGGAAAGTGGTTTGGCGATGGCTAGAAGACGGGTGACGTCGACCGCCAAACGCCGCCCGAACAAGGAGAGGGACCGACTTCGGCGGAAGTCGTGACTCCAGGTTTACTTGTAGAGTTTAACTCCAACCCAAAATGAGCACTAACATCCCATCACTAGAGGGGGCCATAACTTGGTTTACCCGGGGCGTACTGCAGAATTAGAAACGTCCTCCAGTGATTTTTGATCTTCTATTGGTGATAATCGATATCCCAAGTATAAATACAGTAAAATACTAACACACAGTTCTTATTAGACACAACAAATAAAACGTTAAATTGGATTGATTTCGGACTGAACATGTCATAAAATGAACTTTTATGACATGGCCCCTCCCAGGAGTGAGCATCTCGGCCAATCAGGAGGACGAGACGGACCTGGAGACGTTCCAGATGGAGATAGACAAGGAGAGCAGGAAGTGTCTGTTCCGGACTAATGAGGGGAAATACTGGGCCCTGGTGGCCCATGGAGGCATCCAGACTACAGCCACAGAGAGGTAACCCTAACCTTAGCCATAGCTGCAGCTGCAACCCTAACCCTATCTCCAGTTGCAACCCTAACCCTATCTCCAGCTGCAACCCTAAGCCTATCTCCAGTTGCAACCCTAACCCTATCTCCAGCTGCAACCCTAACCCTATCTCCAGTTGCAACCCTAACCCTAGCTCCAGTTGCAACCCCAACTCTATCTCCAGTTGCAACCCTAACCCTATCTCCAGCTGCAACCCTAACCCTATCTCCAGTTGCAACCCTAACCCTAGCTCCAGTTGCAACCCCAACTCTATCTCCAGTTGCAACCCTAACCCTATCTCCAGCTGCAACCCTAACCCTATCTCCAGCTGCAACCCTAACCCTAGCTCCAGCTGCAACCCTAACCCTATCTCCAGTTGCAACCCTAACCCTAGCTCCAGCTGCAACCCTAACCCTAGCTCCAGCTGCAACCCCAACCCTATCTCCAGTTGCAACCCTAACCCTATCTCCAGCTGCAACCCTAACCCTAGCTCCAGCTGCAACCCTAACCCTATCTCCAGTTGCAACCCTAACCCTAGCTCCAGCTGCAACCCTAACCCTAGCTCCAGCTGCAACCCTAACCCTAGCTCCAGCTGCAACCCTAACCCTATCTCCAGTTGCAACCCTAACCCTATCTCCAGCTGCAACCCTAACCCTAGCTCCAGCTGCAACCCTAACCCTAGCTCCAGCTGCAACCCTAACCCTAGCTCCAGCTGCAACCCTAACCCTATCTCCAGTTGCAACCCTAACCCTAGCTCCAGCTGCAACCCTAACCCTAGCTCCAGCTGCAACCCTAACCCTAGCTCCAGCTGCAACCCTAACCCTATCTCCAGTTGCAACCCTAACCCTATCTCCAGCTGCAACCCTAACCCTAGCTCCAGCTGCAACCCTAACCCTAGCTCCAGCTGCAACCCTAACCCTATCTCCAGTTGCAACCCTAACCCTAGCTCCAGCTGCAACCCTAACCCTATCTCCAGCTGCAACCCTAACCCTAGCTTCAGCAACCCTAACCCTAGCTTAACACACAGTTCTTATTAGACACAACATCAAGGAGTTGGTCTGATGGGAATCCGTGATGTCACCGGCCTCCACCCTTACTTGAGGAACAATAGAGAACAAAATAGGAACCCCCCCCACTTGTGCAACGTCATGACATACCCCGACCACCTATTGAGGTGTGCCTTTTAAGTAAATCAGGTAGTAGAGGTGAAAAGGAGACTGGAGTACCACTTTAAGATCAGGAAATGAGGCAAACAGGTGTGGGTCATTAGGCCATCACCAGACAGGAAAGGCAGGACTTCATGGCAGAGATCAAAGATGGTTTTGATTAGAGTAGGGATGATAACTTCAGTCCTCTCTGGGCAGAGTGGTGTCACACTTTTCACCCATCCCTAGCAAACACAGCTGACTCAACTAATTGCATTCTAAACTGAAGATAATGTTTAGTGAATTATTGGAGTCAGGTGTGTTAGCTGGGGTGAAAGTGTCATACTTTTCAGTACCCAGAGGACTGGAGTTGCCCATCCCTGGACTAGAGGGAGTACAGCTACAACCGGAAGTTACTTTTTTGTAGTAGGTGAGGAGAATTTATGCAGAAGGTTAGGATAATTAATGGGACAGGTTAGGAGACTTAGGTTTACATACACCTTAGCCAAATACATTTAAACTCAGTTTCACAATTCCTGACATTTAATCCTTGTAAAAAATTCCCTGTCTTAGGTCAGTTAGGATCACCACTTTATTTTAAGAATGTGAAATGTCAGAATAATAGACATTTCTCCATGTTCAGTTGCAAACCGTAGTGTGGCTTTTTTATGGCGGTTTTGGAGCAGTGGCTTCTTCCTTACTGAGGGGCCTTTCAGGTTATGTCGATATAGGACTCGTTTTACTGTGGATGTAGATACTTTTGTACCTGTTTCCTCCAGCATCTTCACAAGGTCCTTTGCTGTTGTTCTGGGATTGATTTGCACCTTTCGCACCAAATACGTTCATCTCTAGGAGACAGAACACGTCTCCTTCCTGAGCGGTATGACGGCTGCGTGGCCCCATGGTGTTTATACTTGCGTACTATTGTTTGTACAGATGAACGTGGTACCTTCAGGCATTTGGAAAGGATGCTCCCAAGGATGAACCAGACTTGTGGAGGTCTACAATTTTTTTTCTGAGGTCTTGGTTGATTTCTTTTGATTTTCCCATGATGTCCAGCAAAGAGGCACTGCGTTTAAAGGTAGGCCTTGAAATACACCCACAGGTACACCTCCAACTGACTCAAATGATGTCAATTAGAAATATGTGGAGTGGTTGAAAAACTAGTTTTAATGACTCCAACCTAAGTGTATGTAAACTTCCAACTTCAACTGTAAATGATGATGAACTTCACAGGGTGGTGGAAGTGCATTGTGATGATCTTGATGCTCCTTTCCAATTAATGTAGAGGGTCTAATTTTGGTGACATGATGATTGATGCTTGGCTGCAGTTTTGACAAAAAGTAATTTGGCTCTTATCCATAATATTCTCATCATGTAGGCTATTCCCGCACTGTATCTGCAAGATATGGGCTGGAGTGCACGTGCCACGACCAGAGTGGGCACATTCTCTATATAACGCAACATTTGTTGTGTCAAAACCATCAGTAAAGTTGAAAATGAGATGGAAACCTATTTAACTTGCACAGTGTATACTGAACAAAAATATAAACACAACAATGTTTATGTTGTGTAAAGTGTTTCAAGAGCTGAAATATAAGATCCCCGAAATGTTCCATACTCACAAAAAAAGCTTATTTCTTTAAACGTTTCATCCCTATTAGTGAGAATTTCTCCTTTACCAAGATAATCCATCCATCTCAGGTGTGGCATATCAAGAAGCTGATTAACCAGCATGATTATTACACAGGTAGACCTTGTGCTAGGGACAACAAAAGGCCACTTTAAAATGTGCAGTTCTGTCATACAACACAATACCACAGATGTCTCAAGTTTTGAGGGAGCGTGCAATTTCCATGCTGACTGCAGGAATCTCCACCAGAGCTGTTGCCAGATAATTTTATGTTAATTTCTCTACCATAAGCCGCCTTCAATAACATTTTAAAGAATTTGGAAGTACGTCCAACTGGCCTCACAACCTCAGACCACGTGTAACTACGCCAGCCCAGGACCTCCACATCCGGCTTTTTCACCTGCGGGATCGTCTGAGACCAGCCACCCAGACAGCTGATGAAACTGTCAGAAACCGTCTCAGGGTAGCTCACCTGTGGGTAGCTCATCGTCCTCACCAGGGGCTTGACCTGACTGCAGTTTGGCGTCGTAATTGATTTCAGTGGGCAAATGCTCACCTTTGATGGCCACTGGCATGCTGGAAAAGTGAGTAGTTATATATTTATTACAAATATTTATTGAATATGAAGGATAAAAAAGTTAAAAGAAACATGTTAGAAACATGTAATAAACACATTTGTTTAACCCTTAAAAAGATATGGGTCATCCCATCTCACTATTACATTTACATTATTTATTTTTTATTTAACCTTTCTTTTATTAGTAACTCATACAGTTCTGAGACCAAGGTGTCTTACAGATGAGCCCTGAATGACAGAAAATACACACAATATCAATACAAAATGCAAGCAGAAAGAAAAACAAGGTCATAAAAACCAAACACATTCATCAGTAATAAGGTCCTCAAAGAGTTGCCCTAGAGGCACCAAAACATCACATTTAAGAACATTTTGAAGATTGTTCACAAATAAGGTGCAAGAAAACGAAAAGGCTGGTTTACCTACTGTAACTCAGTAAAGACCAAAGGAATTTCCAGAGTTAGCCATCCCTAAATTTGAGTAAAAATGTTAGGGACAGTGGGACTTTTTGTAAAGGGGCTTTACAAATTAAAACATAGCAATGTATCAACCTATGTGACATCAAAGAGGACCAACCAACTTTCTGGTAGAGAATGCAGTGATGAGTACTACAACTTTCACCTGTAATAAAGCACAGTAAGCTATGATAAACTGCATTTAACGGCTTTAATGAATTGGCAACTGTGTTCATATAGATGATGTTGCCATAGTCGAGGACCGATAGGAACATAAAATACAGACACAAAAGTGCAATGGTATAAAAAACAACATAAAATAAACATTTGTTTTAAATATTTTGGTCTTATCGTCCCATCTCATTAGTAAGTTCAGACACAAAGATGCAATGTAGAGCACTAACAAGAAGATTGATAGGTAATCAAACCTAGGGTTGCAAAATTTCCCAGCCCTGTGGAGGTAGAGGAGGGGCTGTACAAACCCACTGACCACACTGATGAAGAGACACACATATCTGGCATAATAAAACTGCCCCAAAGCTAAGATTCCATTAAAAGGTAAAACCACTACCCATGGAAGGTAGTTTGCCATCATAGACACCATGATAATCAAAATGATCTTAAACGCTCTCATCTTCATGTTATTTGTCCCCTCCCTCTCTCTCTCCACTTCCCCTGGCCCAGGCTGTTTCAGAGCCTTTTACGAGCATAGAATTAAAACAGAACCCAATCAACACCAGCCAAACCAATCCAGAACACACCACCTTGTATCTCAGGGGCCTGTACTTCAGGAAGACCACAGGGTGGACAACTGCCAGGTAGCACTCAAAACATATACAGCACTGGAACAGAGGGCGGCCATGGAACATAAAACCACTAAAGAATGATGCTAGAACTAGGAGAGGAGGAATAGGGAGGTGCATGTAGACAAAGACAAAGACAGCACACAGGCAGTAGAGGATCTCAGATACAGCCAAGTTGAGAGTGAAGAACTCTGAGGCCACCGTCCCTCCAGCTCCGGTCAGTATTAGCCACAGAACGTAGCCATTGGTGGGGAGACTCAGGATGAGGTTGACTGCATAGCAGGCAGTGGTGACAGCGAAATCAAATTCCAGATAGACAGAAGAATGGTTGGAGGAGTTCATTTCTGTGCAAGCTCAGTTATGAATTGCGGGCTTTAACATTCCAATGATCAGAGAGAGAGAGAGAGAGAGAGAGAGAGAGAGAGAGAGAGGTGACGACAACACCACAATGTTAACTCTTCTTATCAAAGGCACATCAGAAAAACGTCATTCAGAATATTAGTCAGTGTCTGTACTTTCAAATGAAAATTACCTACATTGAATTGTAAGGAATTTAAATACAAACATTTCACTTAGTAACATTGCTAATATCAGAGACTAAAAAGTGTAATCCAACCTGAACTCTGATTGGTGTCTCTTCTCTTCCCGGTCTCTTTGCGATTGTGTCTCTCCTTAGAACTGAGCTTGGTACAACTATAGGCTACATCAAATATCTGCCATCACACCTGTGTGGCATATCACATGTCCAACCTCTGAAGCTGCACCAATGGACCACATGTCATGCAAATATCCTACTCAGTGTGCCAGGAACCACAGCTATCAATGTGATTGATGAGGATGTGTTGGTGTTGCTACTGCAGTCCTACTTGTTAGAGCTGGTTTAAGCTACTACATGCTATCCAAAAATTATAGATTTTATTGATATGCTAGAAGTTATTTATCAAGTTGTTTACAAGGTTTATTGTAGATACAGAGTTCTAAAGAGGCCAAAACATGTATGCAGAGGTTAATGAAGTGTCTTCTGACATTTGCTTTTTCGTTGTTATCGGTAGCTTCCCCATATAGTAGTATGAGATGCACTCTGACATATGAGCATTAAATCATTGGATCTGATTCATTCGATTCAATACAATTTTGTTGTTGAGTCATACAACACAGAGCCACTCACCCTCACCCACACACCTCAGTCACTACCGTCTGTCAACTGACGCTGCTCATCACATCAGTTAATGGACCACACCTGACATGCAAATGTTATCCATTGGTTATGACAACAATTCAGTATGATTGAAGAGAATATGCTGTGCTCTGTGGAAAGTGTTATGGATGGATAGGGCCCTGAGTTTTTCCTGACGAGGTCAGGTCAGGTCAAATGTATCAATTATTTAAATGATGTCTTTTTTATTTATATAACCAAGCAGACTCAGCTTGTTTACTCAGCTTGAGCCTTTATTGGAAAAAGGAAATGGAGGGAGAATCTACAGTAATAATTCTAGTGATACTATTGTCATCAACATCACAACCAAAAATAGATGGAGGTATTATTAATTATGAAAAAGTGCTTCTACCTCAAGTTCATCTGCAGATCTACCAAACAGTCTGTTTCTGATTTAAAAACTGAAAATGCAATTTGTCCATCACATTCTAGAACCAAATTCAAACAAATGGGTACACTTTCTTAGATGCCTCAATTATATGAAATAGTTTCGGGTCCATTCCTCTGTTGGATTGACTTGTTTGGTCAGCATGTCCAAACACTGAGAAATATAATATCAGTTTAAAATAGATTTGAGATCTACATTTAACAGTGATCGTGGTCTATAAGATCCACATGGTTGCCCAGCCTCCTCCAACTTACAGAAAACAAATCTGCTCGATAGCCAATTGGAAGAGGGAGGGTATCGCCACCTAGCTTTGACACTGTGCTGGATAGGTTAACAACCAACATGTAGTTTTACATGCTGTTCAGAAGATAAACCCCTGAGTGGAGGTTTTGGCAACAAGGTGGCTGACGGTATTGAGTGTCCTGTTAGAGGTCACTGCTATGAAGTATGGCATCGACAAGATATTTAGTTTGACTTGATCTGCATTCTGTCATACATCATTTTCAATATCAAAACTTGGCAAAGTACAAAATTGTGTAGGAATAGCATTTAAAAAAAGGAGATAAGTAGTAGATATAATAAAATAATAAATATGAAATTGTATAAACTTTTAGAAAGTTAATAATGAATAAGTTAGTCCTGTTGACATTTCAATTAAATTATTATAAAATTATTAACCAACTGATTATGATGTTTGATCAAATTTGATCAGATTTCATTTTATGTTGGCAGGGTTCACACACAATAGCTCAATTTGCAGAGCTAGCGAGCAAACCAATGGAGCAAACATTAGCTAGCAATCTAGCTAGCATCTATTCCGTTTATGTGGAGTCGTCAAAGATGGAATCTTTGCTATCGTCAGTTTATTCCAAGATCAGAATGCAGCTGTAGTGCTTCGAAGTCCCTGTGATAAGGTTACAGAAACTGAACAGATCTATACTCTCTTCTACCATTGTCTTGAATATCTTTAATGGTCTCGCTGCAAAAGCTAAGTTGTTGCTAGGGGACTTTGAAACACCTGTGTGCCGATCTTGGAGTAAAATGATGAAGCAAAGATTATAGTAAACACCACAGAAACGGAATTGGCAAATTCAGCTATTGTTGGAAGCCAGCCAATATAAAATGAAAACATAAACTATATTAAAATGACGAAAGGTTGCAGCTTACATTGTGTAAATGGTGAACTCATACAGCTGTCACTGCAATCCATTTCATATTTTGACTAGCTAGCTACCTGGTAGATCGAAGCCCATTATAGAATGATAGAGGATAATAGATGATAGAAGCTCATCTCCTACTGTAAATAACCTGCACAGTGTGTGTATGTGTGTGTGTGTGTATCCAGCCAGCCAGGCAGAACAATTTTAAAGACAGCCATCAGAGTATTTTTCAGTACACCAAAACGCAAAGTAAGAACCCCAGTAGCCTAATGTCTCAGACTAGTTGCTAAAATGTTCATAAGAAAGAAGTGAAATGCTCATGGAAATGTTTCATAAAGATGTCATATGGCAGAGCAGGCAACATATGGCACACAGACAGCAGTGCTGGGGACAGATAGGCAGGGACAGACTGGCATAGACAGGGAGTCTCAGGTAAGTTTGTTGGGTCTTTGTTTGGAAACATTATGAAAGGTTCTGTCTTTTTTAGACTTGTAAAATAGCAACATAATTGGACAATGCCATGGATACCCCCACTCTCAACTTAAACTGGTGACTGAACCAAGATTTGTTTAAGGCAATGGTATTGCTGTTGTGAGTGTTGTGTTTTCACCGTAGCCAAGGGTTTTCAAGCCAGCCATCTTTTGGCCAAAGAGCAGATGCTGCCTTCATTAGTACAGGATTTAGGAACTGGAGAAAAAATTCACAGCACATCAAAACTGCCAAATCCACTGCCACTTTGTAACTGTAACAGCACAGCAGCTAGATCCAATCAGGGCCCAGTTATCCAGCGCCTGGGGTAAACAGCAGGAGGACACACGGCATTGCTTGATGAAAATAGTTAGTTTGGTGCAGCATGTAGCAAGACAGGGACAAGCCTTTAGAGACCACACGGATGACAGTGGGAATTTATACCAGCTTTTGAAACTTAGAGGAAAAGAGGATGATCCCATGTTACTGAAGTGGTTAACAGAGCTTACCACAAAGTACACAGGCCCCAAAGCACAGAATTAAATTCTGAACATCCAATACAGTCATTTGAGGCATTGCAGCTGAGGTCTCTTCAGATTGTACAATTTCCAGTAATTGTTGATGGTACTCAAGATTTTCTCTGGTGCTGAACAGGAGAGTGTCTGCCTGCATTATGTTGACCATGACCTTGTCTCTCATGAGGAGTTTATTGGGCTCTACCGGGTGTCGGAGACAACAGGCGAGGGCATTGCGAACGTGGCAACTGATGTGTTGACGAGGCTCCATTTGCCCATGTCTGGCTTACGTGGGCAGAGTTATGATGGTGCCTCAAACATGGCAGGAAAATACACAGGTGCACAGGCAATTGTGAGGAGGCAGCAGCCTTTAGCCCTCTATGTGCATTGTGGAGCACACTGTGTAAATCTGATTACACAGGCTGGCTGCTCAGCCTCCCCACTGATCCGGGATTCCCTTTCTTGGGTCCATCAGTTATGTGTCCTCTATGGCCAGTCAGGAAAGTTTAAGAGCATGTTTGAATCAATTTCCACGTCCGAAGATACACATCTGACCACCCTGAAACCCCTATGTCCAACAAGGTGCTGTGTGGAATACTGCTAGTAGAGCTCTGCTCGGGCAGTATGAGCGGGTACTAAGCAGCCTAGAGGAGATAGAAAAAACTGCATCCAAGACAGCTTCAACTGCCAGTGGCTTATTTGAGCACTTCAGCAAAGGCAAGACTGTGTTGGGCCTCACACTTTCCTCTACTGTTCCTGGAGAGCTTGAATGTCTAAACATTTCACTGCAGAAGAAAACTCAGACTGTCTCTGGTATGCAGGCTGCAGTTGAGTGTGTGCGGTCATCTCTTAGGGACAAGAGAAATGACGAAGCTACCTTGCACTGTGTGAGAAAGCAACAACATTGATTGACTCCATTGAATCCATTGAGACACATTCAAGATGATTTGCTGGCAAAGCAATGGATCACTATAGGGCAGAATTGTTTAAAGTGTTGGATGGTGTGGAGGTTCAGCTTGGCGACCGCTTTGACCAGGACAGTCTAAACGTCCTGCAAAAGTTGGAAAGAGCGCTTCTCACGGGGGAGTTGGATGAGTCTCTAGATCAGTACCCTGAGCTGAACATAGATTCGCTTTCAGTGCAGTTGCCTCTAATTAACAACAAATACCCCTGTAGCAGCAGTGGATAGGCAGTAGAGGTCCTCAGGAGGCTTCCAGTGGAGGGGCGGGGGTTATTTGACCAAGTTGAGGTGCTGATCAGAATTTTGTTTGTGGTGCCAGTGTCCTCATGTGAGGCTGAGAGGAGTTTCAGTGCACTCCGCAGGTTGAAGACATTTAACATATTACAACGTAGGCTATGTGTTACAGCACTACCTTTGGTGTCCCCCCTCAGGAATTGCTCTTGAGAAAATGTCATGTAATTGTCCCCTCCAAAGTTGATATCAGATTTTTGGTCCACTGACTTCAGAATTGACATCAGATTGGTTTTCTGGCAAGGTATTAGAACTTATTAGGATCTCGTTTAGACAGCTAAAATTCAGTTCATTGTTGCAAAAATATTCTCTTTGATCTGGATATTTTCTACACAACGCACAGCATGTAAACGTCATGTACATATTATGAAAACTCTTAAAGTTACAATGTTTTCGGTATAACGTCGGCATTTCACTTTCAGTAAGATAACAAAATCGACGTTCATTTTTATAAACCATCTGTCTTTGTTACCACCATTCTGTCTGATAAAACATGTCCCAAAGTCCATTTACTGCATGTTACAGTTCTGAGGTAGGTTCTCCATAAGGCCCACACAGATATTCCAGTCCCAAACACTAAAGGACAAAGGATTCGTCTGCTGCCTTAAGATTTACAATAGCTTGAGGTGTCATAACCCTCCCTTTCAATCCCTCTCTACCTCTCCCCCTCTGTGGGAGTGAGAGATATCTCTGTTGTGATCCATGGTAATCTTCACAGGCCAGTCATGACACAGGTGTGGTCCATCAAGTGAGGTAATGGGCAGCATCAGTTTACAGACAGGAGCAGCTAGGGTGTGTGACTGAGTGGTTGTGTGTTGTATTCCTCAGAAATTGTATTATATTGAATTGAAATAATCACTTCCAATGATTTACCACTCATAGGGCAGAGTGCCAATAGTACTACTATAATATGTGAGGAGGCTACAGCTAACAAAGACTGAGCAAATGTCAGAGGCACTTCATTGACCTTTTTATACACAATTTGGTCTCTATAGAATTCGATATCTATAGAAAGCCTTGTGTACAACATGATAAAACATTCTGTTTCTTCTAGCTTGTCAAGAAAATGTATTATTTTTGGATAGCTTCCATAACAAGTAGGCCTACAATAGCAACAGCAACACATCCTCATCAATCATATTCATAGGTGTGGTTCCTGTCACACTGAGTAGGATATTTGCATGGCATGAAGTCCTTGGGTGTAGCTACAGAGGTTGGCAACGTGATATGCCACACAGGTGTGCTGGCAGGTATTTGATTTAGCCTATAGATGTGCCTAGTTCAGTTCTAAGGAGAGACACAGTTGTAAAAAGACCCTGAAGAGACGACCCACCAATCAGAGTTCAGGTTGGTTGACGCTATTTGATCTCTGAGATTAGCAGTGTAACTGAGTTAAGTGTCTTTGACATGAAGTGTTAACATAGTGATGTTCTTGTCAAGTCTGTCTGTCTCTCTCTTTCTCCCTCTCTCTCTCTGCTGCAGTGATCATTGGAACCAAACAGGTCGGTATACAAAAAAGAAAATGAGCTCCTCCAACCATTCCTCTGTCCTCTCTGCCTATCTGGAACTTGATTTCGCTGTCACCACTGCCTGCTATGCAGTCAACCTCATCCTGAGTCTCCCCACCAATGGCTATGTCCTGTGGCTGATACTGACCGGAGCCGGAGGGACGGTGGCCTCAGAGTTCTTCGCTCTCAACTTGGCTGTATCTGAGATCCTCTACTGCCTGTGTGCTGTCTTTGTCTTTGTCTACATACACCTCCGTATTCCCTCTGTCCTAGCTCTAATTTCATTCTTTAATGGTTTTATATACCACGGCCGCCCCCTGTTCCAGTGCTGTATATGTTTTGAGCGCTACCTGGCAGTTGTCCACCCTGTGGTCTTCCTGAAGTACAGGCCCCTGAGATTCAAGGTGGGGTGTTCTGGATTGGTTTGGCTGGTTTTGATTGGGTTCTGTTTTAATTCTACACTTTTAAAAGAACACTACATTGTCATATATCTGTATTTGGGTGAAGTTCTGGTCTTTTTTTCATTGATGTTATTCTGCTGCCTCTCAGTTCTCAGGGCTCTGAAACAGCCTGGGCCTGGAGAGGTGGAGAGGGAGGGGACAAATAACATGAAGATGAGAGCATTTAAGATCATTATGATTATCTTGGTGTCTATGATGGTGAACTACCTTCCATGGGTAGTGGTTTTACCTTTTAATGGAATCTTAGCTTTGCGGGAGTATTTCTATGCCAAATATTTGTGTCTCTACATCAGTGTGGTCAGTGGGTTTGTGCAGCCCCTCCTCTACCTCCACAGGGCTGGGAAACTGCCCTTCATCAAAGGTCTCTGAGGGAGAGTTTATATTCCCAGTTTCATCTGATACAGAGGGCCAAATGTAACCTGTTTACAACTGTTATGTGATAGCTTGTAAAGAGGTTGGTAGTTGTAGATGCGCTAGCAGAAATATGTATGTGTTTAGGGTTGCAATATTCTGGTAACTTGACCTAAAAGGTTCTCCAGAAATCCTGGTCAGAAGATTCCCGTAATCAGGAGGGAATTAATAGGAAATCCAGAAATGTGCATCCCTTGGTTTGATTCATTCCCTTTTATCTGGGAAGATTATTTATCAATCTTCTTGCTAGTGCTTCACATTGCATCTTTGTGTTTGTATTTAATAGTGAGATGGGACTAGAGAAACCACATTTATTTGTTTATTTTTTTTTTATCCTTCATGTTCAATAAATTCTTGTGTTGAACTACTCATGTCTTTTACTTTTTGCACAGCATAATTGTTTAAAAAAAAATGATTAGCGGTCTTTGCATACATATTTGGGACTCGTAGATGAGTTTGAGTCCAGTCAGAGTAAACAGGCTATTTGCATGTCAGGTCAAGGGAAATATGATAATTGACTGCAGGCAGGGGGGCAGACACTCCTCTTGTTGGTGATCTGGTCTGGGTTAGAAATGGCACGCATTACCATATAAAGGGCTGTGGTCAAGAGATGTGCACTATATAGGGAATGTGGTGCCATTTTGGACGCACCTTGATTAAATCATCAGTGTGACATAACACACAGGTGGGGCAGGGAAGGGTCGGGTAGACCAGAGATCTGGATCAAGTCCAGTGTCTGTGACAGGCACAACCACAACACACCCCAGGGGACAGGAACACTGCATGAATACAGGTCACCCAAACACTTTTCTTTTTGTTTTACGTTACAATTTGAATTCAAACCACAATTGAAAAAAACATCAAATGTAGGAAAATATATTTTTAAGGATTTTATCTCCATTTAATCACATCACAAGCAACTTTTACCATTTGAATGTAGACAGAAATATACTACTTTTCTGGACACTAGATTGTCAGACTTAATATTTTGGTTTCATTTTGATACTCCAGGACAGGAATTCCTCAGAGCAGATTATGGATGAACATGTTTTTCTTCTTTCTCTCTGTAAAATGCTAAAGAATGCCTTTTTGACAAATCTTTCTAAAGAAATGTTTATAGAGAATAAAAAATGTACAACATATAAATAAAACCCCATGGACAAGTCTCTGGAATATATTGAAGGATAGCCACACACAATGTGGTTTATGCAGATGCTTCTGAAACGGAGAAAAGTGACTTGGCGTGTGGGAAGAGTTTGACTTTTGGGAAATGGCACTTAAAAACATATCGACTGAATCTAGACTACTACACGCCAAACACATTTTTAGACCCAATCGCCATCTCATCAAACTAAGTTACTACATACAATATAGTCCAGTTTGTTACATTCTTTATGAAATGGGCATTTAAATTATGTGTAATTCGATGTGGTGAGCTTTGGAATTCGATGTATGTCCATTTTAAAGGGGTTCATATTCCTGAAATTCTTATGACGCTGGTATGATAAACTAATGAAAATATACCTTTTATCAAGATTTTGACATTTTAGGTTTACTGAGGCCGATACGTAAAGCTTATTAAAGAGCAGTGATACTAGCAAGAGCAGTGTGGGGGTTTCTTCTTTTTCTCATGTTACTTTTTGAAAATACTAATATAATGGACCAAAATACCAACAAATCTCAAACTTCATAGGAAGATTCAAAAATGGAATTTCAGCCTTAAATCTGAATATTGGAACATTCAGATGTTGACTACAGTGTGACATTATATCCATGTATTTGTCTGTCGTGTCTTTGATAATATAGTTGGAGTAATGGAGGTGTTTCAGGTGACAACTTGATGACCATCTTCTCTTGATGTATTTGTGTGTTTCTGATCTGATCGTGTCTCTCTTCTCCCAACACCAGGATGTGTCCCAAATGCCACCCTATTCACTACAGCAGGTATTCCCAAACTGTCAGGGGTACGCCAAATAAAAATGTGATTCCCATTTATTTATTTTTTACATTTTCAAACAGGCCATTTATATATTCCAAAGGGGCTATACATTTGGGTGAGGTTTTTTCCTCGCCTGAGTAGCCTCGTTTCACTGCCAAAAATAAAATTAAACCATCTACAACACAATGTCAAATACAGGTAGCCTAGTCAAATAATTAACATCAATCACATTAACCGTTACTCTCACGCGGGAATTCCACTGCAGCATCCACCGAGAGGCTCTTGCTGCCAAAGGAATGCCTGACAAACTGAAAGACATTTTGGACACTACAGTGAAAATGATTAACTTTGTTAAAGCAAAGCCCCTGAACTCTTGTGTATTTTCTGCACTATGCAATGATATGGGCAGTGACCACGTAATGCTTTTACAACATACAGAAGTGCACTGGTTATAAAGGGGCAAAGTATTGACACGTTTTTTTGAATAGAGAGACGAGCTTCAAGTTTTCTCTACTGACCATAATTTTCACATGTATGACTGCTTGCATGATGACGAGTTTCTCACATGACTGGCCTGTCTGGGTGATTTTATTTCTTGCCTGAATGATCTGATTCTAGGATTACAGGGACTCTCCACAACTATATTCAATGTGCGGGACAAAAATGATACTATGATTAAGAAGTTGGATCTCTTCTCTGTCTGCATTAACAAGGACAACACAGGTCTTTCCATCATTGCATGATTTTTTTGTGTGCAAATGAACTCAAGCTTACGGACAATGTCAACTGTGACATAGCGAAGCACCTGAATGAGTTGGTTGTGCAATTACGCAGGTACTTTCCCGAAACGGATGACACAAACAACTGGATTCATTATCCCTTTCATGCCCTGCCTCCAGTTTCTGGATTGGGCTGCACTCAGAGTATCCTGCCTTGGTAAATTTCTCTGTTAAGACACTGATGCCCTTGCAACCACGTACCTATGTGAGAGTGGATTCTCGGCACTCAATAGCATGAAAACTAAATACAGGCACAGACTGTGTGTGGAAAATTATTTAAGACTGAAACTCTCTCCAGTACAACCCAACATTTCAGAGTTATGTGCATCCTTTCAAGCACACGCTTCTCATTAACCTGTGGTGAGTTATTCACAATTTCCGATGAACAAATAAGGTTAAATATGTAAGATGGTTAAATAAAGAGCAAAAGTATTGATCATTATTATATTATTATTTGTGCCCTGGTCCTATAAGAGGTCTTTGTCACTTCCCACAGGCCGGGTTGTGACAAAAACTCACACTCATTCTTATATTTAATAAATGTATCGTATAGTGTGTGTAACAAGCTTACAATGAAGGCAAAAAAACTACATTTGAGAGTGTGCTGACCCTGGTGCTAGAGGGGGTACGCAGCTGGAGTTTAGATGTTTGAAGGGGTACGGGATTGTAACAAGTTTGTGAACCACTGCCCTACAGTATATAGTACACAGGACTCTGGTCAAAGGTAGTGGACTATGTAGGGAAAAGGGTGACATTTGAGATGCGTTCCAGGACTCAACCGTTCACTCCTCCGTCTGTTCCCACAGAAGCAGCTTCCAGAGAGGAGATTAACACTTCTGAAGGGGGATTCTTATTTCCCCTCTGTGGTCAACAACACCGGCCCTACATCTCAACAAGAGACCTTATTAGTTGTGTTCCATGCAATCAACATCATCCTAAGTTTCCCCGCCAATGTCTACGTCCTGTGGCTGATAGTGACCGGAGCCGGAGGAACGATGGCCTCAGAGTTCTTCACTCTCAACCTGACCATGTCTGAAATGATTGTCAGCCTGTTTGATGTCCTTTCTTTGATGAATTCTTACTTTCTCTTTGGTCTGCTGTGCACTTTTTCTCTGGTTTCATGATTGCTACTCGGCCCCTGTTCCAGTGCTGTGTCTGTGTGGAGCGCTACCTGGCAGTGGTCCACCCTGTGGTTTACCTAAAGTACAGACCCCTCAGATACAGGGTTTGAATCACTGGTTTAGTCTGGTTGGTTGTGATCAGGTTCTGTTTGGACACATTTTTCATGGGTTTGTTTACTTCCTACTTTAGACTGGCCATGAGCGCTGACATGGTGATTTTATTAGTGATGTCATTCTGCTGCCTCTCAGTTCTCTGAAACGACCCAAGCAGGGGGAAGGGGAGAGGGAGGGGACAAACAACATGAAGAGAATATAATGTTGATCATTCTTATAGCTATGGTGGTGAACTACCTCCCAATGCTAATGGTAGCAGTTCTTTACAGGAAGTTGGGATCCAGTTTACATCAGTCTTTGATTGTGTCTCTCATCATTGCTGTGGTGACTGGGTTTGTGCAGCTCATCCACTACCTCCACAGGGCTGGGAAACTGCCCTGTATCAGAGGTCTCTCAGGAAGAGGTGACTTCCTTTTACAGGGTGCTCAGGATGCTCACTACTTTCAGTTACTAAGCTACTAGAAATCCATTGTATCCAATGGGAGGACACACTCAGTAATTTAACAGTTGGCGACTAGAGAGATCTGACTAAAGTTTATGCAAATGATCAGTGATGCGACCGCTCCTAGAAGGGAGGGTCTCGCTAGCTAGCTTTGACACTGTGCTGGATAGGCTAACAACCAACATGTTATTTGACATGCTGTTCAGAAGATAAACCTCTGAGGGGATGTTTTGGCAACAAGGTGGCTGAAGGTAGTGAGTAGTGTGAGTGTCCTGTTCTATGTCACTGCTTTGAAGTATGGCATCGACAAGATATTATTTAATCTTATTTCTGTCATACAAAATTTAAATATTAAAATATACTTATGTGATAGATAATGTACAAATAATGTTATAATAAGTTGATATTTAATGGATATAATGAAAATATAATGTTATAAACTTAAGAATCAATAAGTTAGTCCTGTTGACCTTTTCATTAAATTATTTTTAAATTATTTACACATTTATTGTGATGTTGTATGAGTATCTTAGGAATGGCTAACATCCACAGACTTTACAAATGGATACAAATTGTATTTCTGTAAGCAGGAGGAGGCTGAGCAAGTTTCTGGATCTTCTAGACCACTATCACTGTTAAATGTAGATCTAAAAATCCTTTAAAACTGCAGCTAGATTGTAAACTGCTTGTAAATGCTGACCAAACAAGGTTTATCCAACACAGGAAAGGACCAGAAAAATGTTAATTTTTTGACCTGATCAGGAATAACTCAGGGCCATTTCCATCCCTAACACGTTCCACACAACACGGCATGTTCTCTTCAATCATACTAAAGTGTTGTCATAACCAATGGATTACATTTGCATGTCAGGTGTGGTCCATCAAGTGATGGGATGGGCACCATCAGTTAACAGACGGGACCACTGAGGTGTGTGGGTGGTTGTGTTGTATTCCTCAAAGATGAAATTGGATTGAATCGAATTAATCAGATCCAATGATTTACCGCCCATAGGGCAGAGTGCCACTAGTACTACTATAATTGATGTGAGGAGGCTACAGTTAACAAAGACTGAGAAAATGTCAGAGGACACTACATTAACCTTTGCATACACATTTTGGTCTCTTTAGTAAGCCTTGTATACTATTTGATAAATAACGTATATTTCTTATAGCATTTCAAGAACATACTATATTATTTTTGAATAGCATGTAGTACCACCAACCAGCTCTGTGTTTAACAAGTAGGCCTACAGAATCAATACTTATAAATCCACATCAATCACATTGGTAGGTGTGGTTCCTGTCACACTGAGTAGGATATCTGCATGGCATGTGGTCCATTGGTGTAGCTACAGAGGTTGTCAGTGTGATATGCCACACAGGTGTTTTGGCAGGTATTTGATTTACCCCAAAAATGTATTGGGGTGAGCAGACCTTGGTTCCAAATATTGGGGAAGATGCCAGAGCTAAGGATGATGTTAGAGTATAGCAGTTTAAATATAGCCAATTGGAATTTGCTGTCTGTATATTGTTTAATTTCATTGCGGATACCATCAACACCACAGGCCTTTTTGGGATGGAGGGTTTGTATTTTGTCCTGTAGTTCATTCAATGTAATGGGAGAATCCAGTGGGTTCTGGTAGTATTTAATAGTAGATTCTAAGATTTGTATTTGATCATGTATATGCTTTTGCTGTTTGTTCTTTGTTATAGAGCCAAGAAGATCGGACAAGTGGTTTACCCATGCATCTCCATTTTGGATAGATAACTCGTTGTGTTGTTGTTTGCATAGTGTTTTCCAATTTTGGATTCTTCAATTACATTGAGCTGATTTCTGACGTGCTGTTCCTTCTTTTCCGTATTGTATTACTGTATTATTTTAGTTATTCACCATAGTGATAGGGAAGCTGAGAGGTCAAATATATTGTCTAGGTTTTCCACTGCCAAGTTGTAATGGTTTTAACTTGAGGTTATTGTTTGTAGGGGTGCCAGGTAGGTTGTGCCTACCAGAGAAAATATGGATTCCACCTTTTGGTTTGGGAGGGAATGAGTCCCGCCTGGTCTGTCAAGTCTACACCAATACAAAGGACTCATGTAAAAGTCAGTATGGAAACACTTTAACAAACCCTTAAAACATTGGAAATAACTTCAAAACAAATGTGTTCTTTTGCGTGGGTTTGTATTAGCAACATAAATGATCACAAACACATAATAATAATAACAAACAATGAGCTCTGGTTCCTCCATAAAAGTCCTGTACCTCGGGCCTAAAAAGAGTCCAGCCCGGTAAAGGAGTTCAGGGAACTCAAGTGACCTTAGTCACACAATGTTTGTCAGTTCATATATGCATAGTCACTTTAACTATACATTCATGTACATACTACCTCAATTGGGCCGACCAACCAGTGCCCCCGCACATTGGCTAACCGGGCTATCTATCTGCATTGTGTCCCACAACCTACCACCCGCCAACCCCTCTTTTACGCTACTGCTACTCTCTGTTCATCATATACAGTGGGGGAAAAAAGTATTTAGTCAGCCACCAATTGTGCAAGTTCTCTCACTTAAAAAGATGAGAGAGGCCTGTAATTTTCATCATAGGTACACTTCAACTATGACAGACAAAATGAGGGAAAAAAATCCAGAAAATCACATTGTAGGATTTTTTATGAATTTATTTGCAAATTATGGTGGAAAATAAGTATTTGGTCACATACAAACAAGCAAGATTTCTGGCTCTCACAGACCTGTAACTTCTTCTTTAAGAGGCTCCTCTGTCCTCCACTCGTTACCTGTATTAATGGCACCTGTTTGAACTTGTTATCAGTATAAAAGACACCTGTCCACAACCTCAAACAGTCACACTCCAAACTCCACTATGGCCAAGACCAAAGAGCTGTCAAAGGACACCAGAAACAAAATTGTAGACCTGCACCAGGTTGGGAAGACTGAATCTGCAATAGGTAAGCAGCTTGGTTTGAAGAAATCAACTGTGGGAGCAATTATTAGGAAATGGAAGACATACAAGACCAATGATAATCTTCCTCGATCTGGGGCTCCACGCAAGATCTCACCCGTGGGGTCAAAATGATCACAAGAACGGTGAGCAAAAATCCCATAACCACACGGGGACCTAGTGAATGACCTGCAGAGAGCTGGGACCAAAGTAACAAAGCCTACCATCAGTAACACACTACGCCGCCAGGGACTCAAATCCTGCAGTGCCAGACGTGTCCCCTGCTTAAGCCAGTACATGTTCAGGCCCGTCTAAAGTTTGCTAGAGAGCATTTGGATGATCCAGATGAGGATTGGGAGAATGTCAGATGAAACCAAAATATAACTTTTTGGTAAAAACTCAACTCGTCGTGTTTGGAGGACAAAGAATGCTGAGTTGCATCCAAAGAACACCATACCTACTGTGAAGCATGGGGGTGGAAACATCATGCTTTGGGGCTGTTTTTCTGCAAAGGGACCAGGACGACTGATCCGTGTAAAGGAAAGAATGAATGGGGCCATGTATCGTGAGATTTTGAGTGAAAACCTCCTTCCATCAGCAAGGGCATTGAAGATGAAACGTGGCTGGGTCTTTCAGCATGACAATGATCCCAAACACACCGCCCGGGCAACGAAGGAGTGGCTTCGTAAGAAGCATTTCAAGGTCCTGGAGTGGCCTAGCCAGTCTCCAGATCTCAACCCCATAGAAAATCTTTGAAAGTCCGTGTTGCCCAGCGACAGCCCCAAAACATCACTGCTCTAGAGGAGATCTGCATGGAGGAATGGGCCAAAATACCAGCAACGGTGTGTGAAAACCTTGTGAAGACTTGTGAAAACGTTTGACCTCTGTCATTGCCAACAAAGGGTATATAACAAAGTATTGAGATAAACTTTTGTTATTGACCAAATACTTATTTTCCACCATAATTTGCAAATAAATTCATAAAAAATCCTACAATGTGATTTTCTGGATTTTTTTTCCTCATTTTGTCTGTCATAGTTGAAGTGTACCTATGATGGAAATTACAGGCCTCTCTCATCTTTTTAAGTGAGAGAACTTGCACAATTGGTGGCTGACTAAATACTTTTTTCCCCCACTGTATGCATAGTCACTTTAACCATAGCTACATGTACATACTACCTAAAGTAACCGGTGTCTGTATGTAGCCTCGCTACTGTATATAGCCTCTCTACTGTTATTTTTCACTGTCTTTTTACTGTTGTTTTATTTCTTTACTTGCCTATTGTTCACCTAATACCTTTTTTGCACTGTTGGTTAGAGCCTGTAAGTAAGCATTTCACTGTAAGTGTAGACCTGTTGTATTCGGCATGTGACAAATAAACTTTGATTTGATTTGATTCATAAAAGTGTAGCGTAAACCCAGTCTTCAATCATCAAAACATCAAACTCTTTTACCACACAACAATAAAGAATATCAATTCGCAACACGTCTTCAACTACAACTGACCACATAAATCATCACAATATACATCACACTAAAACAAATTAAATACCGTATGCAAAAAAAGTTGTAGTCAGTCGGTCAGACAATCCAATCCGCCAACAGAGGAGATAGGCCATGAAGAACCAACAGAGACCAACTGAGAGGTGTAGTCCAAAGGAAGCAAAGAGTGAATCCGATCCTGGTTAAACTTGAGACAAGGCTAAAGCACACTGTTAAATACAACAAAACAAACGGAGTCAAGAAGCTTCAGAACTAAGGCTTGAACACATCCTCATTCGCACCACCATCACAAACCCCACTTTTGCGCAGCTGATGCTGGCTATTCCAGAGCTACCTGGCACAGACCCTTGAGATACAAGCTGGGGTGTTCTGTATTGGTTTGGATGGTTTTGATTGGGTTCTGTTTTGCTTATAAGCATGTAAAGGAGCCAAATATCATATATTATGTTGCTTTGGGTGAAATTCTGGTTTTAATTTTATTCATGTTATTCTGCTGCCTCTCAGATCTCAGGGCTCTGAAACAGCCTGGGCCTGGCCATGGGGGCGTTTAAAATCATATTGATTATCATGGTGTCTATGATGCCAAACTACCTTCCATGGGTAGTGGTTTCACCTTTTATTGGAATCTTGGAGTCAAGGCAGTTTGTTTTTGCCACATCTGTTTGTGAATTCATCAGTGTGGTGACTGGATTTTGTGCAGCCTGTCGTGGAAAATTCAGTACTGAGAGAGACTTTGTCATTTCCTCAAACAATCATCGTTATTTTATATTGATTAATGATTTCAATAATGAAGCCGTCAATCCAACAGTCTTGACTGTTGGACCGAGTGCTTGAATCATACAGAGAAGACCGGGTCTTTATATACCAAACCTAAAACTGCTTCAACCATGGCTGACATTATTATTCTACTACTCCAGTTTCCCAGATGCAAGGATGAGAACAAACACTCAAATGTATGTTGTATTCCTTCAGGGAATCTCTGTCTCAAGTCACACACACAATCTCATCTATAGAATGCAGGCCCAGTTAGCCCGGAGAAATATGTCTCACATGCACCACTATTGACTGGAATGTGTCTGTTTGTTTTTTTACCACAGAGAAATCAATCAATTGTCAGCTTCAAGCTGTCTCTAGTAAAACCCATGTCCTCGACGCCCAGACTAGCTGCAGGAAGCTAGAGTGGACACCATTAAAACTCAGTATTAGCAGGCCAGTCTTCCTCTTAGTTAAATATATAATCGTTTACTGTTAATATCAAACAAATCAGGTAAGTATGTCATTTTTCTATCACAAGCCCCTCCTCTACCTCCACAGGGCTTGTAAACTTCCCTGTATCAGAGGTCTCTGAGGGAGAGTTGACACCCCCAGTTTCACCTGATACAGAGGGCCAATTGTAGCCTGTTTGTTTACAATTGTTAGGCGATAGCTTGTAAAGAGGTTGGTAGTTGTAGATGCGATTGCAAAAATATGTGTGTTTTGATTAGGGTTGCAATATCTAGGTAGCTTTTTCGAAAATGTTCTCCAGAAATCCCGGTCGGAAGATTCCTGTAATCAGACCCCCGAATTTTCAAGGGTTAAACAAATGTGTATATTAAATGTTTATTTGTATTTTTTGTCCATGTTCAATAAAAACGTATGTTGAACTAGTCATGTATTTCGGCAAACATGCAGTCATAAAACTTGTAAAAACTATTAGTTGTCTTTGCATGTACATTTGGGTCTCTTAGATGGGTTTGGATCCATTCAGAGTAAATAGGCTATTTGCATGTCAGGTCAAGGGAAATATGATATACTCCAAATGAGTGCAGGCAGGCAGGGGCGCAGTCACTCATATTGTCTGTGCTCTAGTCTCTGTTCAAAATTGCACCCTGTACCATATATAGGTCATTCTACAGAAGTGGTGCACATTGGGGGTTGAAAAAATATACAAAATTGTATCCTGGTTTTCCCAAAGCGGGACATAACATATAGTTTGCTTACATATTTTATTTGTATTGCATATTTCGATATATTTACTTGAATTCCTTACTAACCCACTAAATGTATCCAGTGGCGACCCGGCTTTCAGGACAGGTGGGGCAAGTCGGGAACTCGGGCCTCTTTCTAGAGCTCTGATCTGAAGAGCACTGATATCATCATGATTCAACCTTGTTTTCAGAGTTTGCAATTGTCTTGAAAATACCATAAATCCAGAGAATGCCAGACTATGATGACAAAGTCATCAAATTTGCCCACGAAGGACAGCTGCGCCATCTACCTGTTCACTTGCTGCTGCATAAATGATGTATTCCAGGGAGATATGTATACTGTAGGTAATAAAGTAATACTAAGTGTATGTTGTGTAGTAAGATGTTAGTAGACCATGTGCCTCACCCTAATAATTTGGTCCCTTTTCCACTCTTAATTCCATGCCAACCCCAGGAGGGGTGCGTCACTTGAGTGGGTTGAGTCACTGACGTGGTCTTCCTGGCCAGGTTGCCCCCCCCCCCTCTTTGTGGGCTATACTTGGCCTTGTCTCAGGAGGGTAAGGTGGTGGTTGGAGATATCCGTCTAGTGGGGTGGGGGCTGTGTTTGGGCAGAATGGGTGGGGTTATATCCTGCCTGTTTGGTCCTGTTCGGGGGAATCGTCGGACGGTGCCACAGTGTCTCCCGACCCCTCCTGTCTCAGCCTCCAGTATTTATGCTGCAGTAGTTTACAGTGGGGCAAAACAGTATTTAGTCAGCCACCAATCGTGCAAGTTCTCTCACTTAAAAAGATGAGAGAGGCCTGTAATTTTCATCATAGGTACACTTCAACTATGACAGACGAAATGAGAAAAAGAAATCCAGAAAATCACATTGTAGGATTTTTAATTTATTTATTTGCAAATTATGGTGGAAAATAAGTATTTGGTCAATAACAAAAGTTTATCTCAATACGCCCAGAATGTCATTGTTTGCTGTGGCATTAAGATTTATCTTCTCTGGAACTAAAGGGCCTAGTCCAAACCTTCCTAGGTTCTGGCCTTTCTAGGGAGTTTTTCCTAGCCACCGTGCTTCTACACCTGCATTGCTTGCTAATTGGGGTTTTAGGCTGGGTTTCTGTACAGCACTCTGTGACATCAGCTGATGAAAAAAGGGCTGTATAAAAATTGTATTTTATTTTATATTAATTTAGCCTACTGTGTTTTGGTGGTGCACATGTAGCTTATAGCCTGTTTTAGAGAAATGTAATCATTGACTATTGGAAGAGCTTTCATTGTCTGCTTATATTCCCCATTTATGTATCCTACGGTTCTGACTTCTGAATTCTGTCGCTGTACATTTCAAAAGAGCTGAACAAATAGTTGTATTTACAACGTCCGTCCTAGCTCGTTCATTAATAGAATGCAGGCCCAGTTAGACCGGAGAATTATGGATTGCCTCTTATCCCCTTATGCCATAGTTTGTACATCTCAGTTGTCAGTAGAAACCACATTTGTTTAAGCAAGTCAGACATATTTGCTATTTTTTTTTTAAATGCAGTAATGAGGCTGAATGAACTGTTTCGCTGCCAGACGCTGTTAACCTGGTGTAGCAATGGTAAGGTGTTGGGACTGCTGTTGGCACAGCTTTATGTAGGCCCTAGCAGTTTGTGGGAACCGTTTGTCACTGTTATAGTGCAATTAATGTATAGTTTAGTGTTGTGTAGTGTAGCGGCTTTGCTGGCATGCATAATTATAATTTTTTGGGCCCCACCAAGATTTGCATGCTAAAATCACCACTGACTGTATCACTACCAGTCAGCTTCACCAACTGGCAGGTTGAGGGATGAATCTGTGTAGGAGAATCCTACCTGCCCCAATGCATAGTGTCAACTTAGAGATTGGTGGAGGAGGAATAATGGTCTGGGGCTGTTTTTCATGGTTTGGACTAGGCCCTTCAGTTCCAGAGAGGATAAATCTTAATGCCACAGCAAACAATGACATTCAGGGCATTTCTGACCTTCCAACAGTTTGGGGAAGGCCTTTCCTGTTACAGCATGACAATGCCTCCGTGCACAAAGCGAGGTTCATACAGAAATGTTTTGTCGAGATTGGTGTGGATGAACTTGACTGGCCTGAACATAGCCCTGACATCAACCCCATCAAACACCTTTGGGATTAATTGGAACACAGACTGCGAGCCAGGCGTAATCACATTACATCAGTGCCCGACCTCATTCATGCTCTCATTCATGCTCCCCCCAGCAATGTTCCAACATCTAGAGGAAAGCCTTCCCAGAAGAGTGGGGGCTGTTATCCTCTTAAGGATCTGCCCGTCTTTTTCAATTTTCACCTAAAATGACATTCCTAACTTTCACTGCCTGTAGCTTTGGACATGAAGCAAGAATATGCATATTCTTAATACCATTGGGAAAGGAAACACTTTGAAGTTTGTGGAAATGTGAAATAAATGTAAGAGAATATAACACATTAGATCTGGTAACAGATAATACAAAGAAAAAACAATCATGTATTATTCCAGCCCAGGTGCAATTTAGATTTTGGCCACTAGATGACAGCAGTGTATTTGTAAAGTTTTAGACTGATCCAATGAACCATTGCATTTCTGCTCAAAATGTTGTATCAAGACTGCCCAAATGTGCCTAAAAGTGTCATTTCCATCATATGACAGAATGTGGTAGAAATGACACAAATCCATTATCTTGTTTGTTTTTACTTTACTTTTTTTTTTACTTTAGGCTTATTTAATCATGTTTTAAATTCATTTAATCTCGAAAATGCTCATAGGAGTGCACAAGTTGAAAACTAAGTAGTATTTGTCTTCATGTTTAGAAGATGACACATAAAACAGCACAGAGGTCACAGACATAGAAACAAAATAAAAAAATATCCTATACAATACCAGGAACATCTGCAAAAAGACAGGGAGAGATACTGGAAGAAAAAATAGAAGGGAGAAGTGAAATCTATCTCTGAGCTTACAAAGCGAGAACAAAGAAACAAGAGAAGGCAATGGAAATGTAACCAACAGAAGAGAAGACAGACTTTAAAGAGAACGATTGCAATGGAGACCTACCCAGCAGGCAACACACCACCTCAGTCACCAGATGACTTGCAGCCAGAACATGAGGCTAACATACCTGCCTCTAACTTACCTTCCCCTGATGCACACTCTGATACCCCTTCCTCATCGTCAGCAACAGGAATGAGAAGTCGAATACTTGTTGGAAGGAAAAAGGTTGGAAGAGGTCGCTCAAAAGCATACAGAGATCTTAGTATGACAAATGTCAAACTTGATAATGCTTTACGGAAAGCTGAGAAATACGAAAAAAAGGTATATGATGAACAAAATGGAGAGACAAGATTCCCCAAAGACAAAACAGAAAATGAAGGGAACTCCGAAGAACTTGAGAAGGATTTTATTGTTTCAAAATGCCATCATTGCAGAGTTAAAACAAATGTATAAAACAATGTGCAGTGCCAAGGACAAACAATTGGCTTCAAAAATGCTCAGAGACAAAATCCTGAGAAAGTTTGGGCTCGACAAAGCCGCAAACAGAGAATTTGGATTTTCAGCAAAAACAATGAGGGCAAATGAAAACAGGCCATCAAGTCAATACTCCAGGATAAATCAGTGTAACAGAATTAGCACTGACACAGAAGATAAAATCACTAGATTATATGAACAGCAGAGCAACAACAGGGAAAAATGGCACACTAACGAGGAACAAGAAGAAAAAGCAGAAGCGCTTCTTGAATGGCACAATACAGAACCTTTATCAGAAGTTTAAGAGGGAATATTCAGAAATTTAAATTTCCTACTGTGAATTCTGCAAAAGACGTCCTTTTTGGGTTCTCAAGCTAGCAGTCCAAGATAGGGACACATGCCTCTGCAAAACCCACGCCAACCTCCAGTTCATGGCGGAAAACTACAGTATCACAAAGTGATGCAGCAACATTGAGAACCGTATTGAGTCTTTGTGCTGTGAGAACCTGAAGAAAGAGTGCATGTACCCAGAGGTCTCCCTTTGCCAAGCAAAAGAGCTTAATACATCTGACTTTGACGCTGGTGAGCAGACATGGTGGTTTGAGTGGAAAAACACAGCTGAAGAGAGAGAGAAGAAAAACAAAGAGGGAGACATGGAGAAGTTCACTGTACATTTGATAGTAAAATAAAAGGTATGTGGCACACTGCAGATTCTATTGGAGGACTTCTCCTAAGGTTTGAAAGAGAAGTAGTGGAAACACGTGTACAACATTGATACCAACACTCCAAACTGAGAGAATTAAAAGAGAATCCGGGGAAAGAGGAGATCATTGTTCATATTGACATTGCAGAGAACTACCTGTGTAAATGGCCAATGAGAGACGACGTCATATGGTACAGACCACAGCATGTGCTTGGACTTGTCCCTGAGCCCCATCCAGTGACCAAAGGGCACATGGAGCTGGATGCCTTGGTCTGGGAGGAACTTAGCTCTTGTTCTAAGCCTTAGATACACTTGGCAACTCACTATACAGTACATACAAAGCAGGGCATAAAATCATACATGATATAAAGCCTGTGTAGCTCTCAATAAACTCTTCCCTGTATATGTGCTAGCATTTCTATTTGTAGCATCTAAGTGTAGTCAAGGACAACACATTGTTCTCATGTTGAAAAGGTGCTAGTTACAGTGTTTTGGAATCGTACTTTGTCTTATATTAATGAAATGTTTAACAAAGGTTGTTGTTGAAAATGTTTGCAATAAAATATTGTTTTCATACATTTTTGTTTTACATAGATGTCATTTCCACCACACCTTGTCATTTCCATCACAACCCATATTTTTGAGGTGAATGAGTATACTATGTACAATTTACATACATTTATTTGTTTTAGATATGTTAATCATATGGTTGTTATCATAATCTCACAAAAAGGTTGGGTGGAAATATCTTATTTTTTATGATAGCTGTCACCAAGGCAAGTTTATACATTCAGGCATCGTGTTGAATTATTCATATTAGGAAAATCTTAAAATTCACTGAAAATAATATTCAATACAAGTTCATGTACAAATGTATAAGAAACCCGTTATAAATCAATTGTATGATATTTAATTTTCATCTAAAATGGATGTTAAATGACGTGATGGAAATGTCTATGGATGTCTGGGAAAAATGTAAAAAATACGTACGATCACAGCCATTATCAGATATAGTTTCTAGACAAATCAAAGACAAGTACAATACTGGTAAAATGGTGTTTGAATAAGTTTTAATTTCTGAAAGTTTGCCATGGCCAATGTGCCCGAAGTTGCAGAATCACCCAGGTTGCACGGGCATCAGTGTCATAACAGAGCAATTTGCCAAGGCAGGATACTTTGAGCGCAGCCCAATCCAGAAGTCTGGAAGTGGCTTCTGATTAAATTAAATTCTCACAGAACCGCTTGTTGCAATTTCGACAAAAAAATCATACAATGATGGAAAGACCTGTGTGTTGTCCTTGTTAATGCAGACGGAGAAGAGCTCCAACTTCTTAATCATAGCCTCAATTTTGTCTCACACATTGAATATAGTTGTGGAGAGTCCCTGTAATTCTAGATTCAGATCATTCAAGTGAGAAAAAACATCACCCAGATAGGCCAGTCGAGTGAGAAACTCGTCATCATGCAAGCAGTCAGACAAGTGAAAATTATGTTCAGTAAAGAAAACTTGAAGCTCGTCTCTCTATTCAAAACAATGTGTCAATACTTGCCCCTTGATAACCAGCGCACTTCTGTATGTTGTAAAAGCGTTACGTGGTCGCTGCCCATATCATTGCATAGTGCAGAAAATACACAAGAGTTCTGGGGCCTTTCTTTAACAAAGTTAATAATTTTCACTGTAGTGTTCAAAACGTCTTTCAAGCTGTCAGGCTTGAGAGTAACGGTTCATGTGATTGGATGTTAATTATTTGACTAGGATGGTTTGGTTTCATTCGCGGGTTTGGTTTCACTAGATGATTTCATTTCATTTTTGGCAATGAAACGAGGCTACTCAGGTGAGAAAAAAACCTCACCCAAATGTACAGCCCCGTTGGAAAATATGAATGGCCTGTTTGAAAATGTGAAAAAAATGAATGGGAATTTAAAAAAAATTGCTGTACCCCTGACAGTTTGGGAATATCTGCTGTAGTGAATAGGGTGGCATTTGGGACACATCCTGGTGTTGGGAGAAGAGAGACACGATCAGATCAGAAACACACAAATACATCAAGAGAAGATGATCATCAAGTTGTCACCTGAAACACCTCCTTTACTCCAACTATATTATCAAAGACACGACAGACAAATACATGGATATAATGTCCCACTGTAGTCAACATCTGAATGTTCCAATATTCAGATTTAAGGCTGAAATTCCATTTTTGCATCTTCCTAAGAAGTTTGAGATTTGTTGGTATTTTGGTCCATTATATTAGTATTTTCAAAAAGTAACATGAGAAAAAGAAGAAACCCCCACACTGCTCTTGCTAGTATCACTGCTCTTTAATAAGCTTTACGTATCGGCCTCAGTAAACATAAAATGTCAAAATCTTGTAAAAATGTATATTTTCATTCGTTTATCATACCAGCTCCGTAAGAATTTAATGAATATGAACACCTTTAAAATGGACATACATCCATAATTCCAAAGCTCACCACATCGAATTACACATAATTTAAATGCCCATTTCATAAAGAATGTAACAAACTGGACTATACTGTATGTAGCAACTTAGTTTGAAAAGATGGCGATTCGGTCAAAAAATGTGTTTACTGTGTCGTAGTCTAGATTCAGTCTACATGTTTTTAACTGCCATTTCCTGAAAGTCACACTATTCCCACACGCCAAGTCACTTTTCTCAGTTTCAGAAGCATCTGCAAAAACCACATTGTGTGGGGCTATCCTTCAATATATTCCAGAGACTTGTCCATGGGGATTTATTGATGTGTTGAATTTTGTTTATTCTGTATAAACTTTCTTTAGAAAAATTGGTCAAAATGGCAATCTTTAGCATTTTACAGATAGAAAGAAGAAAAATGTGTTCATCCACAATCTGCTCTGAGGAATTCCTGTCCTGGAGTATCAAAATTAAAACAAAAAAATAAGTCTGACAATCTAGTGTCCAGAAAAGTGTTATATTTTTGTCTACATTCAACTGGTAAAAGTTGCTTGTGATTAAGGGGAGATAAAATAACTAAACAATGTATTTTCCTACATTTGATGTTTTTATTCAATTGTGGTTTGAATTCCAATGTAATGTAAAAACTGTGTAATGTACAGCCCCGTTGGAAAATATGAATGGCCTGTTTGAAAATGTGAAAAAAATGAATGGGAATTTAAAAAAAATTGCTGTACCCCTGACAGTTTGGGAATATCTGCTGTAGTGAATAGGGTGGCATTTGGGACACATCCTGGTGTTGGGAGAAGAGAGACACGATCAGATCAGAAACACACAAATACATCAAGAGAAGATGATCATCAAGTTGTCACCTGAAACACCTCCTTTACTCCAACTATATTATCAAAGACACGACAGACAAATACATGGATATAATGTCCCACTGTAGTCAACATCTGAATGTTCCAATATTCAGATTTAAGGCTGAAATTCCATTTTGCATCTTCCTAAGAAGTTTGAGATTTGTTGGTATTTTGGTCCATTATATTAGTATTTTCAAAAAGTAACATGAGAAAAAGAAGAAACCCCCACACTGCTCTTGCTAGTATCACTGCTCTTTAATAAGCTTTACGTATCGGCCTCAGTAAACATAAAATGTCAAAATCTTGTAAAAATGTATATTTTCATTCGTTTATCATACCAGCTCCGTAAGAATTTAATGAATATGAACACCTTTAAAATGGACATACATCCATAATTCCAAAGCTCACCACATCGAATTACACATAATTTAAATGCCCATTTCATAAAGAATGTAACAAACTGGACTATACTGTATGTAGCAACTTAGTTTGAAAAAGATGGCGATTCGGTCAAAAAATGTGTTTACTGTGTCGTAGTCTAGATTCAGTCTACATGTTTTTAACTGCCATTTCCTGAAAGTCACACTATTCCCACACGCCAAGTCACTTTTCTCAGTTTCAGAAGCATCTGCAAAAACCACATTGTGTGGGGCTATCCTTCAATATATTCCAGAGACTTGTCCATGGGGATTTATTGATGTGTTGAATTTTGTTTATTCTGTATAAACTTTCTTTAGAAAAATTGGTCAAAATGGCAATCTTTAGCATTTTACAGATAGAAAGAAGAAAAATGTGTTCATCCACAATCTGCTCTGAGGAATTCCTGTCCTGGAGTATCAAAATTAAAACAAAAAAATAAGTCTGACAATCTAGTGTCCAGAAAAGTGTTATATTTTTGTCTACATTCAACTGGTAAAAGTTGCTTGTGATTAAGGGGAGATAAAATAACTAAACAATGTATTTTCCTACATTTGATGTTTTTATTCAATTGTGGTTTGAATTCCAATGTAATGTAAAAACTAAACGTTTGGGTAACCTGTATTGATGCAGCGTTCCTGTCCCCTGGGGTGTGTTGTGGTTGTGCCTGTCACAGACGCTGGACCTGATCCAAATCTCTGCTCTACCCGACCCTTCCCTGCCCCACCTGTGTGTTACGTCACACTGATGATTTAATCAAGGTGAGTCCAAAATGCCACCACATTCCCTATATAGTGCACATATTTTGACCAGAGCAATTTATATGGTAATGCATGCCATTTCTGACACAGGCCAGAGCACCAACAAGAGGTGTGTCTCCCCCCTGCCTGCAGTCGATTATCATATTTCTCTTGACCTGACATGCAAATAGCCTGTTTACTCTGACTGGACTCAAACTCATCTACGAGTCCCAAATGAACAAATGAAAAGACTAATAAGAGTTAAAAAAAGAAAATGATGCTCTACAAAAGTAAAAGACATGAGTAGTTCAATACAAGCGTTTATTGAATATGAAGGATTAAATGAAGGATAAAAAATAAAATAAATTATGTGGTTCTTATCGTCCCATCTCACTATTAAATACAAACACAAAGATGCATTGAGAAAGACAAGAAGATTGATAAATAATCTTCCCAGATAAAAGGGAATGAATCAAACCTAGGGATGCAAAATTCTGGATTTCCTTGTAATTCCCTCCTGATTACGGGAATCTTCTGACCAGGATTTCTGGAGAACCTTTTAGGTCAAGTTACCTAAATATTGCAACCCTAAACACATACATATTTTTGCCAGCGCATCTACAACTACCAACCTCTACAAGCTATCACATAACAATAACAGTTGTAAACAGGTTACAATTGGCCCTCTGTATCAGATGAAACTGGGAATATAAACTCTCCCTCAGAGACCTTTGATGAAGGGCAGTTTCTCAGCCCTGTGGAGGTAGAGGAGGGGCTGCACAAACCCACTGACCACACTGATGAAGAGACACACATATCTGGCATAATAAAACTGCCCCAAAGCTAAGATTCCATTAAAAGGTAAAACCACTACCCATGGGAGGTAGTTTGCCATCATAGACACCAAGATAATCAAAATGATCTTAAATGCCCTCATCTTCATGTTATTTGTCCCCTCCCTCTCTCTCTCCACTTCCCCCGGCCCAGGCTGTTTCAGAGCCCTGAGAACTGAAAGGCAGCAGAATAACATAAATAAAAGTAAGACCAGAACTTCACCGAAAGACTCAAAATATATGACTTTTTTGTGGTCTTTTACAAGCATAGAATTAAAACAGAATCCAATCAAAACCAGCCAAACCAATCCAGAACACACCACCTTGTATCTCAGGGGTCTGTACTTCAGGAAGACCACAGGGTGGACAACTGCCAGGTAGCGCTCAAAACATATACAGCACTGGAACAGAGGGCGGCCATGGAACATAAAACCACTAAAGAATGATGCTAGAACTAGGAGAGGAGGAATAGGGAGGTGTATGTAGACAAAGACAAAGACAGCACACAGACAGTAGAGGATCTCAGATACAGCCAAGTTGAGAGCGAAGAACTCTGAGGCCACCGTCCCTCCAGCTCCGGTCAGTATCAGCCACAGGACATAGCCATTGGTGGGTAGACTCAGGATGAGGTTGACTGCATAGCAGGCAGTGTTCAAAGTGTAAACTGGCTCCAGATAGCCAGAGAGGAAGGTGGAATGGTTGGAAGAGTTCATTGTTGTGCAAGCTCAGTTACGAAATGCAGGCTTTAACATTCCAATGATCAGAGAGAGAGAGAGAGAGAGAGAGAGAGAGAGAGAGAGAGGGGTGACGACAACACCACAATGTTAACTCTTCTTATCAAAGGCACATCAGAAAAACGTCATTCAGAATATTAGTCAGTGTCTGTACTTTCAAATGAAAATTACCTACATTGAATTGTAAGGAATTTAAATACAAACATTTCACTTAGTAACATTGCTAATATCAGAGACTAAAAAGTGTAATCCAACCTGAACTCTGATTGGTGTCTCTTCTCTTCCCGGTCTCTTTGCGATTGTGTCTCTCCTTAGAACTGAGCTTGGTACAACTATAGGCTACATCAAATACCTGCCATCACACCTGTGTGGCATATCACATGTCCAACCTCTGAAGCTGCACCAATGGACCACATGTCATGCAAATATCCTACTCAGTGTGCCAGGAACCACAGCTATCAATGTGATTGATGAGGATGTGTTGGTGTTGCTACTGCAGTCCTACTTGTTAGAGCTGGTTTAAGCTACTACATGCTATCCAAAAATTATATATTTTATTGATATGCTAGAAGTTATTTGTCAAGTTGTTTACAAGGCTTACTGTAGATACAGAGTTCTAAAGAGGCCAAAACATGTATGCAAAGGTTAATGAAGTGTCCTCTGATATTTGCTCATTCGTTGTTAGCTGTAGCTTCCTCATATAGCAGTACGAGCAGCACCCTGAAATATGAGCGTTAAATCATTGGATCTGATTTATCGATTCAATACAATTTTGTTGTTGAGGTAAACAATTCAGAGCCACTCACCCACACGCCTCAGACACTACCATCTGTCAACTGACGCTGCCCATCACATCACTTGATGGACCACACCTGACATGCAAATGTAATCCAATGGTTCTGACAACACTTCAGTATGATTCAGGAGAATATGCTGTGCTCTGTGGAAAACGTTATGGATGGATAGAGCCCTGAGTTTTTCCTGTCCAGGTCAGGTCAAATGTGTCACTTATTTAAATTATGCCTTTTTTTTGTTATATTACCAGGAAGACAAATGTGTTTACTCAGCTTGAGACTTTATTGAAAATAAGAAAAAAATAGTTAAAATCTACAGTAATAATTCTGGCGATACTATTGTCATCAACAATACAACTGAAAATAGATGGAGTGTCACGTCCAGGCCTGAGTCTACAGGCTGGCGTGTTTAGTTTAGTTTTTGGTGTAGGGTTATTCTGTTCTAGGTGTTCTATTTCTATGTTGGGTAAATGGTTCCCAATTAGAGGCAGCTGAGTATCGTTACCTCTAATTGGGAACCATATATATGTTTTTGGTTTTGCACTAGGGTTTTGTGGGGTTATTGTGTTTGTTCATAGCTTAAGTGTTTTGTCTATGTTCCATGTTATGATCGTTGTTTGATTATTTTCCCCAGTTATGTCGTTTAATTAAATATGTATACTGGAAGCATCGCTGCGTCTTGGTCCGTCCCTTCAGAAGATCGTGACATGGAGGTAGTATTCATTATGAAAAAGTACTTCTACCTCAAGTTCATCTGCAGATCTACCAAACAGTCTGTTTCCGATTTAAAAACTGAAAATGCAATTTGTCCATCAAATACTAGAACTACATTCAAACAAATGGGTACATTTTCTTTCTTAGATGCCTCAATTATATGAAATAGTTTTGGGTCCATTCCTCTGTTGGATTGACTTGTTTGGTCAGCATGTCCAAACAGTGAGAAATATAATATCAGTTTAAAATAGATTTGAGATCTACATTTAACAGTGATCGTGGTCTATAAGATCCACATGGTTGCCCAGCCTCCTCCAACTTACAGAAAACAAATCTGCTCGATAGCCAATTGGAGGAGGGAGGGTATCGCCACCTAGCTTTGACACTGCTGGATAGGTTAACAACCAACATGTTGTTTTACATGCAGTTCAGAAGATAAACCCCTGAGGGGAGGTTTTGACAACAAGGTAGTGTGAGTGTTCCTGCTATGTCACTGCTCTGAAGTATGGAATCGACAAGATATTTACTTCATCAGATTTCTGTCATACATCTTTTTCAATATCAAAACTAGGCAATGTGGAAAAAATACATACTTGTGTGATAGATCATGTAGAATATAGTTTTTAAAAAAGAGAAGTAGTGGATATAAGGAAATAATGAAAACGTAGTTGAATAAACTTTTTTATAAAGTTAATAATTAAGAAGTTAGTCCTGTTGACAATTCAATTATTATAAAATGATTAGCCACCTGATTTCGACGTTATGAGTCTCTTAGGAATGGCAAAGGTCCACTGACTTCAGAATTGCCGTTTGTTTTCTGTAAGCAGGAGGAGGCTGAGCAACACTGTGGATCTTACAGTATAGACCACGATCACTGTTAAATGTAGATCTCAATCTATTTTAAACTATTATATTTCTCACTGTTTGTAAATTCATTTTTTTATTTATTTCACCTTTATTTAACCAGGTAGGCAAGTTGAGAACAAGTTCTCATTTACAACTGTGACCTGGCCAAGATAAAGCAAAGCAGTTTGACACATACAACAACAGAGTTACACATAGAGTAAAACAAACATACAGTCAATAATACAGTAGAAAAAATAACAAATCTATATACAAAGAGTGCAAATGAGGTAGGATAAGGAAGGTAAGACAATAAATAGGCCTTGGTGGCAAAGTAATTACAATATAGCAATTTAACACTGGAATGGTAAAAAAAAATGTGCAGTAGATGAATGTGCAATGCAGAAAAACTGGGGTGCAAAGGAACTAGATAAATAAATAAATAAATACGGTAGGGGATGAGGTAGTTGGTTGGGCTATTTACAGATGGGCTATAAACAGGTACAGTGGTCTGTGCGCTGCTCTGACAGCTGTTGCTTAAAGCTGTTGAGGGAGATAAGTGTCTCCAGTTTCAGAGATTTTTGAAGTTCGTTCCAGTCATTGGCAGCAGAGAACTGGAAGGAGAGTCAGCCAAAGGAGGAATTGGCTTTGGGGGTGACCAGTGAGATATACCTGCTGGAGCGCGTGCAGAGGGTGGTCTATAGCATGCGGCAACAGTGAGAGACTTGTTTCTAGATAGGCATATTTGGGTACAGACCTGGAAAGCAAGACAGAACTCTGCAGGCTATCTCTGCAATAGATAGCAACACCTCCCCCTTTGCCGTTCTATCTTGTCTGAAGATGTTATAGTTAGGGATGGAAATTTCAGTGTTATTGGTGGTCTTCCTAAGCCAGGATTCAGACACGGCTAGGACATCCGGGTTGGCAGAGTGTGCTAGGGCAGTGAATAAAACAAACTTAGGGAGGAGGCTTCTAATGTTGACATGCATGAAACCAAGGCTTTTACGGTTGCAGAAGTCAACAAATGAGAGGGCCTAGGGAATAGTAGTGGAGCTAGGCACTGCAGGGCCTGGATTAACCTCTATATCACCAGAGGAACAGAGGAGGAGTAGGATAAGGGTACGCCTAAAGGCTATAATGACTGGTCGTCTAGGACGTTCTGAACAGAGAGTAAAAATAACAGGTTTCAGGGGGTGATAAAATAGATTAAAGGCATAATGTACAGACAATGGTATGGTAGAACGTAAGTACAGTGGAGGTAAACCTAGGCATTGGGTGGTGATGAAAGAGATATTGTCTGTAGAAGCATTTAAACCAGGTGATGTCATCGCATGTGTGGGTGGTGGAACTGAAGGGTTGGATAAGGCATTTTGAGCAGGGCTAGAGGCTCTACAGTGAAATAAGGCAATAAACACTAACCAGAACAGCAATGGACAAGGCATATTGACATTGAGGAGAGGCATGCTTAGCCTAGTGAACACAAGGGTCAAGTTAGTAGTGAGGCTGGCTGGGGACAGTGAGGCTGGCTTTCAGACAGCTAGCCAGGGACCACAAGCTAGCAAAGTCTAGAAGGCCGGCTAACAAAGACTGAGGAAGTCTGTGTATAGCCTCCTCGTGCGTTTCCGTCGGTAGACCAAGTCGTGATGGGTCAATGGGGTTCCGTGTGGTGAAGGGGACCAGGCCAGTTGGCACAAATAGGTAATAGTGTCCCAAGAAATTGTCCGATGGACCTGATTAGCTAGCAGCCGATATGCTGCTGGACAGCAAGACGTTAGCAGGCCGCAGTTAGCTGATGGGCGTTCAGGTGACGTCGCGTCGGAGGGCCGGTTGAAATATCTCCCTCGGGCAGTTAACGTCGGTAGTCCACTTGAGAAGGCCCGGTAGGGCTCCACACCGGCAGTAGAAGCGGGTCCGGATAGGAGTTGTAGCCCAGCAGTGTCTGTTGAGATTCTTCAGTCAGCCGGGAGATGAGTCGGGCAAGGGCTAGCTTCAGGCTAATTGGTGTATTGCTCCGAGACCGACGTTAGCCGATGGGCACTCAGGTGGCAGCTAGCTAGCTGCAAGATCCAGTTGAAAAAAGTCCAACTTGCGGTAGGAATCCGGGGATATGGAGAGAAAAATAAATAAAAATAGGTCCTGTAAGCTCAGGATTGAGTCGTGTTATACGAGGGGCGAGACCTTTTCCGAGCTGAAGGTTAGCTGATGCCCGCTAGCAATAGTAAGCTAAATAATAAACGTTAGCTAGTGAAGTTAGCTAGCATTTGTTGGGTGACCAGATTCGGAAGATCCGCACCACATTGGGTGAGGCAGGTTGCAGGAGAGTGTTTTGAAGTTGAATTTTAGAGAGCACATATACAAAGATATGTGAAGAAAATATTATAAAGACGATATTTACACAGGACGGGACAAGACAAAATACACGTCCGACTGCTGCGCCATAAATGCTGGCCAAAAAGGGTTTATTCAACAGAGGAAAGGACCAGAAAATAAAAGTCATCTATTTCATATAATTGAGGCATCTAAGATTTGTTTGAATGTGGTTCTAGCATAACATAGACAAATTGTATTTTCTATTTTTATTTCAGAGACAGACTGTTTGATAGATTTGCAGATAAACTTGTGGTATAACTACTATTTCATAATTAATAAAACCATTCAGTCTTTCTTTTGGTTGGATTGTTTATGACAGTGGTATTACTAGAATCATCAATCTTTAGATTTCCCCCTCCATTTTCTTATTTCCAATAAAGGCTGAAGATGAGTAGACACATTTGTCTAATAATACAGGCATAATTTAAATAAGTTACACATTGAACCTGACCTGATCAGGAATAACTCGGAAACCTATCCATCCATAACACGCTCCACACAGCACGGCATATTCTCTTTAGTCATACTAAAGTGTTGTCATAACCAATGGATAACATTTGCTACTGCTAACAAAGACTGAGCAAACGTCAGAGGACACTTCATTAATCTTTGCATACGCATTTTGGTCTCTTTAGAATTCTACAGAAATCCTTGTGTACAACTTGATAAAAAACATCTATCTTCTAGCATGTCAGGAAAATGTATTATTTTTGGATAGCATGCAGTAACAAGTAGGCCTACAACAGCAACACATCCTCGTCAATCATATTCATAGGTGTGGTTCCTGTCACACTGAGTAGAATATTTGCATGGCATGAGGTCCTTAGGTGTGCTGGCAGGTATTTGATTTAGACGATCGATGTACGTAGCTCAGTTCTAAGTAGAGACACAATCGTAAAAAGACCCTGAAGAGACGACCCACCAATAACGGAGTTCAGGTTGGTTAGACGCTCTATGAGATTAGCACTGTAACTGAGTGAAATGTTTGTTTTTAAATGAATTTCAATTCAATTTAGGTCATTTTCATCGGAAAGTGCAGACACTGACTAATATTCTGAATTATGTTTTTCTGATGTGCCTTTGATATGAAGAGTTAACATGGTGGGGTTCTTGTCACGTCTGTGTCTCTCTCTCTGCCGCAGCGATCATTGGAACGTTAAAGTCGGTACTTCCAAACTGAGGTTGGTATAATACAAAAATAATGAGCTCCTCCAACGATTCCTCTGTCCTCTCTGGCTATCTGGAACTTGATCTCTGGCTATCTGGAACCTGCTATGCAGTCAACCTCATATTGAGTCTCCCCACCAATGGCTATGTCCTGTGGCTGCTACTGAGAGGAGCTGAACGGACGGTGGCCTCAGTTCTTCGCTCTCAACTTGGCTGTTAATGAGATCCTCTACTGCCTGTGTGCTGTCTTTGTCTTTGTCTACATACACCTCCCTATTCCTCCTCTCCTAGCTCTAATTTCATTCTTTAGTGGTTTTATTCTCCCAGGCCGCCCTCTGTTCCAGTGCTGTATATGTTTTGAGCGCTACCTGGCAGTGGTCCACCCTGTGGTCTTCCTGAAGTTCAGACCCCTGAGATACAAGGTGGTGTGTTCTGGATTGGTTTGGCTGGTTGTGATTGGGTTCTGTTTCACTTTTTTGTTTGCAATGCAGCATAACTTCTTATTTTATGTGCTTTGGGGTGAAATTCTGGTCTTAATTTTATTGATGTTATTCTGCTGTCTCTCAGGGCTCTGAAACAGCCTGGGCCTGGAGAAGTGGAGAGAGAGAGGGAGGGGACAAATAACATGAAGATGAGGGCATTTAAGATCATTTTGATTATCTTGGTATCTATGATGGCAAACTACCTTCCATGGGTAGTGGTTTTACCTTTTAATGGAATCTTAGTTTTGCGGCAGTTTTTTTATGCCACATATGTGTGTCTCTTCATCAGTGTGGTCAGTGGGTTTGTGCAGCCCCTCCTCTACCTCCACAGGGCTGGGAAACTGCCCTGTATCCGAGGTCTCTGAGGGAGAGTCGATATCCCCTGTTTCACCTGATACACAGGGCCAATTTTAACCTGTTTATAATTGTTATGTGATAGCTTGAAAAGAGGTTGGTAGTTGTAGATGCGCTGGCAGAAATATGTATGTGTTTTGATTAGGGTTGCAATATTCTGGTAACTTGACCTAAAAGGTTCTCCAGAAAACGTATCAATCTTCTTGCTAGTTCTTCACATTGCATTTCTGTGTTTGTATTTATTGGTGAGACGGGATGATAAGAACCACATTTATTTTTTCCAAAAAAATGTAATCCTTCCTTTTCAATAAATACTTGTGTTGAACCTCATGTCTTTTACTTTTTGTAGAGCAGAATGTTTTTTTTTTTTAACAAATAGAGGTCTTTGCATGTTCATTTGGGACTCGTAGATGAGTCAGAGTAAACAGGCTATTTGCATGTCAGGTCAAGGGAAATATGATAATCGACTGCAGCGGGGTTGACACTCCTCTTGTTGGTGCTCTGGTCTATGTCAGAAATGGCACCCTATACCATATAAAGGGCTCTGGTCAAGAGATGCACCATAGAGGGAATGTGGTGCCATTTTGGACGCACCTTGATTAAATCATCAGTATGACGTAACACACAGGTGGGGCAGGGAAGGGTCGGGTAGAGCAGAGATTTGGATCAGGTCCAGCGTCTGTGACAAGCACAACCACAACACACCCCAGGGGACAGGAACGCTGCATCAGTACAGGTTACCCAAATGTTGTTTTTTACATTACAATTAAATTTTTCACCACAATTTAATGAAAACAACAAATATAGGAATATATAATGTCAAGGATTTTATCTCCCCTTAATCACATCACAAACTTTTACCAGTTGAATGTAGACAGAAATATAATACTTTTCTGGACACTAGATTGTCAGACTTAATATTTTGGTTTCATTTTGATACTCCAGGACAGGAATTACTCAGAGCAGATTGTGGATGAACATGTTCTATTTTCTACATGTAAAATGCTAAAGTTTATACAGAATAAAAAATGTCCAACATATCAATAAATCCCCATGGACAAATATATTGAAGGATAGCCCCACACAATGTGGTTTATGCAGATGCTTCTGAAACAGAAAAGTGACTTTGTGTGTGGGAAGAGTTTGACTTTTGGGAAATGGCAGTTAAAAACATGGTAAAACACAGTACATTTTTTTTTGACAGAATCGCCATCTTTTCAAACAAAGTTACTACATACAGTATAGTGCAGTTTGTTACATTCTTGATGAAATGGGCATTTAAATTATGTGTAATTCAATGTAGTGAGCTTTGGAATTATGGATGTTTGTCAATTTTAAAGGGGTTCATATTCATTAAATTCTCATGGAGCTGGTATGATAAACGAATGAAAATATATTTTTATCAAGTTTTTGACATTTTTATGTTTACTGAGGCCAATAAAGAAAAAGCTTGTTAAAGAGCAGTGATACTAGCAAGAGCAGTGTGTAGGTTTCTTTTCTCATGTTACTCTTTGAAAATACTAATATTAACGTACCAAAATACCAACAAATCTCAAACTTCATAGGTAGATGCAAAAATGTCATTATATCCTTGAATCTGAATATTGGAGTATTCAGATGTTGACAACAGTATGACATTATATCCATGTATTTGTCTGTCGTGTCTTTGATAATATAGTTGGAGTAAAGGAGGTTTGTGTGTTTCAGATCTGATCGCGTTTCTCTTCTCCCAACACCAGGATATGTCCAAAATGGCACCCTATTCACTACAGCAGGTACTCCCAAACTGTCGGGGGTTCGCCAAATAAAAATGTGATTCCCGTTAATTTTTTTCACATTTTCAAACAGGCCATTTATATTTTCTAACGGGCTATACGTTTGGGCAAGGTTTTTTTCTCGCCTGAGTAGCCTTGTTTCTTTGCCAAAAATAATATTAAACTATCTAATGTTCAGCAAAATAACAACACAATGTCAAATACAGGTAGCCTAGTCAAATAATTAACTTCCAATCACATTAACCGTTACTCTCTCACGGGAATTCCACTGCAGCATCCATCGAGAGGCTCTTGCTGCCAAGGGAATGCCTGACAGCCTGAAAGACATTTTAGACACTACAGTGAAAATGATTAACTTTGTTAAAGCAAAACCCCTGAACTCTTGTGTATTTTCTGCACTATGCAAAGATATGGGCAGCGACCATGTAACGCTTTTACAACATACAGAAGTGCACTGGTTATCAAGGGGCAAAGTTTTGACACGTTGTTTTGAATAGAGAGACGAGCTTCAAGTTTTCTTTACTGAACATAATTTTTACTTGTCTGACCGCTTGCATGATGACGAGGTTCTCACTCGACTGGCCTATCTGAGTGATGTTTTTTCTCACTTGAATGATCTGAATCTAGAATTACAGGGACTCTCGACAACTACAGTGGGGAAAAAAAGTATTTAGTCAGCCACCAATTGTGCAAGTTCTCTCACTTAAAAAGATGAGAGAGGCCTGTAATTTTCATCATAGGTACACTTCAACTATGACAGACAAAATGAGAAAAAAAATCCAGAAAATCACATTGTAGGATTTTTATGAATTTATTTGCAAATTATGGTGGAAAATAAGTATTTGGTCAATAACAAAAGTTTATCTCAATACTTTGTTATATACCCTTTGTTGGCAATGACAGAGGTCAAACGTTTTCTGTAAGTCTTCACAAGGTTTTCACACACTGTTGCTGGTATTTTGGCCCATTCCTCCATGCAGATCTCCTCTAGAGCAGTGATGTTTTGGGGCTGTCGCTGGGCAACACGGACTTTCAAAGATTTTCTATAGGGTTGAGATCTGGAGACTGGCTAGGCCACTCCAGGACCTTGAAATGCTTCTTACGAAGCCACTCCTTCGTTTGGGATCATTGTCATGCTGAAAGACCCAGCCACGTTTCATCTTCAATGCCCTTGCTGATGGAAGGAGGTTTTCACTCAAAATCTCACGATACATGGCCCCATTCATTCTTTCCTTTACACGGATCAGTCGTCCTGGTCCCTTTGCAGAAAAACAGCCCCAAAGCATGATGTTTCCACCCCCATGCTTCACAGTAGGTATGGTGTTCTTTGGATGCAACTCAGCATTCTTTGTCCTCCAAACACGACGAGTTGAGTTTTTACCAAAAAGTTATATATTGGTTTCATCTGACCATATGACATTCTCCCAATCCTCATCTGGATCATCCAAATGCTCTCTAGCAAACTTCAGACGGGCCTGAACATGTACTGGCTTAAGCAGGGGGACACGTCTGGCACTGCAGGATTTGAGTCCCTGGCGGCGTAGTGTGTTACTGATGGTAGGCTTTGTTACTTTGGTCCCAGCTCTCTGCAGGTCATTCACTAGGTCCCCGTGTGGTTCTGGGATTTTGCTCACCGTTCTTGTGATCATTTTGACCCCACGGGGTGAGATCTTGCGTGGAGCCCCAGATCGAGGAAGATTATCAGTGGTCTTGTATGTCTTCCATTTCCTAATAATTGCTCCCACAGTTGATTTCTTCAAACCAAGCTGCTTACCTATTGCAGATTCAGTCTTCCCAACCTGGTGCAGGTCTACAATTTTGTTTCTGGTGTCCTTTGACAGCTCTTTGGTCTTGGCCATAGTGGAGTTTGGAGTGTGACTGTTTGAGGTTGTGGACAGGTGTCTTTTATACTGATAACAAGTTCAAACAGGTGCCATTAATACAGGTAATGAGTGGAGGACAGAGGAGCCTCTTAAAGAAGAAGTTACAGGTCTGTGAGAGCCAGAAATCTTGCTTGTTTGTATGTGACCAAATACTTATTTTCCACCATAATTTGCAAATAAATTCATAAAAAATGCTACAATGTGATTTTCTGGATTTTCTTTCCTCATTTTGTCTGTCATAGTTGAAGTGCACCTATGATGAAAATTACAGGCCTCTCTCATCTTTTTAAGTGAGAGAACTTGCACAATTGGTGGCTGACTAAATACTTTTTTCCCCCCACTGTATATTCAATGTGTGAGACAAAATTGAGGCTATGATTAAGAAGTTGGAGCTCTTCTCTGTCTGCATTAACAAGGACAACACAATTCTTTCCATCACTGTATGAATTTTTGTGTGCAAATGAACTCAATCTTATGGACAATGTCAAATGCGATATATCGAAGCACCTGAATGAGGTGGTTGCGCAATTACGCAGGTACTTTCCCGGAAACGGATGACACAAACAACTGGATTCGTTATCCCTTTCATGCCCTGCCTCCAGTCCACTTAACCGATATCTGAACAAGAGAGCCTCATCGAAATTGCAACAAGCGGTTCTGTAAGAATTTAACTTAATCAGAAGCCACTGGCAGGTTTCAGGATTGGGCTGCGCTCAGAGTATTCTGCCTTGGCAAATAGCTCTGTCAAGACACTGATGCCCTTGCAACCACATACCTATGTGAGAGTGGATTCTCGGCCCTCACTAGCATGAAAACTAAATACAGGCACAGACTGTTATGTGCATCCTTTCAAGCGCACCCTTCTCATCAACCTGTGGTGAATTATTCACAATTTTCGATTAACAAATAAGGTTTTATATGTAAGATGGTTAAATAAAGCGCAAAATTATTATTATTATATTATTATTTGTGCCCTGGTTCTATAAGAGCTCTTTGTCACTTCCCACAGGCTGGGTTGTGACAAAAACTCACACTCATTCTTATGTTTAATAAATGTATCATATAGTGTGTGTGTGGCAAGCTTACAATGATGTCAAAAAACAACATTTTAGAGTGTGCTGACCCTGGTGCAGCTCTAGGTTGAATGTTTGAAGGGGTACGGGTCTATAACAAGTTTGGGAACCACTGCCCTACAGTACATAGTACACAGGACTCTGGTCAAAGGTAGTGGACTATGTAGGGAAAAGGGTGACATTTGAGATGCATTCCAGGACTCAACCGTTCACTCCTCCGTCTGTTCCCACAGAAGCAGCTTCCAGAGAGGAGATTAACACTTCTGAAGGGGGATTCTTCTTTCCCCTCTGTGGTCAACAACACCGGCCTTACATCTCAACCAGAGACCTTAGTAGTTGTGTTCCATGCAATCAACCTCATCCTGAGTTTCCCCACCAATGTCTATGTCCAGTGGCTGACAGTGACAGGAACTAGAGGAACGATGGCCTCAGAGTTCTTCACTCTCAACCTGACCATGTCTGAAATGATTGTCTGCCTGTTTGACATATTTTCTTTGAGTTATTACTTCCCATGTGTTTATATTTGGTCAGCTGTGCAATTTTTCTCTGGTTTCTTGATTGCTGCTCAGCCTCTGTTCCAATGCTGTGTCTGTGTGGAGCGCCTTTAAACAGCTTGGAAAATTCCAGAAAATGATGTCATGGCTTTAGAAGCTTCTGGTAGGCAAATTTTTATTCATTTATTTATTTCACCTTTATTTAACCAGGTAGGCAAGTTGAGAACAAGTTCTCATTTACAACTGCGACCTGGCCAATATAAAGCAAAGCAGTTTCGACACATACAACAACACAGAGTTACACAAGGAGTAAAACAACATTGGAGCCAATAACAACAACAAAAATCACACAAAAATATCATTTTCTTTTTCTCAGAGAACGTGGGGGGGGGGGACTTATGTTAGTCTGGAGACTGGCAGCCTTAAATAATAAATCAATGTCAAATCTATTGCACTAATTTGTTGTCCCTTTGTCACAGTTTACCATAAGGTGTAAACAATTACGAAACTACATTTGTAACTTCTACTTGTATCACACCCCAATCTGTTTCACCTGTCTTTGTGATTGTCTCCACCCCACTCCAGGTGTTTTCCATCTTCCCCCGTTATCCACTGTGTAGTTATACCTGTGTTCTTTGTTTGTCTGTTGCCAGTTCGTTTTGTTCATTAATGTTTCCCTGCTCCTGCCTGTTTTCCTGTTTTCTAGTCCTTCCCGGTTTTTACTGTTCTGCCTGCCCTGACTCTGAGACTGCCTGCCGTTCTGGATCCTTTCTACCTTCTCTGGACTATTGACCCCTGCCTGCCTTGACCTGTCGTTCACCTGCCACTGTTAGGAATAAACGTTTGTTTCTTCAACGCTGTCTGCATTGAAAATATTTGGGTCTTATCGTCCAATCTCACTATTAAATACAAACACAAAGATGCAAAGCACTAGCAAGAAGATTGTTAAGCAATCTTCCCAGATAAGAGGGAATGAATCACACCTAGGTATGCAAAATTCTGGATTTCCTGGTAAAGCTGGATTTTGCAACGCTAATCAAAACACACATATTTTTGCCATTGCATCTACAACTACCAACTTCTTTACAAGCTATCGCCTAACAGTTATAAACAAACAGGTTACAATTGGCCCTCTGTATCATGTGAAACTGGGGGTGTCAACTCTCCCTCAGAGGCCTCTGTTACGGGGCAGTTTTCCAGCCCTGTGGAGGTAGAAGAGGGGCTTGTGATAGAAAAATGACATACTTACCTGATTTGTTTGATATTAACAGTAAACGATTATATATTTAACTAAGAGGAAGACTGTTAATGCTGAGTTTTAATGGTATCCACTCTAGCTTCCTGCAGCTAGTCTGGGCGCTGAGGACATGGGTTTTACTAGAGACAGCTTGAAGCTGACAATTGATTGATTTCTCTGTGATAAAAAAACAAACAGACACATTCCAGTCAATAGTGGTGCATGTGAGACATATTTCTCCGGGCTAACTGGGCCTGCGTTCTATAGATGAGATTGTGTGTGTGACTTGAGACAGAGATTCCCTGAAGGAATACAACAAACATTTGAGTGTTTGTTCTCATCCTTGCATCTGGGAAACTGGAGTAGTAGAATAATAATGTCAGCCATGGTTGAAGCAGTTTTAGGTTTTGTATATAAAGACATGGTATTCTCTGTATGATTCAAGCACTCGGTCCGACAGTCAAGACTGTTGGATTGACGGCTTCATTATTGAAATCATTAATCAATATAAAATAAAGATGATTGTTTGAAGAAAAGACAATGTCTCTCTCTGTACTGAATTTTCCATGACAGGCTGCACAAAATCCAGTCACCACACTGATGAATTCACAAACAGATGTGGCACAAACAAACTGCCTTGAGTCCAAGATTCCAATAAAAGGTGAAACCACTACCCATGGAAGGTAGTTTGGCATCATAGACACCATGATAATCAATATGATTTTAAACGCCCCCATGGCCAGGCCCAGGCTGTTTCAGAGCCCTGAGATCTGAGAGGCAGCAGAATAACATGAATAAAATTAAAACCAGAATTTCACCCAAAGCAACATAATATATGATATTTGGCTCCTTTACACATGTATAAGTAAAACAGAACCCAATCAAAACCATCCAAACCAATACAGAACACCCCAGCTTGTATCTCACGGGTCTGTGCCAGGTAGCTCTGGAATAGCCAGCATCAGCTGCGCAAAAGTGGGGTTTGTGATGGAGGTGCGAATGAGGATGTGTTCAAGCCTTAGTTCTGAAGCTTCTTTACTCCGTTTGTTTTGTTGTATTTAACAGTGTGCTTTAGCCTTGTCTCAAGTTTAACCAGGATTGGATTCACTCTTTGCTTCCTTTGGACTACACCTCTCAGTTGGTCTCAGTTGGTTCTTCATGGCCTTTCTCCTCTGTTGGCGGATTGAATTGTCTGACTGACCGACTGACTACAACTTATTTTGCATACGGTATTTAATTTGTTTTAGTGTGATGTATACTGTGATGATTTATGTGGTCAGTTGTAGTTGAACACGTGTTGCGAATTGATACTCTTTATGATTGTGTAGTAAAAGAGTTTGATGTTTTGATTGTATGATTGAAGACTGGGTTTACGCTACACTTTTATGAACTGACAAACATTGTGTGACTAAGGTCACTTGAGTTCCCTGAACTCCTTTACCGGGCTGGACTCTTTCAGGCTTGACGGACCAGGCGGGACTCATTCCCTCCCATATCAAAAGGAGATATCCATATTTTCCCTGCTAGGCACAACCTACCTGGCACCCCTACAAACAATAACCACAAGTCAAAACCGTTACAACTTGGCAGTAGAAAACCTAGACAATATATTTGACCTCTCAGCTTCCCTATCACTATGGTGAATAACTAAAACAATACAGTAATACAATACGGAAAAAGAAGGAACAGCACGTCAGAAATCAGCTCAATGTAATTGAAGAATCCAAAATTGGAAAACACTAAACAAACAACAGCACAAAGAGTTATCTATCCAAAATGGAGATGCATGGGTAAACCACTTGTCCAATCTTCTTGGCTCTATAACAAAGAACAAACACCAAAAACATATACATAATCAAATACAAATCTTAGAATCAGCTATTAAAGACTACCGGAACCCACTGGATTCTCCCATTACATTGAATGAACTACAGGACAAAATACAAACCCTCCATCCCAAAAAGGCCTGTGGTGTTGATGGTATCCGCAATTAAATTAAACAATATACAGACAGCAAATTCCAATTGGCTATATTTAAACTGCTATACTCTAACATCATCCTTAGCTCTGGCATCTTCCCCAATATTTGGAACCAAGGTCTGCTCACCCCAATCCACAAAAGTGGAGACATATTTTACCCCAAAAACTACAGTGGAATATGCGTCAACAGCAACTTTGGGAAAATCCAGACTCGTACATTTCCTCAGTGAAAACAATGTACCGAGCAAATGTGAAATTGGCTTTTTACCAAATGACCGTACGACAGACCATGTGTAAACCCGCACACCCTAATTGACAAACAAACAAAACAAAACAAAGACTATTCTCATGCTTTGTTGATTTCAAAAAAGGCTTTGACTCAATTTGGCATGAGGGTCTGCTATACAAATTGATGGAAATGGTTTTGGGGGAAAGACATATGACATTATCAAATCAATTGTACACAAACAACAAGTGGGCTGTAAATTTTGGCAAAAAACACACACTTCTTCCCACAGGGCCGTGGGGTGAGACAGGGATGCAGCTTAAACCCACCCTCTTCAACATATATATCCACGAATTGCAGAGTGCACTAGAACAGTCTCCAGCACCGTGCCTCACCCTACTAGAATCTGAAGTCAAATGTCTACTGTTCGCTGATGATCTGGTGCTTCTGTCACCAACCAAGGAGGGCCTACAGTTGCACAGATTCTGTTAGACCTGGGCCCTGACAGTAAATCTCAGTAACACAAACATGATGGTGTTCCAAACAATGTCGTTACCAGGACCACAAATACAAATCTAGACACTGTTGCCCTTCTGCACACAAAGAATGATACATACCTTGGCCTAAACATCAGCGCCACAGGTAGCTTCCACAAAGCTGTGAACGAGCTGAAAAACAAGGCAAGAAGGGTCTTGTATGCCATCAAAAGGAACATAAGACTTGACATACCAAGTAGGATCTGGCTAAAAATACTTGAATAAGTTGTAGAACACATTGCCCTTTATGGTTGTGAGGTCTGTGGTCCACTCACCAACCAAGAATTCACTAAATGGGACAGACACCAAATTGAGACTCTGCATGCATAATTCTGCAACTTAAAACAGCAAATAGTGCATTGAGAGCAGAATTAGGCCGATACCCACTAATTATCAAAATCCAGAAAAGAGACTTAAATTCTACAATCACCTAAAAGTAAGCGATTCCCAAACCTTCCATAACAAAGCCATCACCTACAGAGAGATGCACCTGGAGAAAAGTCCACTAAGCAAGCTGGTCCTGGGGCTCACAAACACAAACAGAGCCCAAAGAGCCCCAGGACAGAAACTAGACCAAACCAAATTAGACCAAACCAAATCATGAGAAAACAAAAAGATAATTACAATTAGCAAACTAGAAAGCTATTCGGCCAAAACAGAGAGTACACAGTGGCAGAATACCTGACCACTGTGCCTGACCCTAACTTAAGCAAAGGTTTGACTATGTACAGACTCATTGAACATAGACTTGTTATTGAGAAATGTGCACACTGCCCACAAAATGAGGTGGAAACTGAGCTGCACTTCCCAAACTCCTGCTAAATGTATGATCATATTAGAGACACCTCTTTCCCTCAGATTACACAGATCCACAAAGAATTCAGAAAAACAAACCCAATTTTGATAAACTCCCAAATCTACTGGGTGAAATGCCACAGTGTGCCAACACAGCAGAAATATTTGTGACCTGATGCCACAAGAAAAGGGCAACTAGTGAAGAACACCATTGTAAATACAACCCATCTATACGATTACTGTATATAGACATAATATGACATTTTAAATTTCTTCTTTTGGAACTTCTGTGAGTGTAATGTTTACTGTAAATTTGTATTGTTTATTTCACTTTTGTTTATCATCTACTTCACTTGCTTTGGCATTGTTAACATATGTTTCCCGTGCCAATAAACCCTTGAATTGAATTGAATTGAGAGATAGAGGTAGCAATAACAACATTGTCATGTTAACTCTTCCTATCAAAAACATCATTCAGAATATCAATGTCTGCACTTTCTGTTGAAAATAACATACATTGAATTGAAAGGAATTTCAATAGAAACACTGAAAATATCAGAGACTGAAAGGTTTAATCTAACCTGACTTCTGTGATTGGCGTCTCCTCTCTTCCCGGTCGTTTTGCGATTGTGTCTCTCCTTAGAACTGAGCCAGGTAAATTTTTAGGGTACATCAAATACCTGCCAAAACACCTGTGTGGCATATCAAATTGACAACCTCTGTAGCTACACCCAAGGACCACATGCCATGCAGATATCCTACTCAGTGTGACAGGAACCACACCTACCAATGTGATTGATGTGGATTTATAGGTATTGATACTGTAGGCCTACTTGTTAAACACAGAGCTGGTTGGTGGCACTACATGCTAGACAAAAATAATATAGTGTGTTCTTGAAATGCTCTAAGAAGTATAAGTTATTTATCAAGTAGTATACAAGGCTTACTAAAGAGTCCAAAATGTGTATGCACAGGTTAATGTAGTGTCCTCTGCCATTTTATCAGTCTTTGTTAGCTGTAGCCTCCTCACATCAATTATAGTAGTACTGGTGGCACTCATTGGATCTGATTCATTTGATTAAATACAAGTTAGTCTTTGAGGAATACAACACAGAACCAGTCATCCTCACCCACACACCTCAGTGGTCCCGTCTGTAAACTGATGCTGCCCATCCCCTCACGTGATGGACCACACCTGACATGCAAATGTCATCTATTGGTTATGACAACACTTTAGTATGATTGAAGAGAACATGCCGTGTTGTGTGGAACGTGTTAGGGATGGATATGGCCCTGAGTTATTCCTGATCAGGTCAGGTCAAATGTGTCACTTATTTAAATTATTCTTTAAATGTAAAACGTAATTTGTCAATGATTTACAACAACTACATTCAACCAAACAGATACATTTTTCGTTCGTAGATGCTTCAATTCTATTAAAAAAAATACATTTCTCTGGTCCTTTCCTCTATTGGATAAACCTTGTTTGGTCAAAATTTACAATCAGTTGATAATCTAGCTGCAGTTTTAAAGGATTTTGTGATAGTGGTCTAGAAGATCCGGAATTGTAAAGTATGTGGATGTTAGCATTTCCTAAGATACTCATATTGTAGAAAAGGCCCATGGAGTTGATGGAAGAATCCTTTAATTCATGGCCACTTGCTCAGCTGGGCCAGGGGCGCTTTAGGTAGGTCAGGTGGAAATGTCAGACAGATCTCCACTCATTAAAAGGAGGAAATCGCCATCGTTCCATCTCGCTGCTTTCTCTTCCTTAACGTCTAATCCAGAATTCTGTTCGTCCATGAGTCCACGTAAATCCATCGAATCTGTTACCTTTCATCTGAACTATCTGTTGCGATCGGGAGAGCGGGCCATCACTTATTGTTTACAGTTATTTCCGTGGAGCGCGGCTTGGAGCGCACGCTTCAAATCTATGGTGTAATGTAAATGGTCAATGATCACGGCCCTACAGATCATCACAGGCCAATTATGCCATCGATATATGGTTAATATGTAATGAAATTACATGTACATATGAAGACAAACTTGAAAGGGTGACATATGAAACGTAATTGTTTGCTAAGGGAGCAAACAAACAAACCTAAGGGAGCAAACAAACCTATGAAAAATGTGTCCAAACAGAATCTGATCACAACCAACCAGACTAAACCAGTGATTCAAATCCTGTATCTGAGGGGTCTGTACTTTAGGTAAACCACAGGGTGGACCACTGCCAGGTAGCGCTCCACACAGACACAGCATTGGAACAGGGGCTGAGCAGCAATCAAGAAACCAGAGAAGAATTGCACAGCTGACCAAATATAAACACATGGGAAGTAATAACTCAAAGAAAATATGTCAAACAGGCACACAATCATTTCAGACATGGTCAGGTTGAGAGTGAAGAACTCTGAGGCCATTGTTCCTACAGTTCCTGTCACTGTCAGCCACTGGACATAGACATTGGTGGGGAAACTCAGGATGAGGTTGATTGCATGGAACACAACTAATAAGGTCTCTTGTTGAGATGTAAGGCCGGTGTTGTTGACCACAGAGGGGAAATAAGAATCCCCCTTCAGAAGTGTTCATCTCCTCTCTGGAAGCTGCTTCTGTGGGAACAGACAGAGGAGTGAATGGTTGAGTCCTGGAATGCATCTCAAATATCACCCTTTTCCCTACATAGTCCACTACCTTTGACCAGAGTCCTGTGTACTATATACTGTAGGCCAGTGGTTCACAAACTTGTTACAATCCCGTACCCCTTCAAACATCTAAACTCCAGCTGCGTACCCCCTCTAGCACCAGGGTCAGCACACTCTCAAATGTTGTTTTCTGCCATTGTTGTAAGTCTGCCACACACTATACAATACATTTATTAAACATGAGTGTGACTTTTTGTCACAACCTGGCCTGTGGGAAGTGACAAAGATTTATTATAGGACCAGGGCACAAATAATAAAATAATAATGATCAATAATTTCGCTCCTTATTTAACCATCTTACATATAAAACCTTATTTGTTAATTGAAAATTGTGAATAACTCACCACAGGTTGATGAGAAGGGTGCTCTTGAAAGCATGCACATAACTCTGCAATGTTGGGTTGTACTGGAGTCTCAGTCTTAAATCTGTTTCCACACACAGTCTGTGCCTGTATTTAGTTTTCACGCTCCTCTTAGGGCCAAGAATCCTCTCTCACATAGGTACGTGGTTGCAAGGGCATCAGTGTCTTAACAGAGCTATTTGCCAAGGCAGGATACTCTGAGCGCAGCCCAATCCAGAAACCTGGCAGTGGCTTCTGATTAAATTCAATTCTCACAGAACCGCTTGTTGCAATTTCGATGAGGCTCTCTTGTTCAGAAATATGTAAGGGCTAACGAATCCAGTTGTTTGTCATCCGTTTCGGGAAAGTACCTGCGTAATTGCGCACCCAACTCACTCAGGTGCTTTGATGTATCTCAGTTGACATTGTCCGTAAGCTTGAGTTCATTTGCACACAAAAAATCATACAATGATGGAAAGACCTGTGTGTTGTCCTTGTCAATGCAGACAGAGAAGAGCTCCAACTTCTTAATCATAGCCTCAATTTTGTCTCACACATTGAATATAGTTGTGGAGAGTACCTGTAATTCTAGATTCAGATCATTCAGGTGAGAAAAAACATAACCCAGATAGGCCAGTCGAATGAGAAACTCATCATCATGGAAGTGGTCAGACACGTGAAAATTATGTTCAGTAAAGAAAACTTGAAGCTCGTCTCTCTATTCCAAACAACGTGTCAATACTTGCCCCTTGATAACCAGCGCACTTCTGTATGTTGTAAAAGCGTTACGTGGTCGCTGCTCATATCATTACATAGTGCAGAAAATACACGAGAGTTCAGGGGCTTTGCTTTAACAAAGTTTCAAAATTTTTACTGTAGTGTCCAAAACGTCTTTCAAGCTTAAAGGCATTCCTTTGGCAGCAAGAGCCTAGGTGGATGCTGCAGTGGAATTCCCGCGAGACAGTACCGGTTAATATGATTGGATGTTAATTATTTGACTATTCTACTTGTATTTGACATTGTGTTGTTATTTCGCTGAACACTAGATGGCTTAATTTTATTTTTGGCAGTGAAACGAGGCTACTCAGGCGAGGAAAAAAACTCACCCAAATGTACAGCCCTGTTGGAAAATATAAATGGCCTGTTTGAAAATGGGGGAAAAAATGATTACATTTGGGAATCACATTTTTAGTTGGCGTACCCCCGACAATTTGGGAATACCTACTGTAGTGAATAGGGTGGCATTTGGGACACATCCTGGTTTTGGGAGAAGAGAGACACGATCAGATCAGAAACACACAAATACATCAAGAGAAGATGATCATCAAGTTGTCACCGGAAACACCTACTTTACTCCAACTATATTATCAAAGACACGACAGACAAATACATGGATATAATGTCATACTGTAGTCAACATCTTAATATTCCAATATTCAGATTCAAGGATAAAAAATGTTTTTGTATCTTCCTATGAAGTTTGAGATTTGTTGTTGTTTTGGTCCGTTAATATTAGTATTTTCATGTTGTACATTTTTTATTCTCTATAAACTTTTCTTTAGAAATATTTGTCAAAAAGGCATTCTTTAGCATTTTACAGATAGAAAGAAGAAAAAGTGTATACCACAATCTTCTCTGAGGAATTCCTGTCCTGGAGTATCAAAATTAAACCAAAATATTAAGTCTGACAATCTAGTGTCCAGAAAAGTGTTATATTTCTGTCTACATTCAACTGGTATATTCCTATATTTGATGTTCTAATTTAATTGTGGTTTAAATTCAAATTGTAACGTAAAAAAAAAAGTTTGGGTGACCTGTATTGATGCAGCGTTCCTGTCCCCTGGGGTGTGTTGTGGTTGTGCCTGTCACAGACACTGGACCTGATCCAAATCTCTGCTCTACCCGACCCTTCCCTGCCCCACAAGGTGCGTCCAAAATGGCACCACATTCCCTCTATAGGGATCTCTTGACCAGAGCCCTTTATATGGTATAGGGTGCCATTTCTGACACAGACCAGAGCACCAACAAGAGGAGTGTCTGCCCCCCTGCTTGCACTCGTGTATCATATTTCTCTTGACCTGACATGCAAATAGTGTCACGGAATTCTGAAGAAGCGGACCAAGGTGCAGCGCGGATGGAGTTCCACATCTTTTAATTAATATATGGAACATACAAAAACAATAAAAAAAGAAAGAACAGACCACAACACTAGTGTAGCACACACAAACAATTACCCACACCGCAAGTGGGGAAACAAACTAACTTAAATATGGTCCCCAATTAGAGGTAACGACAAACAGCTGCCTCTAATTGGGAATCATCAAAAAACCAAACATAGAAAATAAAACATAGACCCAAACCCCCCTGATCACGTCAGAAGACTATCTGTGGCCAGGACGTGACAGTAACACCCCAAAGGCGCGGACTCCGACCGTGACAAAAAGTAAATGGGAAGGGTTTTCGGGCAGGTCTTCGCCCTCGGCGGCGGCTCCGGTGCGGGCCGTGCCGCGAAGACGCACCAGACACCCGGTGCTTGGAGCCAGAACAGGAGTCATCGGACTCAGGAGACGCACAGTAGGGCTGGTGCGTGGAGCAGGAACAGGACGTGCTGGGCTCCGAAGGCGCACAGGGGACCTGATGCGTGGAGCAGGAACAGGACGTGCTGGGCTCCGAAGGTGCACAGGGGACCTGATGCGTGGAGCAGGAACAGGACGTGTCGAACTCTGAAGGCGCACAGGGAGCCTGGTGCGTGGAGCAGGAACAGGAGTCATCGGACTCAGAAGGCGCACAGGGGACCTGGTGCGTGGAGCAGGAACAGGATGTGCCGGGCTCTGAAGGCGCACAGGGAGCCTGGTGCGTGGAGCAGGAACAGGAGTCATCGGACTCAGAAGGCGCACAGGGGACCTGGTGCGTGGAGCAGGAATAGGATGTGCCAGGCTCTGAAGGCGCACAGGGAACCTGGTGCGTGGAGCAGGAACAGGTCGTGCCGGGCTCTGAAGGTGCACAGGGAACCTGGTGCGTGGAGCAGGAACAGGAGTCATCGGACTCAGAAGGCGCACAGGGGACCTGGTGCGTGGAGCAGGAACAGGATGTGCCGGGCTCTGAAGGCGCACAGGGAACCTGGTGCGCGGAGCAGGAACAGGTCGTGCCGGGCTCTGAAGGTGCACAGGGAACCTGGTGCGTGCAGCCGGCACCATGTGCCCCCCCAAAAAAATTATTGGGGCTGCTGTGTCCGCGAACTTCCGCCAAGACAGGGCCTCCCATTCCACCTTTATCTCCTCAACGGTCAACAGAACGTTTTCTCCTGTTGCGGGGCGCGCTGCTTGGTCCTTTCGTGGTGGGTCATTATGTCACGGAATTCTGAAGAAGCGGACCAAAGTACAGCGCGGATGGAGTTCCACATCTTTTAATTAATATATGGAACATACAAAAACAATAAAGAAAGAACAGACCGCAACACTGGTGTAGCGCACACACAGGTACTCACACACAAACAATGACCCACACCGCAAGTGGGGAAACTAACTAACTTAAATATTGTCCCCAATTAGAAGTAACGACAAACAGCTGCCTCTAATTTGGAACCATCAAAAAACCAAACATAGAAAATAAAACATAGACCCAAACCCCCCTGATAAGCCAGAAGGCAATCTATGGCCAGGACGTGACAAATAGCCTGTTTAGTCTGACTGGACTCAAACCCATCTAAGAGTCCTAATGTGCAGTGTAGCATCCATCCCTCTCCTCACCCCTACCTGGGCTTGAACCAGGGACCCTCTGCATACATCAACAACTGACACCCACAAAGCATTGTTACCCATCACTCCACAGAAGCCACGGGAACAACTACTTCAAGGTCTCAGAGAGAGTGACGTCACCAATTGAAACGCTGTTAGCGCGCACCCCGCTAGCTAACTAGCCATGTCACACCAGTTACACTCACCCCCCTTTTGACCTCCTCCTTTTCCACAGCAACCAGTGATCCAGGTCAACAGCATCAATGTAACAGTGTAGCTTCTGTCCTTCTCCTCACCCCTACCTGGGCTCAAACCAGAGACCCTCTGCACACATCAACAAATGACACCCATGAAGCATCGTTACCCATCGCTCCACAAAAGCCACGGGAACAACTACTTCAAGGACTCAGAGCAAGTGATGTCACCGATTGAAACGCTGTTAGCGCTCACCCCGCTAGCTAACTAGCCATTTCACAGCGGTTACACATGCAAAGACCTCTAATAGCTTTTAAAAAATATAATTCTGCTCTACAAAATGTAAAAGACATGAGTAGTTCAAAACAAGTATTTATTGAATATGAAGGATTAAAAAAAAAATGTGGGTCTTATCGTCCCATCTCACTTTTAAATACAAACACAAAGATGCATTGTGAAAGACCAGCAAGAAGATTGATAAATAATCTTCCCAGATAAAAGGGAATGTATCAAACCTAGGGATGCAAAATTCTGGATTTCCTTGTTTCCTCCTGAATATGGGAATCTTATGACCAGGATATCTGGAGAACCTTTTAGGTCAAGTTACCAGAATATTGCAACCCTAAACACATACATATTTCTGCCAGCACATCTACAACTACCAACCTCTTTACAAGCTATCACATAACAGTTGTAAACAGGATACAATTATCCCTCTGTATCAGATGAAACTGGGAATATAAACTCTCCTTCAGAGACCTTTGATGAAGGGCAGTTTCCCAGCCCTGTGGAGGTAGAGGAGGGGCTGTACAAACCCACTGACCACACTGATGAAGAGACACACATGTTTGGCATAATTTAACTGCCGCAATTCTAAGATTACATAAAAAGGTAAAACCACTACCCATGGAAGGTAGTTTGCCATCATGGACACCAAGATAATCAAAATGATCTTAAATGCCCTCATCTTCATGTTATTTGTCCCCTCCCTCTCCACTTCTCCAGGCCCAGGCTGTTTCAGAGCCCTGAGAACTGAGAGGCAGCAGAATAACATAAATGAAAGTAAGACCAGAACTTCACCGAAAGACATATAAAACACGACAATTTGGTGGTCTTTTACAAGCATAGAAGTAAAACATAACCCAATCAAAACCAGCGAAACCAATCCAGAACACACCACCTTGTATCTCAGGGGTCTGTACTTCAGGAAGACCACAGGGTGGACAACTGCCAGGTAGCGCTCAAAACATATACAGCACTGGAACAGAGGGCGGCCATGGAACATAAAACCACTAAAGAATGATGCTAGAACTAGGAGAGGAGGAATAGGAAGGTGTATGTAGACAAGGACAAAGACAGCACACAGGCAGTAGAGGATCTCAGATACAGCCAAGTTGAGAGCGAAGAACTCTGAGGCCACTGTCCCTCCGGCTCCGGTCAGTATCAGCCACAGGACGTAGCCATTGGTGGGTAGACTCAGGATGAGGTTGACTGCATAGCAGGCAGTTTTTAAAGTGTAACTTGGCTCCAGATAGCCAGAGAGGACAGTGGAATGGTTGGAAGAGTTCATTTTTGTGCAAGCTCAGTTGTGAATTGCGGGCTTTATCTTTCCAATGATCACACACACACACACACACACACACACACACAGAGAGAGCGAGAGAGAGAGATTTAGGATAAGAGAGAGAGAGAAAGAGAGAAAGAGAGAAAGAGAAAGAGCGAGGGCGAGAGCGAGAACAACACCACAAAGTTAACTCTTCATATCAAAGCCACATCAGAGAAATCATCCAGAATATAAGTCAGTGTCAGCACTTTCCAATGAAAATTACCTACATTGAATTGTAAGGAATTTAAATACAAACATTTCACTCAGTTACATTTCACTCAGTTAATATCAGAGACGAAAAAGTGTAATCCAACCTGAACTCTGATTGGTGTCTCTTCTCTTCCCGGTCTCTTTGCGATTGTGTCTCTCCTTAGAACTGAGCTTGGTACAACTATAGGCTACATCAAATACCTGCCATCACACCTGTGTGGCATATCACATGTCCAACCTCTGAAGCTACACCCAATGGACCACATGTCATGCAAATATCCTACTCAGTGTGCCAGGAACCACAGCTATCAATGTGATTGATGAGGATGTGTTGCTGTTGATACTGTAGTCCTACTTGTTAGAGCTGGTTTAAGCTACTACATGCTATCCAAAACAATATATTTTATTGATATGCTAGAACATGCTAGAAGTTATTTGTCAAGTTGTTTACAAGGTTTACTGTAGATACAGAGTTCTAAAGAGGCCAAAACATGTATGCAGAGGTTAATGAAGTGTCCTCTGATATTTGCTCATTCGTTGTTAGCTGTAGCTTCCTCATATAGTAGTACGAGCAGCACCCTGAAATATGAGCATTAAATCATTGGATCTGATTCATTCGATTCAATACAATTTCGTTGTTGAGGTAAACAATTCAGAGCCACTCACTCTCACACCTCAGTCACTACCATCTGTAAACTGACGCTGCCCATCACATCACTTGATGGACCACACCTGACATGCAAATGTAATCCAATGGTTATGACAACACTTTAGTATGATTGAAGAGAATATGCTGTGCTCTGTGGAAAGTGTAATGGATGGATAGGGCCCTGAGTTTTTCCTGATCAGGTCAAATGTGTCACTTATTTAAATGATGCATTTTTTTATTATATAACCAAGCAGACTCAGCTGGTTTACTCAGCTTCAGCCTTTATTGGAAAAAGGAAATGGAGGGAAAATCTACAGTAATAATTCTAGTGATACTATTGTCATCAACATCACAACCAAAAATATATGGAGGTATTATTAATTATGAAAAAGTACTTCTACCTCAAGTTCATCTGCAGATCTACCAAACAGTCTGTTTCTGATTTAAAAACTGAAAATGCAATTTGTCCATCACATTCTAGAACCAAATTCAAACAAATGGGTACATTTTCTTTCTTAGATGCCTCAATTATATGAAATAGTTTCGGGTCCATTCCTCTGTTGGATTAGACTTGTTTGGTCAGCATGTCCAAACAGTGAGAAATATAATATCAGTTTAAAATAGATTTGAGATCTACATTTAACAGTGATCGTGGTCTATAAGATCCACATGGTTGCCCAGCCTCCTCCAACTTACAGAAAACAAATCTGCTCGATAGCCAATTGGAGGAGGGAGGGTATCGCCACCTAGCTTTGACACTGTGCTGGATAGGTTAACAACCAACATGTAGTTTTACATGCTGTTCAGAAGATAAACCCCTGAGTGGAGGTTTTGGCAACAAGGTGGCTGACGGTATTGAGTGTCCTGTTAGAGGTCACTGCTATGAAGCATGGCATCGACAAGATATTTAGTTTGACTTGATCTGCATTCTGTCATACATCATTTTCAATATCAAAACTTTCAATTAAATTATTGTAAAATGATTAACCAACTGATTTTGGTATTATATAAGTGTCCCCCCATGCTGGGAAAAATATGATTTGTCCCAACCAATATATCACTGTAAACATAACTATGTAATTTCAATAATATTAATAATACGCAATGAAAGCACTTGTGCTGTTTATACACCCCCGCCCTTTGCCTCACAATGGTTTGAATTACATGCCACTCTTTATGTTAGCTAGCGTTTAGTAGCTAGCTACAGTAACATCCACCAGTGTTTGCAGCTGTTTGAATTTGAGTCAATGAGAAGCTAGCAATGCAATGTAGTGTTCCTTAGCTGGCAAGGTAACAGAGGGTTCATGTCGACCGTCTGAAAGGCACTCAATGCACGTAGCTAACGTGAGGTTGATCCAGTCAATCCCACCATAGCGATTTAGTTTTATGTTGACAGGGTTCACACACACAATAGCTGAATTTGTAGATCTAGCGAGCAAACCGATGGAGCAAACATTAGGTAGCAATCTAGCTAGCACCTATTCCATTTATGTGGCGTCGTCAAAGATGGAATCTTTGCTATCGTCAGTTTATTCCAAGATCAGAATGCAGCTGTAGTGCTTCGAAGTCCCTGTGATAAGGTTACAGAAACTGAACAGATCTACACTCTCTTCTACCATTGTCTTGAATATCTTTAATGGTCTCATTGCAAAAGCTAAGTTGTTGCTAGGGGACTTTGAAACACCTGTGTGCCGATCTTGGAGTAAAATGACAATTGCAAAGATTATAGTAAACACCACAGAAACGGAATTGGCAAATTCAGCTATTGTTGGAAGCCAGCCAATATAAAATTAAAACATAAACTATATTAAAATGAAAAGATTGCAGCTTACGTTGTGTAAATGGTGAACTCATACAGCTGTCACTGCAATCCCTTTCACATTTACTAGCTGACGAGCTAGCTACCTGGTAGATCGAAGCCCATTATTGAATGATAGAAGATAATAGAAGCCCATCTCCTGCTGTAAATAACCTGCATACTGTGTGTGTGCGTGCGTGTGTGTGTGCGTGTGTGCTTATCCAGCCAGCCAGGAGGTAGAAAATTGGTAGAAAAATGGCAGAATGTTTTTTTAAAGTCGGACATCTCAAAGACTAGTTCATAAAACATAAAATGTTCATAAGAAAGATGTGAAATGCTAATGGGAATGTTTCATAATGATGTCATTAGGCAGAGCAGGCAACAGATGGCACACAGACAGCAGTGCTGGGGACAGATAGGGAGTCTCAGGTAAGTTTGTTGAGTCTTTGGTGAGTCCAATGTCGCTGATGCGCGTGACGAGGGAAGGCAGATGTGAGTAATGGATGAAGGCAGGAGTGCGTGATGCAGGGCTGCCTGACACCCTCGAGTGCCAGGGGAGAAGAGCTGGAGCAGGCGTGACAACGTGTCTTCTAAGGCAAGTCAGGAAAGTTTAAGAGCATCCGAAGATACACATCTGACCACCCTGAAACCCCTATGTCCAACAAGGTGCTGTGTGGAATACTGCTAGTAGAGCTGTGCTAGGGCAGTATGAGCGGGTACTAAGCAGCCTAGAGGAGATGGAAAAAAACTGCATCCAAGACACTGCCAGTGGCTTATTTGAGCACTTCAGCAAAGGCAAGACTGTGTTGGGCCTCACACCTGCCTCCTGGAGAGCTTGAATGCCTAAACATTTCACTGCAGAAGAAAACTCAGACTGTCTCTGGTATGCAGGTTGCAGTTGAGTGTGTGCGGCCATCTCTTATGGGAAAGAGAAATTACAAAGCTACCTTGCACTGTTTGAGAAAGCAACAAGATTGATTGACTCCATGGAATCCATTGAATCCATTGAGGCACACTTAAGACGACTTGCTGTGGATCACTATAGGGCGGATTTAAAAAAAATGTTTGATGGTATTCAGTGTGGCGACCGTTATTACCAGGACAGTCTAAACGTCCTGCAAAAGTTGGAAAGAGCGCATCTCACGGGGGAGTTGGATGAGTCTCTAGATCAGGACCCTGAGCTAAACATAGATTCTCTTTCAGTGCAGTTGCCTCTAATTAACAACAAATCCCCCTGTAGCAGCAGTGGACAGGCAGCAGAGGTCCTCAGGAGGCTTCCAGTGGAGGTGTGGGGGTTGTTTGACCAAGTTGAGGTGCTGATCAGAATTTTGTTTGTGGTGCCAGTGTCCTCATGTGAGGCTGAGAGGAGTTTCAGTGCACTCCGCAGGTTAAAGACATTTAACATATTACAACGTAGGCTGTGTGTTACAGCACTACTTTTGGTGTCCCCCTCAGGAATTGCTCTTGAGAAAATGTCATGTAACTGTCCCCTCCAAAGTTGATATCAGATTTTCGCCCCTTCTCTTCGGAACGGCAAAGGTCTCAAAATCTATTTTAAACTGATATTATATTTTCATGTTTGTACATACTAACCAAAAATTGTTTATTCAACAGCGGAAAGGACCAGAAACTATTTCATATAATTGACGCATCTAAGAAAGAAAACGTACCCATTTGTTTGAATGTAGTTGTAGTATACAGACTGTTTGATAGATTTGCAGATAAACTTGTGGTATAATTACTATTTCATAATGAATACTACCATTATATCTTTTTTTGGTTGGTCTATTGATTTATTATACCTTTATTTAACAAGGCAAGTCAGTTAAGAACAAATTATTATTTTCAATGACGGCCTAGGAACAGTGGGTTAATGCCTTAATCAGGGGCAGAACGACAGATTTTTACCGTGTCAGATCAGAGATTAGATCTTGCTACCTTTCCGTTACTAGTCCAACGCTCTAACCACAGGGATACCTGCCACCCCAGACTACCTGCGTTAGTATATGACAATGGTATTACAGTGATTGTGTCTCCTGAAGAGACGACCCACCAATCAGAGTTCAGGTTGGTTGACGTTATTTGATCTCTGAGATTAGCAGTGTAACTGAGTTAAGTGCCGTTGACATGAATAGTTAATATAGTGATGTTCTTGTCACGTCTGTCTGTCTCTCTCTTTCTCTCTCTCTCTCTCTCTCTCTCTCTCTCTCTCTCTCTCTCTCTCTCTCTCTCTCTCTCTCTCTCTCTCTCTCTGCTGCAGTGATCATTGGAACCCAGAGGGCTCTCTATGACCAGGCCGTGACAACATCAAATGTAGGAAAATATATTTTTAAGGATTTTATCACCCCTTAATCACATAACAAGCAACTTTTACCAGTTGAATGTAGACAAAAATATTATACTTTTCTGGATACTATATTGTCAGACTTAATATTTTGGTTTCATTTTGTTAAGATACTCGAGGACAGGAATTACTCAGAGCAGATTGTGGATGAACACCTTCTTCTATTTTCTATATGTAAAATGCTAAAGAAAGTCTTTTTGACACATTTATCAAAGAAATGTTAATAGAGAATGAAAAGTGTACACAATATCAGTAAATCCCCATGGACAAGTCTCTGGAATATATTTAAGGATAGCCATACACAATGTGGTTTATGCAGATGCTTCTGAAACGGAGAAAAGTGACTTGGCATGTGGGAAGAGTTTGACTTTCACGAAATGGCAGTTAAAAACATGTAGACTGAACACACCACTAGACTACAACACACCAAACACATTTTTAGACCCAATCGCCATCTCTTCAAATAAAGTTACTACATGCAGTATAGTCCAGTTTGTTACATTCTTTATGAAATGGGCATTTAAATTATGTGTAATTCGATGTAGTTCATATTCCTGAAATTCTTACAACGCTGGTATGATAAACTAATGAAAATATTCCCTTTTATCAAGATTCTGAAATGTTTATGTTTATTGAGGCCGATACGTAAAGCTTATTAAAGAGCAGTGATACTAGCAAGAGCAGTGTGGGGGTTTCTTCTTTTTCTCATGTTACTTTTTGAAAATACTAATATAATGGACCAAAACAACAACAAATCTCAAATTTCATAGGTAGATGCAAAAATGTCATTATATCCTTAAATCTGAATATTGGAATATTAAGATGTTGACTACAGTATGACATTACATCCATGTATTTGTCTGTCGTGTCTTTGATAATATAGTTGGAGTAAAGGAGGTGTTTCAGGTGACAACTTGATGATCATCTTCTCTTGATGTATTTGTGTGTTTCAGATCCGATTGTGTCTCTCTTCTCCCAAAACCAGGATGTGTCCCAAATGGCAGCCTATTCACTACAGCAAGTAAACTGTCAGGGGTACGCCAAATAAATATGTGATATCAATTTTTTTCACATTTTCAAACAGGCCATTCATATTTTCCAATGGGGCTGTACAATTGGGTGAGTTTTTTTCCTCGCCTGATTAGCCTCGTTTAACTGGCAATAATAACATTAAACCATCTAGTGTTCAGCGAAATAACAACACAATGTCAAATACAGGTAGCCTAGTCAAATAACTAACATCCAATCACATTAAACGTTACACTCTCGCGGGAATTCCACTGCAGCATCCACCGAGAGGCTCTTGCTGCCAAGGGAATGCCTGACAGCTTGTAAGACGTTTTAGACACTACAGTGAAAATGGTTAACTTTGTTAAAGCAAAGCCCCTGAACTCTCGTGTATTTTCTGCACTATGCAATGATATGAGCAGCGACCATGTAACGGTTTTACAACATACAGAAGTGCGCTGGTTATCAAGGGGAAAAGTATTGACAAATTGTTTTGAATAGATAGACGAGCTTCAAGTTTTCTTTACTGACCATACTTTTCACTTGTCTGACAGCTTGCATGATGACGAGTTTCTCACACGACTGGCCTATCTGGGTGATGTTTTTTCTTGCCTGAATGATCTGAATCTAGTATTACAGGGACTCTCTACAACTATATTCAATGTGCGTGACAGAATTGAGGCTATGATTAAGAAGTTGAGCTCCTCTCTGTCTGCATTAACAAGGACAACACACAGGTCTTTCCATCACTGTATAATTTTTTGTGTGTGCAAATGAACTCAAGCTTACGGACAACGTCAAATGTGATATATCGAAGCACCTGAGTGAGTTGGGTGCGGAATTACGCAGGTACTTTCCCGAAACGGATGACACAAACAACTGTATTCATTATCCCTTTCATGCCCTGCCTCCAGTCCACTTACCAATATCTGAACAAGAGAGCCTCATCGAAATTACAGCAAGTGGTTCTGTGAGAATTTAATTTAATCAGAAGCCACTGCCAGAATTCAGGATTGGGCTGTGCTCAGAGTATCCTGCCTTGACCCTGGTGCTAGAGGGGGTCCGCAGCTGGAGGTTGAATGTTTTAAGGGGTACGGGACTATAGCAAGTTTGTGAACCACTGCCCTACAGTATATAGTACACAGGACTCTGGTCAAAAGTAGTGGACTATGTAGGGAAAAGGGTGACATTTGAGATGCATTCCAGGACTCAACCGTTCACTCCTCCGTCTGTTCCCACAGAAGCAGCTTCCAGAGAGGAGATGAACACTTCTGAAGGGGGATTCTTCTTTCCCCTCTGTGGTCAACAACACCGGCCTTACATCTCAACCAGAGACCTTATTAGTTGTGTTCCATGCAATCAACCTCATCCTGAGTTTCCCCACCAATGTCTATGTCCTGTGGCTGACAGTGACAGGAACCGGAGGAACGATGGCCTCAGAGTTCTTCACTCTCAACCTGACCATGTCTGAAATGATTGTGTGCCTGTTTGACATATTTTCTTTGAGTTATTATTTCCCTTGTGTTTACATTTGGTCAGGTTTGGTGTCTGTGTGGAGCGCTACCTGGCAGTGGTCCACTTTGTGGTCTACCTAAAGTACAGACCCTTCAGATACAGGGTCGGAATCACTGGTTTAGTCTGGTTGGTTGTGATCAGGTTCTGTTTGGACACCTTTTTCATAGGTTTGTTTGCTTCCTACTTTAGACTGACCATGAGCGCTGACATGGTGATTTTATTAGTGATGTCATTCTGCTGCCTCTCAGTTCTCTGAAACGACCCAAGCAGGGGGAAGGGGAGAGGGAGGGGACAAACAACATGAAGAGAATATAATGTTGATCATTCTTATAGCTATGGTGGTGAACTACCTCCCAATGCTAATGGTAGCAGCTCTTTACAGGAAGTTGGGATCCAGTTTACATCAGTCTTTGATTGAGTCTCTCATCATTGCTGTGGTGACTGGGTTTGTGCAGCTCATCCACTACCTCCACAGGGCTGGGGAAATGCCCTATCAGAGGTCTCTCAGGAAGAGGTGACTTCCTTTTACAGGGTGCTCAGGATGCTCACTACTGTCAGTTACTAAGCTACTAGAAATCCGTCATATCCAATGGGAGGACACACTCAGTAATTTATCAGTTGGGAGAGATCTGAGAAATCTGACTAAAGTTTAAGGAGTTTCCAAATTTATGAAAATGATCAGTAATGCGACCTCGATAGCCAATTGTAGAAGGGAGGGTCTTTGACACCGTGCTGGATAGGCTAACAACATGTTGTTTTACATGCAGTTCAGAAGATTCACTGATGATGGGAGGTTTTGGTAACAAGGTAACTGAAGGTAGTGAGTAGTGTGAATGTCCTGCTATATGTCACTACTCTGAAGTATGGCATCGACAAGATATTATTTAATCTGATTTCTGTCATACATCATTTTCAATTTTAAACTATTAAACTGATCTATGTGATAGATAATGTACAAATAATGTTATGAAAAGTTGATATTTAGTGGATATAATGGAAATATCACGTTATAGGAATGGCTAACATCCACAGACTTACAATTGGCTACAAATTGTATTTATGTAATCACGAGGAGGCTGAGCAGATTTCTGGATCTCCTAGACCACTGTCACTGTTAAATGTAGATCTCAAAATCCTTTAAAACTATCAACTGATTGTAAATTTTTACCAAACAAGGTTTATCCAATAGAGGAAAGGACCAGAGAAATGTATTTTTTTTTAATAGAATTGAAGCATCTACGAACGAAAATGTATCTGTTTGGTTGAATGTAGTTGTTGTAAATCATTGACAAATTACATTTTACATTTAAAGAATAATTTAAATAAGTGACACATTTGACCTGACCTGATCAGGAATAACTCAGGGCCATATCCATCCCTAACACGTTCCACACAACACGGCATGTTCTCTTCAATCATACTAAAGTGTTGTCATAACCAATAGATTACATTTGCATGTCAGGTGTGGTCCATCACGTGAGGGGATGGGCAGCATCAGTTTACAGACGGGAGCACTGAGGTGTGTGGGTGAGGATGACTGGTTCCGTGTTGTATTCCTCAAAGATTAACTTGTATTTTATCAAATGAATCAGATCCAATGAGTGCCACCAGTACTACCATAATTGATGTGAGGAGGCTACATCTAACAAAGACTGAGCAAATGGCAGAGGACACTACATTAACCATTGCATACACATGTTGGACTCTTTAGTAAGCCTTGTATACAATTTGATAAATGACTTATATTTCCTCTAGCATATCAAGAACATACTATATTATTTTTTATTAGCATGCAGTACCACCAACTAGCTCTGTGTTTAACAGGTAGGCCTACAGTATCAATACCTATAAATCCACATCAATCACATTGATAAGTGTGACTCCTGTCACACTGCGTAGGATATCTGCATAGCATGTGGTCCTTGGGTGTAGCTACAGAGGTTGTCAGAGTGATATGCCACACAGGTGTGTTGACAAGTATTTGATTTCCCCTAAAAATGTTCCTCGCTCAGTTCTAAGGAGAGACACAATCGCAAAACGACCGGGAAGAGAGGAGACGCCAATCACAGAGGTCAGGTTGATTAAACTTTTCAGTCTCTGATATTTTCACTCCAACAGAGTGAAATGTTTCTATTGAAATTCTTTTCAATTAAATGTATGTTATTTTCAATGGAAAGTGCAGACATTGATATTCTGAATGATGTTTTTGATAGGAAGAGTTAACATGACAATGTTGTTACATCTCAACCAGAGACCTTATTAGTTGTGTTCCATGCAATCAACCTCATCCTGAGTTTCCCCACCAATGTCTATGTCCTGTGGCTGACAGTGACAGGAACCGGAGGAACGATGGCCTCAGAGTTCTTCACTCTCAACCTGACCATGTCTGAAATGATTGTGTGCCTGTTTGACATATTTTCTTTGAGTTATTATTTCCCTTGTGTTTACATTTGGTCAGGTTTGGTGTCTGTGTGGAGCGCTACCTGGCAGTGGTCCACTTTGTGGTCTACCTAAAGTACAGACCCTTCAGATACAGGGTCGGAATCACTGGTTTAGTCTGGTTGGTTGTGATCAGGTTCTGTTTGGACACCTTTTTCATAGGTTTGTTTGCTTCCTACTTTAGACTGACCATGAGCGCTGACATGGTGATTTTATTAGTGATGTCATTCTGCTGCCTCTCAGTTCTCTGAAACGACCCAAGCAGGGGAAGGGGAGAGGAGGGACAAACAACATGAAGAGAATATAATGTTGATCATTCTTATAGCTATGGTGGTGAACTACCTCCCAATGCTAATGGTAGCAGCTCTTTACAGGAAGTTGGGATCCAGTTTACATCAGTCTTTGATTGAGTCTCTCATCATTGCTGTGGTGACTGGGTTTGTGCAGCTCATCCACTACCTCCACAGGGCTGGGGAAATGCCCTATCAGAGGTCTCTCAGGAAGAGGTGACTTCCTTTTACAGGGTGCTCAGGATGCTCACTACTGTCAGTTACTAAGCTACTAGAAATCCGTCATATCCAATGGGAGGACACACTCAGTAATTTATCAGTTGGGAGAGATCTGAGAAATCTGACTAAAGTTTAAGGAGTTTCCAAATTTATGAAAATGATCAGTAATGCGACCGCTCGATAGCCAATTGTAGAAGGGAGGGTCTTTGACACCGTGCTGGATAGGCTAACAACATGTTGTTTTACATGCAGTTCAGAAGATTCACTGATGATGGGAGGTTTTGGTAACAAGGTAACTGAAGGTAGTGAGTAGTGTGAATGTCCTGCTATATGTCACTACTCTGAAGTATGGCATCGACAAGATATTATTTAATCTGATTTCTGTCATACATCATTTTCAATTTTAAACTATTAAACTGATCTATGTGATAGATAATGTACAAATAATGTTATGAAAAGTTGATATTTAGTGGATATAATGGAAATATCACGTTATAGGAATGGCTAACATCCACAGACTTACAATTGGCTACAAATTGTATTTATGTAATCACGAGGAGGCTGAGCAGATTTCTGGATCTCCTAGACCACTGTCACTGTTAAATGTAGATCTCAAAATCCTTTAAAACTATCAACTGATTGTAAATTTTTACCAAACAAGGTTTATCCAATAGAGGAAAGGACCAGAGAAATGTATTTTTTTTTAATAGAATTGAAGCATCTCTACGAACGAAAATGTATCTGTTTGGTTGAATGTAGTTGTTGTAAATCATTGACAAATTACATTTTACATTTAAAGAATAATTTAAATAAGTGACACATTTGACCTGACCTGATCAGGAATAACTCAGGGCCATATCCATCCCTAACACGTTCCACACAACACGGCATGTTCTCTTCAATCATACTAAAGTGTTGTCATAACCAATAGATTACATTTGCATGTCAGGTGTGGTCCATCACGTGAGGGAATGGGCAGCATCAGTTTACAGACGGGAGCACTGAGGTGTGTGGGTGAGGATGACTGGTTCCGTGTTGTATTCCTCAAAGATTAACTTGTATTTTATCAAATGAATCAGATCCAATGAGTGCCACCAGTACTACCATAATTGATGTGAGGAGGCTACATCTAACAAAGACTGAGCAAATGGCAGAGGACACTACATTAACCATTGCATACACATGTTGGACTCTTTAGTAAGCCTTGTATACAATTTGATAAATGACTTATATTTCCTCTAGCATATCAAGAACATACTATATTATTTTTATTAGCATGCAGTACCACCAACTAGCTCTGTGTTTAACAGGTAGGCCTACAGTATCAATACCTATAAATCCACATCAATCACATTGATAAGTGTGACTCCTGTCACACTGCGTAGGATATCTGCATAGCATGTGGTCCTTGGGTGTAGCTACAGAGGTTGTCAGAGTGATATGCCACACAGGTGTGTTGACAAGTATTTGATTTCCCCTAAAAATGTTCCTCGCTCAGTTCTAAGGAGAGACACAATCGCAAAACGACCGGGAAGAGAGGAGACGCCAATCACAGAGGTCAGGTTGATTAAACTTTTCAGTCTCTGATATTTTCACTCCAACAGAGTGAAATGTTTCTATTGAAATTCTTTTCAATTAAATGTATGTTATTTTCAATGGAAAGTGCAGACATTGATATTCTGAATGATGTTTTTGATAGGAAGAGTTAACATGACAATGTTGTTATTGCTACCTCTATCTCTCAATTCAATTCAATTTAATTCAAGGGTTTATTGGCACGGGAAACATATGTTAACAATGCCAAAGCAAGTGAAGTAGATAATAAACAAAAGTGAAATAAACAATACAGATTTACAGTAAACATTACACTCACAGAAGTTCCAAAAGAATAAAGACATTTCAAATGTCATATTATGTCTATATACTGTGTTGTAACGATGTGAAATAGTTAAAGTACAAAGGGAAAATAAATAAACATAAAAATGGGTTGTATTTACAATAGTGTTTGTCCTTCACTAGTTGCCCTTTTCTTGTGGCAACAGGTCACAACTCTTGCTTCTAATGGCACACTGTGTTATTTTACCCAGTAGATATGGGAGTTTATCAAAATTAAATTAGTTTTTTAAATTCTTTGTGGATCTGTGTAATCTGAGGGTAAGATGTGTCTCTAATATGGTCATACATTTGGCAGGAGGTTGGGAAGTGCAGCTCAGTTTCCACTTCATTTTGTGGACAGTGTGCACATGTGTCCATCTACGACAGCCTTTCTCAATAGCAAGGCTATGCTCACTGAGTCTGTACATATTCAAACCTTTCCTTAAGTCTGGGTCAGTCACAGTGGTCAGGTATTCTGCCACTGTGTACTCTCTGTTTAGGACCAAATAGCATTCTATTTTGCAAATTTGTCTGTTAATTCTTTCCAATGTGTCAAGTAATTATCTTTTAATTTTCTCTTGATTTGGTTTGGTCTAATTGTGTTTCTGTCCTGGGGCTCTGTGGGATCTGTTTGTGTTTGTGAACAAAGCCCCAGGACCAGTTTGCTTAGTGGACTTTTCTCCAGGTTAATCTCTCTGTAGGTGATGGCTTTGTTATGGAAGGTTTGGGAATCGCTTCCTTTTAGGTGATTGTAGAATGTAACGTCTCTTTTCTGGATTTTGATAATTAGTGGGTATCGGCCTAATTCTGCTCTGAATGCATTATTTGTTGTTTTAAGTTGCAGAATTCTGCATGCAGAGTCTCATTTTGGTGTCTGTCCCTTTTTGTGAATTCTTGGTTGTTGAGTGGACCCCAAACCTCACAGCCATAAACGGCAATGGGTTCAAAAACGTATTCAAGTATTTTTAGCCAGATCCTAGTTGGTATGTCAAATCATATGTTCCTTTTGATGACATAGAAGGCCCTTCTTGCCTTGTCTTTCAGCTCGTTCACAGCTTTGTGGAAGTTACCTGTGGCGCTGATGTTTAGGCCAAGGTATGTATCATTCTTTGTGTGCAGTAGGGCAACAGTGTCTAGATTTGTATTTGTGGTCCTGGCAACTGGACCATTTTTGGAACACCTTTATTTTTGTGTTACTGAGATTTACTGTCAGGGCCCAGGTCTAAAAGAATCTGTGCTGCTGTAGGCCCTTCTTGGTTGGTGACAGAAGCTCCAGATCATCAGCGAACAGTAGACATTTGACTTCAAATTATGGTCTGGTGAGGTCGGGTGCTGCAGACTGTTCGTTGATATATATGTTGAAGAGGGTGGAGCTTAAGCTGCATCCCTGTCTCACCCCACGACCCTGTGGAAAGAAATGTGTGTGTTTTTTGCCAATTTTAACAGCCCACTTGTTGTTTGTGTACAATTGATTTCATAATGTTGTATGTTTTTACTGTTTGTTCTTTGTTATATAACCAAAAATATTGGAGAAGGGGTTCACCCATGCATCTCTATTTTGGATAGATTATTTGTTGTTGTTTGCATTCAAGGGACGTCGCGACGGAGGAGCCAGTTGAAAAAAAAACCTTGGACAGATTACGTCGGTAGTCCAGTCGTGATGGATCGGCGGGGCTCCGTGTCAGCAGTAAAAGGGATCCAGGCCATTTGGCAATATAGGTATTGTAACCCAAGTAGTGGCTGATGGACCTCTTCGGCCAGCTGGGAGATGGGCCTAGCAAAAGCTAGCTCCAGGGTAATTAGTTCTTGCTTCGGGACAGAGACGTTAGCCAAGAGTGGCCACTGGTATAGCAGCTAGCTGTGATGATCCAGGTGAAAAGATTCAGAGCTTGCGGTAGGAATCCGGAGATATGGAGAAAAATAAGTCCGATTTGCTCTGGTTTGAATCCCGCGACTGGCAAGAGTTGTCTGGACTAAAGGTTAGCTGATGACTGCTAGCAGTGGCTAGTTGACTACTAGCTAGTAGCTAGTTAGCTGGCTTGCTTCTGTTGGGGGTCCCGGTTCAAAAGTAAATAAAAATGCAGATCCATACCACAGGCGGATTGCAGGAGAGTATGTTGAAGTTGAGGTTAAGAAAAAAAATATATATATACAGTTGAAGTCAGAAGTTTACATTCACTTAGGCTGGAGTCATTAAAACTCGTTTTTCAACAACTCCACAAATGTCTTGTTAACAAACTATAGTTTTGGCAAGTCGGTTAGGACATCTACTTTGTGCATGACACAAGTAATCTTTCCAACAATTGTTTAAAGACAGATTATTTCACTTATAATTCATTGTATCACAAATCCTGTAGGTCAGAAGTTTACATACACTAAGTTGACTGTGCCTTTAACTTCTTTGGGAGCAGTGCACGAGGTGACGGTTTTGGAGAGCCTGGCGTGCCCAAAGTAAAATGACTCCTATTCAGGCCCAGAAAATAGGATATGCACATATTTAGTACCATTGGCTAGGAAACACTCTGAAGTTTCTAAAAGTGTTAACATGTTGTCTGTGAGTATAACAGAACGGATATGGCAGGCAAAAAACCCGAGGAATTTCTGTCCTGGAAAAAGTGGTTTTGACACATGGAACCCCTCCCTTATGAAAATGCCCATATAAGGGCATATGAATGCAGTACCTATTGCTTCCTCTGGATGTCAACAGCCTCCAGTAAGTGTTTTGATTCTTTTTAGCTGCTTTTAGATTGTAGAAGAAGACGAATAAGAGAGTGGCCACACAGATGTCAATAGAAGAAAATGCGCGTTCCCGGCTGGCGCGCTCTGTGTTTTTTTCCTTTCTTATCGCCCAGTTTATATTCCGGTTGAAATATTATACAACATATACATTAAAGTGTTCCTAAGGATACATTTAAAATGATGTTTGATTGTTCTTGGACAAGTTTATTGGTATAAGTTGAACGAGTTCTCTTCACGTTTCAATGGAGGAGTCAACGCTGTATTTTCTCATTATAACGCGCCAAACAAATGTAGATTTATGGATATAATACATTACTTTTTCTAACAAAAGAACCATGGATTGTCTTCGTTGGACACTTGGGAAGCCCTCAGCAGAAGTTCTTCAAAAGGTAATTGATTTGTTTTCGCTGTGAAATGTGTTTTCTGTGAACCGTGAAGGCTTATGAAAATATGTGGGGTGCTATCCTCAAACAATCAAATGTGGTGCTTTCGCCGTAAAGCCTTTTTGAAATCTGACAACGCTGTGATATTGCCAAGAAGCAGAGCTTTTGATGACTATGCAACACTTGTATATTGATGCATGTTTAATAATTCAACTTTTGGAGCGCCCCACCGCTCCCTAAGAAGTTAAACAGGTTGGAAGATTCCAGAATTATGACATGGCTTTAGAAGCTTCTCATAGGCTAATTGACATAATTTGAGTCAATTGGAGGTGTACCTGTGGATGTATTTCAAGGCCTACCTTCAAACTTAGTGCCTCGTTGCTTGACATCATGGGAAAATCAAAAGAAATCAGCCAAGACCTCAGAGAAAAATTTAAAACCTCCGCAAGTCTGGTTCATCCTTGGGAGTGCACAAGTATAAACACCATGGGACCACACAGCCGTCATACCGCTCAACCGTTAAGCACGGTGGTGGCAGCATCATTTTGTGGGGGTGCTTTGCTGCAGGAGGGACTGGTGCACTTCACAAAATAGATGGCATCATGAGGAAGGGAAATTGTGTGGAAATATTGAAGCAACATCTCAAGACATCAGTCAGGAAGTTAAAGATTGGTTGCAAATGGGTCTTCCCAATGGACAATGACCCCAAGCATACTTCCAAAGTTGTGGCAAAAGTGCTTAAGGACACCAAAGTCAAGGTATTGGAGTGGCCATCACAAAGCCCTGACCTCAATCCCATAGAAAATTTGTGGGCAGAACTGAAAAAGCGTGTGCGAGCAAGGAGGCCTACAAACCTGGCTCAGTTACACCAGCTTTGTCAGGAGGAATGGGACAAAATTTACCCAACTTATTGTGGGAAGCTTGTGGAAGGTTACCCGAAATGTTTGACCCAAGTTAAACAATTTAATGACAATGCTAACAAGTTCTAATTGAGTGTATGTAAACGTATGACCCACTGGGAATATGATGAAAGAAATAAAACCTGAAATAATTAATTCTCTCTGCTATTATTCTTAAAATAAAGTGGTGATCCTAACTGACCTAAGACAGGGAATGTTTACTAGTATTAAATGTCAGGAATTGTGAACAACTGAGTTTAAATGTATTTGGCTAAGGTGTATGTGAACTTCTGACTTCAACTGTATTTTCTTTAATATGCTAGAAGAAATATACAATATTTTTCAAGTTGTATTCAAGGCTTGTTGTAGATACAGAGTTCTAAGGAGGCCAATACGTGAATGCTATGGTTAATGAAGTGTCCTCTGACATTTGCTCATTCGTTGTTAGCTGTAGCTTCCTCATATAGTAGTATGAGATGCACCCTGACATATGAGCATTAAATCATTGGATCTGATTCATTCGATTCAATACAATTTTGTTGTTGAGTCATACAACACAGAGCCACTCACCCTCACCCACACACCTCAGTCACTACCGTCTGTCAACTGACGCTGCTCATCACATCAGTTGATGGACCACACCTGAAAACCCACATTTTTTCAAGGGTTAAACAAATGTGTTTAAACTGTTTTTTTCTTTTCATTTTTGAATCCTTCGTATTTAATAAATGCTTCTGTTAACCTACTCATGTCTGATACTTTTGCTAGAGCAGAAACAATACAGCAATCATGCAGTCAGAAAGAAGAATATATGCATCCTATTTTCCCCAAACTTTCAGCACACATCTTCTAACATACAGTATGTAAGATAGACATATACAGTATACTACTTACACACTTTTTTGTATTGTATATTTCAATATATTAACCTGAATTCCTTACCACCCAAATAAATGTATCTCTACCAAAACATAGTGAACAAGTTGCAGCAAAGTGAGAACCATGCAGAGTAGTGATCATTTAAATCACCTTCTATTACACATTCATTTTAGACATTTTTATCTGCATACCAAATTAATAAAATAGTAAAAACATGATTTTCAAAACCTTTACATAGAAATTTGAGAAATATCATCTCTATGGTTCTTTGTCAAATGTTCAATGTTGATTGTATGAATCTTAAATAGCTTATGTATCTAACTAATTATGTTGTTCGATGTTTAAATGATCACTTTACATGTCTTTATTTTGGCAAAAATAACAGGTGTTTTGGTGTCAAGTTTCAATCGTAGAGATACATGGAGCACCTAGATGCATAAAACTGCCGTAATCAATTCCCAGCTTCAATCAGCTCATTCATCCCCCTCTTCCCTGTAACTAATCCCCAGGTCGTTGCTGTGTTTTCAGTCAAATTACCTGGGTAACTTAAAAATGGGTCAAATAGCTTCTCTGCTGCCTCCCCCGGACATCCCATTTTATTTTTATTTAAATTGTTTTATTATATGTTCAAGGCAAGAGATAGCCAAAATTACATGAATGGTTGTCTCAGTGTCTGTATTGTCCAGTGACTATCCACAGCACACACATACCAGAGCTGGCATGGGTTTGAATCCAGCCGAATGCTGCCCTTTGATTTTTTGGGTGGAATTAGTACTCTTTTAGTTACTCTCTGTGTGGGCTGTACTTGTGCTCTTGCTCAAAAGAAGTTACCTATTTTTACTCTGTTACTCTCTCCAAATAATTTCCGGATATTTTCCCTGGATATTTGGTGACAGATTTACCATAACTAAAGATGATTTGGAAAATGTTGATGTGTCCAAGCTGCTCGCTCGTCACACAAAACAGTGCAAAGTACAGCTATCTGCAGTGTCAGAGTGGAAAACAAACCGGTGGGAGGTGGAGAGAGCCTATCGACTGCTTCTGTCTTATAGGTTGATAAGCACGGAGAAGAGATGGCGGTTGTAAAGCGAAAAGATAAGTTGATGAGATTGAGGGGGAATTAACTGAGAGAGGAAGAGTGCAAGAAGAGAAGAAGATGGAGGTCGTAAAGTGGAAAAAGGGTTTTAAGGACAGATCTTCATCTCCAAAGAGAGGTCCGAGGGGGGGTTCTTGAAGATGCAGAGTCTCGTCCTGGTTGTTATGATAAAGAGGAGTTTCGCCCAGCGGGAGCAGAGTCTCGTCCTGGTGGTTATGATAAAGATGAGTTTAGCCCAGTTTGAGCAGAGTCTCGTCCTGGTGGTTATGATAAAGAGGTGTTTCGCCCAGCGGGAGCAGGGTCTCGTCCTGGTTGTTATGATAAAGATAAATTTGGCCCAGTGGGAGCAGAGTCTCGTCCTGATGGTTATGATAAAGATGAGTTTGGCCCAGTGGGAGTGAGATTCTTGGAGAAAGTAGATCGTCCTTTTGGCTGATCCATATGTGGTATCAGGTTGGGTGGAAAATATACTGGATAATGTTAAATCAGTGAAGGTAACCAGAAGTGGACTTGGGATGTTTGTTTGTATTTCTTCCACCCAGAGGGAGCGAGCACTCCGTGTCTTGCTTTGCTCTTAGGAACAGGGCACCACTGAAGGAGGGATTTCTGGGGAAGCGTTAGGTGTGGTGGAGCAATTGAAGTTGAAGATTCCTGGTGTTTGTGACGCACGCTGTTTGGTGCTACACACAGATCTTGTGGCGAGCGTAGTGAAACAGAAGAGTCATTGCTTGTTCTTTTGTGTTTTGACATTGAGTCTTTACGTTACAAAGTAATGTTAGGATATATATGTTATCCAGTACGAGCTTTTGTGCCGAACCCACTAAGGTGTTTCAGGTGCCAAACATATGGTCAATTACCAGTAGTGTGTAAGAGGAAGATTCCTAGAAGTGTAAATGAGGACGTGTAATATCAGTGAAAGAAGAGGTGGTGTAAACTGTAGCGATGCCGATGGTGCTGGGGATTGGAAGTGTCCCGTGCGAGAGAGAAAGGTTGAGGTTGCCAGGGTCAGAGTTGTAGAGAAGGTGTCATATGCTGAGCTAGTGAAGAAAGTAGAGGAAGATCGGTCAATGGTGAGGGATCATGAGAGGCTCCTGGTGAAGAGGAGAATTTTGCCAGTACAGAGTCATAGGACTACGAATGAAATGTGTTTCATTAAGGTTGGCTTTTCTAACCATTGCCATGGTTATCAACTGAACCACAGGAATGGAACTTAAATAGAAAATATGTGTTATGGGGCAGCTGCAGAGAGGTACATGGGATTACTAGATTTAACTGCAGAATAGTTACAGGGGGTATTGTTGATTGGTAGAGCCCCATAATCCCAGCCCGGCGGCCTGGTGTAGGATCAGCTAAGGTTAAAATTGTGGAATGGGTCTTTTTTTCTGAGTGAAAGGTTAGTTGGTAGGGTAATCATTTCTATTTTCCTTTTCCCATTTTTGTATCACAAAGCATAATGTATGTATACTCCTGTCCAGTTGGTGGCGGTAATGCAACCTATCAGATGCCAACCGCCATTAAACCTCACCAAAGAAGATATTGTCTGTTAAACACTGCAGCTCAGCATTTCCCAATCTCTTTCCAGAGGACCCCAAGGGGTGCACATTACGTTTTCTGCCCTAGTGCTACACAGCTGATTCAAATGATCAAAGCCTGATAATGAGTTGAATATTTTAATCACCTGTGTATTTCTAGGTCAAAAAACTAAAATGATCCTTTGGGGTCTCCAGGACAGAGTTTGGGAAACTTTGTCGTATCTCCACCATGGCTCTTCAAGTGAAGCGCACGTCTTCACTCCTGAGGATATTTTTGCTCTTGGGTTCTTAGCCAGACGTCATCAGAGGTCATTTGTAATTTAATTACCTGCTGTCTTTGTAACATTATATATTTCTGGAGTAAGATAAGTATTTCTAAGATATAATTTTGCAGTTGAAATGTCATATACCGCAAGAAGCCTAAACGGATATAGTGTTTGACTAAAACATAATAATTTTAAACCTTGCTTATAGTTTTATAAGATTCTGTGTCCCTCTATTATGCGTGGAAATACTTGGGAACAAATTTCATGAATTAAAATCACTTGGAGCTGATTTCTTGGGGTTTTGACAGTCTTATGACCAATAACAACAACAAAAATACACATGTATTTTAAATATATGTATATGTTTTTTGCTCAGAGAACTTGTGTGGGCCAAATAAAATCACAGGGGGCAAAATTCGGTATGTGAGCCGCCAGTTGGGGAACCGTATCCTACGAACTTATGTTTGTTTTCATTGGAGACTGGCAGCCCTAAATAATAAATCAATGTCTAATCCATTGATTGTCCTTTTAGTCACATTTGACAATAAGGTGTAAGAAATTACAAAACTACATTTGTAACTAATACTTTGGTTGTCCTTTTGTCACAGTTGACAATAAGGTGTAAAAAAAATTACAAAACTACATTTCTAACTAATACTTGAGTAATTCTCTAACCATATACTTTTTTCTAAAGAGGGCTACTATTACTTGAGTAAATTACAATCTGCGTAACAGTACTTTTACGTAAGTACAGATTTCCAGTACTCTACACCACTGAAAATTATACATAACCTGTCTATTAAATGTGTGCGAGTATCGACACTGGAGTAAGGCTTATCATTCTATACTGGGCCTACATCTCTCAATCAACTGATGGCCCAATCAGCTCAACTGGTAGTGTCACGACTTCCACCGAAGTCGGTCCCTCTCCTTGCTCGGGCGGCGTTCGGCGGTCAACGTCCCCGGTTTTCTAGCCATCGCCGATCCACTTTTCATTTTTCCATTGTTTTTGGTTTTACACACCTGGTTTCAATCCCGCAATTACTTGTTCATTATTTAACCCTCTGTTCCCCCATGATTGTTTGTGAGTAATTGTTTGTTTGGTAACACGGTCCGTTATTGTGGGCTCGGATTTATTGAGTTGTAATTGTTTTATTGTTGAGTAAATATGTTGATTACTCATATCTGCTGTCCTGCACCTGACTCAGCTACTCACAGGATCTTTTACAGAATTACTCACCTGCACTATGGAGTCAGCAGGAGCAGACGCCCTCCCTGTGGCGATAGAGGAACGTGTCCAGCAGCACGCAACCATGTTACAACATCTGGGCACCGCCATGGATCGCGTGCTGCAGACGATGGACTGAATGGAGAGAGAAAGAGGTCTTCCAGCGCCTCGACGAGCCCCACTACAGCAGGTCCCACTGTACACCCCTCCTTCACTATCGTGGTCATCCCAGGTGAGTCGGCACCAGGCTCACCCAGAGCCCCCTGTTGCTCACATGCATGTGTTTATTACATTTCCTGAGTTCTCCCCGCATTCCCAGCATAAGGCGCTCGTAGATTCAGGTGCAGATGGGAATTTTATTGACCGTTTTGGGATCCCCATTGTTCCTGTGGATATGCCCTTCCCTGTGCACGCCCTAGACAGTCGACCCGTAGGGTCAGGGCTGATTAGGGAGGCCACCGCTCCACTAGGCATGGTTACGCAGGAGGGTCACAGGGAGAGAGTCAGTCTCTTCCTTATTGATTCTCCTGCGTTTCCCGTGGTGCTGGGCCTACCCTGGTTGGCCTGGACCCCACTATTTCGTGGCAACAGAGGGCTCTCAATGGGTGGTCACGAAAGTGCTCAGGGAGGTGTGTAGGCGTTTCCATCGGTGCGACTACGGTGGAAAGTCCAGACCAGGTTTCCACCGTGCGCATCCCCTCAGAAAATGCCGATTTGGCTCTCGCCTTCTGTAAGAAGAGGGCGACTAAATTACCACCCCATCGACAGGGGGATAGTACGATAAATCTCCTGGTAGACGCAGCACTTCCCAGGAGTCACGTGTATCCTCTGTCCCAGGAGGAGACGGCGGCTTTGGAAACATATGTCTCTGAATCCCTGGGGCAGGGATACATTCGGCCCTCCACCACCTGCCTCCTCGAGTTTCTTTTTTGTGAAGAAGAAGAAGGATGGAGGTCTGCGCCCGTGTATTGACTATCGGGGTATCAATCAGATCACTGTGAGGTACAGCTACCCACTGCCTCTCATAGCCAGTGCGATCGAGTCAATGCACGGGGCGCGCTTCTTCACAAAATTGGATCTCAGGATCCTGGTGCGTATCTGGGAGGGGGACGAGTGGAAGATTACATTTAGTACCACCTCAGGGCACTATGCGTACCTCGTCATGCCGTATGGGTTGATGAATGCTCCATCAGTCTTCCAGGCCTTTGTTGACAAGATTTTCCGGGACCTGCACGGGCAGGGTGTAGTGGTGTATATCGACGACATTCTGATATACTCCGCTACATGCGCCGAGCATGTGTTCCTGATGCACAGGGTGCTTGGTCGACTGTTGGAGCATGACCTGTACGTCAAGGCTGAGAAATGTCTGTTCTTCCAACAGTCCGTCTCCTTCCTAGGGTACCGCATTTCCAGGTCAGGGGTGGAGATGGAGAGTGACCGCATTTCAGCCGTATGCACTGGCCGACTCCCACCACGGTAAAGGAAGTGCAGCGGCTCCTAGGGTTTGCCAACTACTACCGGAGGTTTATCCGGGGCTTTGGTCAGATAGCGGCTCCCATTACTTCACTGCTGAAGGGGGGACCGGTGCGACTGCAGTGGTCGACTGAGGCGGACAGGGCTTTTGGTCACCTGAAGGCTCTGTTTACCTCGGCTCCCGTGCTGGCTCATCCGGATCCCTCTTTGGCGTTCATAGTGGAGGTGGACATGTCCGAGGCTGGGATAGGAGCCGTGCTCTCTCAGCGCTCGGGTACGCCACCGAAGCTCCGCCCCTGTGCCTTCTTTTCGATGAAGCTCTGCCCGGCGGAGCTAAACTATGATGTGGGGGACCGGGAGCTGTTGGCTGTCGTCAAGGCTCTGACATTGGCTTGAGGGGGCTAAACATCCTTTTCTCATCTGGACTGACCACTGCAATCTGGAGTACATCCGGGCAGCGAGGAGACTGAACCCTCGCCAGGCAAGGTGGGCCATGTTCTTTACCCGTTTTGTGTTCACCCTGTCCTACCGACCAGGTTCCCAGAATGCTAAGGCAGACGCACTGTCCCGGATGTATGACACAGAGGAGCGGTCCATGGATCACACTCCCATACTCCCAGCCTCTTGCCTGGTGGCACCGGTAGTGTGGGAGCTGGACGCGGACATCGGGCGGGCGTTACGTACAGAGCCCACTCCTTCTCAGTGTCCAGCTGGGCGTCTGTACGTTCTGTCTGCTGTCTGCGACCGGATGATCTATTGGGCCCACACGTCGCCCTCCTCTGGTCATCCTGGCATTGGTCGGACAGTGCGCTGTCTTAGTGGGAAGTACTGGTGGTCCACCTTGGCCAAGGAAGTGAGGGTTTATGTTTCCTCCTGCTTGGTGTGCGCCCAGTGTAAGGCTCCTAGACACCTGTCCAGAGGAAGTTACAACCCCTACCTGTTCCACAACGGCCATGGTCGCACCTGTCGGTGGACTTTCTGACTGAACTTCCTCCCTCACAGGCAACACCACGATCCTGGTCATTGTGGATCGGTTTTCTAAGTCCTGCCGTCTCCTCCCATTCCCCGGTCTCCATACGGCCCTACAGACTGCGGAGGCCCTGTTCACACACGTCTTCCGGCACTACGAGGTGCCTGAGGACATTGTCTCTGATCGGGGTCCCCAGTTCACGTCCAGGTTGTGGAGGGTGTTTATGGAACGTCTGGGGTTCTCGGTCAGCCTCACCTCAGGTTTTCACCCCGAGAGTAACGGGCAGGTGGAAAACTCACTCTGCCAACCTTTCTCCCTTCCAGTGCGTACTGCGGTATCAGCCGGTTCTGGCACCTTGGCATCAGAGCCAGATCAAGGCTCCTGCAGTGGACGAATGGTTTAAGCGCTCGGAGGAGACATGGGACGCCGCTCATGTGCACTTGCAACGGGCCGTGAGGCATCAGAAGGCGATCGACACCGCAGTGTTCGCACTGGGGGACCAGGTCTGGCTCTCGACCAGAAACCTGCCCCTCCACCTGCCCCTCCACCTGCTCTGCCGGAAGCTGGGTTTGCGGTTTGTGGGGCCATTCAAAGTCCTGAGGAGACTGAACGAGGTTTGCTACAGGTTACAGCTTCCCCCAGATTACCGTATTAATCCACTCCAGGAGTCTGAGGTGCGGGAGGTTCCTCCGCCCCCTCTGGACATCGAGGGGGCCCCGGCATATGCTGTTTGAGCCATCCTGGACTCGAGGCGTCGGAGGAGTGGCCTTCAGTACCTCGTGGAGTGGGAGGGGTACGGTCCGGAGGAGAGATGCTGGGTGCCGGTGGAGGACATTCTGGACCCTTCATTGCTGCGGGAGTTCCACCGTCTCAATCCGGATCGGCCTGCGCCTCGTCGTCCCCGAGGCCAGTGTCGGCGCATTGCTGGAGCCGCACGTCAAGGGGGGGGGTACTGTCACAACTTCCGCCGAAGTCGGTCCCTCTACTTGTTCGGGCGGCGTTCGGTGGTTGACGTCACCGGTTTTCTAGTTATCGCCGATCCAGTTTTAATTTTCCATTGGTTTTGTCCTTGTTTTACACACCTGATTTCAATCCCACAATTACTTGTTCGTTATTTAACCCTCTGTTCCCCCATGTTTGTTTGTGAGTGATTGTTTATTGTATTGCGGTCCGTATTTGTGGGCTTGGCAATAATTTGACGTGTATTGTTATTCTATTTGAGTAAATTGCTATTAGTACTCATATCTGCTGTCCTGCGCCTGACTCCTCTACACCAGCTACACACAGACGCATTTACAACGTTTAACAGTGATAGTGGTCTAGAAGATCCAGAAACCTGCTCAGCCTCCTCCTGCTTACAGAAAAACAATTTGTATCCATTTGTAAAGTCTGTGGATGTTAGCCATTCCTAAAATACTCATATAACATCACAATAAATGTGTTAATAATTTTAAAATAATTTTATTGAAATGTCAACAAGACTAATTTATTGATTATAAACTGAAGTTTATAAAATTGTATCCACTAAATATAAACTTTTTATAACATTATTTGTACATTATCTATCACATAAGAATAGTGTTAATATTGAAAATGATGTATGACAGAAATCAGATTAAATAATATCTTGTCTATGCCATACTTCAGAGTAGTGACATATAGCAGGACACTCACACTACTCACTACCTTCAGTTACCTTGTTACCAAAACCTCCAATCATCAGTGAATCTTCTGACCAGCATGTAAAATAACATATAAATAATATATATATATATATATATATAAATAATACCCTATCCAGCACAGTGTCCAATCTAGCAACAAGACCCTCCCTCTTTCAATTGGCTATCGAGCAGTCACTTCATTTGCATAAAGTTGAAAACTTCCTGATCTTTGGCCATAACTCTCTAGTCGCCAACGGTTAAATTACTGAATGTGTCCACCTATTAAAAATTACGGATTTCTGGTAGGTTAGTTACTGAAAGTAGTGAGTAGTATCAGCGACCCGTATAGCAAGTCACCTCTTAGTCAGAGACCTCTGATACAGAGTTTCCCAGCCCTGTGGAGGTAGAGGGGCTGCACAAACCCAGTCACCACAACAATGATGAGAGACACAATCAAAGCCTGATGTAATCTGGATTCGAACTTCCTGTGAAGAGCTGCTACCATTAGAATTGGGAGGCAGTTCACCTACGTAGCTGTTAGAATGATCAAAATTATATTAAATGCCATAATCTTCATGTTGTTTGTACCCTCACTCTCACCTTCCCCCCGATGCAGGGTGTTTCAGAGCCCAGAGAACTGAGAGGCAGCAGAATGACATCACTAATAAAATCACCATGTCAGCGCTCATGGTCAGTCTAAAGTAGGGAGCAAACAAACCTATGAAAAATGTGTCCAAACAGAACCTGATCACAACCAACCAGACTAAACCAGTGATTCAGACCCTGTATCTGAGGGGTCTGTACTTCAGGTAGACCACAGGGTGGACCACTGCCAGGTAGCGCTCCACACAGACACAGCATTGGAACAGGGGCTGAGCAGCAATCAAGAAACCAGAGAAAAAAGCAAAAACTCATCAAACAAAAGATGTCAAGCAGGCAGACAATCATTTCAGACATGGTCAGGTTGAGAGCGAAGAATTCTGAGGCCATTGTCCCTCCAGTTCCTGTAACTATCAGCCATAGGACGTAGACATTGGTGGGAAAACTCAGGATGAGGTTGATTGAATGGGACACAACGAATAAGTTTTATGGTTGAGATGTAGGGCCGGTGTTGTTGACCACAGAGGGGAAATAAGAATCCCCCTTCAGAAGTGTTAATCTCCTCTCTGGAAGCTGCTTCTGTGGGTACATATGGAGGAGTGAACGGTTGAGTCCTGGAATGCATCTCAAATGTCACCCTTTTCCCTATATAGTCCACTACTTTTGACCAGAGTCCTGTGTACTATATCGGGAGTAGGGTGGCATTTGGGACACATCCTGGTGTTGGGAGAAGAGAGACACGATCAGATCAGAAACACACAAATACATCAAGAGAAGATGATCATCAAGTTGTCACCTGAAACACCTCCTTTACTCCAACTATATTATCAAAGACACGACAGACAAATACATGGATATAATGTCACACTGTAGTCAACATGAATGTTGCAATATTCAGATTTAAGGCTGAAATTCCATTTTTGCATCTTCCTATGAAGTTTGAGATTTGTTGTTGTTTTGGTCCATTATATTAGTATTTTCAAAAAGTAAGAAGAAACCCCCACACTGCTCTTGCTAGTATCACTGCTCTTTAATAAGCTTTACGTATCGGCCTCAGTAAACATAAACATGTCAATCTTGATAAAAAGTTATATTTTCATTAGTTTATCATACCAGTGTCGTAATAATTTCATGAATATGAACCATTTTAAAATGGACATACATCCATAATTCCAAAGAATGTAACAAACGTGACTATATTGTATGTAGTAACTTTGTTTGATGAGATGGCGATTGGGTGTAAAAATGTGTTTGGCGTGTCGTAGTCTAGATTCAGTCGACATGTTTTTAACTGCCATTTCCCGAAAGTCAAACTCTTCCCACACGCCAAGTCACTTTTCTCAGTTGCAGAAGCATCTGCATAAACCACATTGTCTGTGGCTATCCTTCAATATATTCCAGAGACTTGTCCAGAAGGATTTATTGATATGTTGTAAGAAGTTTATTCTGTAAATATTTTATTTTGAAAAGTTTGTCAAAAAGGCATTCTTTAGCATTTTACAGACAGAAAGAAGAAAATGTATTCATAGACAGTCTGCTCTGAGTAATTCCTGTCCACAAGTATCTTAACAATATGAAACCAAAATATTAAGTCTGAGTATTATAAGTATTATATTTTTGTCTACATTCAACTGGTAAAAGTTGCTTGTGATGTGATTAAGGGGAGATAAAATCCTTGACAATATATTTTCCTACATTTGATGTTTTTATTCAATTGGGATTTAAATTCAAATTGTATAGTAAAAAAAAAAGTTTGGGTGACCTGCATCGATGCAGCGTTCCTGTCCCCTGGGGTGTGTTGTGGTTGTGCCTGTCACAGACAGGCTACCCGACCCTTCCCTGCCCCACCTGTGTGTTACGTCACACTGATGATGTAATCAAGGTGCGTCCAAAATGGCACGACATTCCCTCTATAGTGCACATCTTTTGACCAGAGCCCTTTATTTGGTATAGGGTGCCATTTCTGACACAGACCAGAGCATCAACAAGAGGAGTGTCTGCCAACCCTGCCTGCACTTGTACATCATATTTCCCTTGACCTGACATGCAAATAGCCTGTTTACTCTGACTGGACTCAAACTCATCTACGAGTCCCAAATGAACATGCAAAGACCGCTAATAGTCTTAAAAAGGAATTCTGCTCTACAAAAAGTAAAAGACATGAGTAGTTCAACACAAGCATTAATTGAACATGAAGGATTACACTTTTTTTATAAATAATAAATTTGGGTCATCTAGTCCCATCTCACTATTAAATACAAACACAAAGATGCAATGTAAAGCACTAGCAAGAAGATTGATAAGTAGTCTTCCCAGATAAGAGGGAATGAATCTAACCTTGGGATGCAAAATTCTGTTATTCCCTCCTGATTACGGGAATCTTCTGACCAGGATTTCTGGAGAACCTTTTAGGTCAAGTTACCAGAATATTGCAAACCTAAACACATACATATTTTTGCCAGCGCATCTACAACTACCAACCTCTACAAGCTATCACATAACAATAACAGTTGTAAACAGGTTACAATTGGCCCTCTGTATCAGATGAAACTGGGAATATAAACTCTCCCTCAGAGACCTTTGATGAAGGGCAGTTTCCCAGCCCTGTGGAGGTAGAGGAGGGGCTGCACAAACCCACTGACCACACTGATGAAGAGACACACATATCTGGCATAGAAATACTCCCGCAAAGCTAAGATTCCATTAAAAGGTAAAACCACTACCCATGGGAGGTAGTTTGCCATCATGGACACCATGATAATCAAAATGATCTTAAATGCCCTCATCTTCATGTTATTTGTCCCCTCCCTCTCCCCTTCCCCTGGCCCAGGCTGTTTCAGAGCCCTGAGAACTGAGAGGCAGCAGAATAACATGAATGTAATTAAGACAAGAACATCAGCCAAATACACATATACGAGAATTTGGTGATAATTTACAAGCATAGAAATAAAACAGAACCCAATCACAACCAGCCAAACCAATCCAGAACACCACACCTTGTGTCTCAGGGGTCTGTAGTTCAGGAAGACCACAGGGTGGACAACTGCCAGGTAGCGCTCAAAACATATACAGCACTGGAACAGAGGGCGGCCGTGGAACATAAAACCACTAAAGAATGTAATTAGAGCTAGGATAGGGAGAATATGGAGGTGTATGTAGACAAAGACAAAGACAGCACACAGGCAGTAGAGGATCTCAGATACAGCCAAGTTGAGAGCAAAGAACTCTGAGGCCACCGTCCCTCCGGCTCCGGTCAGTATCAGCCACAGGACATAGCCATTGGTGGGGAGACTCAGGATGAGGTTGACTGCATAGCAGGCAGTGGTGACAGCGAAATCAAGTTCCAGATAGGCAGAGAGGACAGTAGAATGGTTGGAGGAGCTCATTTTTTTATAGAAACCTCAGTTTGGAAGTTCCAATGATCACTGCAGCAGAGAGAAAGAGAGGGAGAAAGGGAGAGACAGACAGACTTGACAAGAACATCACTATGTTAACTATTCATGTCAAAGACACTTAACTCAGTTACACTGCTAATCTCAGAGATCAAATAGCGTCAACCAACCTGAACTCTGATTGGTGGGTCGTCTCTTCAGGGTCTTTTTACGACTGTGTCTCTCCTTAGAACTGAACTAGGCTAAATCAATTGGCTAAATCAAATACCTGCCAGCACACCTGTGTGGCATATCACATTGCCAACCTCTTTAGCTACACCCAAGGACCTCATGCCATGCAAATATTATACTCAGTGTGACAGGAACCACACCTATGAATATGATTGATTAGGTTGTGTTGCTGTTGCTATTGTAGGCCTACTTACTGCATGCTATCCAAATATAATACATTTTCTTGACATGCTAGCAGAAACAGACATTTTAATTATGTTGTACACAAGGCTTTCTGTAGTTATCGAATTCTATGGAGACCAAAATGTGTATGCAAAGGTTAGTGAAGTGTCCTCTGTGTCACGACTTCCGCCGAAGTCGGTTCCTCTCCCTGTTCGGGCGGCGTTCGGCGGTCGACATCCCCAGTCTACTAGCCATCGCCAATCCACTTTTCATTTTCCATTTGTTTTGTCTGGTTTTCACACACACCTGGTTTAAATTTTTATTTAACCCTCTGGTTCCCCCATGTCTGTGTGGGGAATTGTTTCATGCATGTCGGTTTACGCCGGGTTGTATGTTTCACCCCTGCCTTTTGTTGGCTGGTATTTGTGCGGTTTATTGTACTTCGTACTGCCTTACTTGTTTTGGGCATTTGTTTTATTTAACGTCGTTGCGTTATGTATTCTGCCTAGTAAAGTGCTTAGTCCACTCATCTCTGCTCTCCTGTGCCTGACTTCTTCACACTAGCTACACCCACCGTTTGACTAAATTCCCCACCTTGTCAATGGAGTCAGCAGGAGCAGGTGCCCCTTGTATTGGGGTTGAGGAGCGCGTCCGGGAGCACGCGGCGATGCTCCACCAGGGTTTCCTCCTACAGTTGGAGCTCTACCTGGCAACCGTCCGCCCGGCTCCGTCGGGCCGTGAGAAGGTGTCCGCCCTCATCTCGTGCCTCTCAGGGAAAGAACTGGAGTGGGCCAACTCCATGTGGGTAGAAGGAGATACAGCGCTGGACCACTTCGAGGATTTCACAGTCTTTGACCACCCGCCCGAGGGTAGAGCGGCGTCTTTTCCACCTGAGGCAGGGGACGAGGAGCGCACAGGAGTTCGCACTGGACTTCCGGACCCTGGCCGCACAGGAGTTCACACGCCTTCTAACATACACACGTCTTATAACATACACACGCCTTCTAACATACACACGCCTTCTAACATACAAACGCATTCTAACATACACACGCATTCTAACATACACACGCCTTCTAACATATACTCGCCTTCTAACATACACACGTCTTCTCCCCATACTGTTATTTATTTTTGCTCCTGAGCACCCCAGTATCTCTACTTGCACATTCATCTTCTGCACATCTATCACTCCAGTGTTTAATTGATGAATTGTAATTATTTCGCCACAATTTCACCTATTTATTGCCTTACCTGCCTTATCTTACCTCTTTTGCACACACTGTATATAGACTTTTTCTATTGTGTTATTGACTGTATGTTTGTTTATTCCATGTGTAACTCTGTGTTGTTGTTTGTGTCGCACAGCTTTTCTTTATCTTGGCCAGGTCGCAGTTGTAAATGTGAACTTGTTCTCAACTAGCCTATCTGGTTAAATAAAGGTGAAATAAAAAAGTAAAAAAATAAATGTGAAATAGACATATGCAGTACACTAACTACACACTTTTTTGTATTGTATATTTCAATTTATTAACCTGAATTCCTTACCACCCAAATAAATGTATCTCTACCAAAACATAGTGAACAAGTTGCAGCAAAGGGAGAACCATGCAGAGTAGTGATCATTTAAATCACCTTCTATTACACATTCATTTTTTGCATCTCTACACCAAATTAATTGAATGCCCGGTCATGGCATTCAGCCAACGTTTGGACCTCTTCCATTAGGCCATGAAGCAATTCCTCGTGCCTACCGATGGTGGCTCCTTGGGAAGAGATGGCATTGCGCAGCTGGCCCGGGTCTGCTGGGTCGTGTTATCATGTTTCAGGTAAGACCCAGATGCAGACAACGTTGAAGTAACAACAATTTATTAATCTGACAGGGGCAGGCAAAAGACAGGTCAAGGGTAGTCAGAGGTCAGTAATCCAGATAGGTGGGGCAAAGGTACAGGATGGCAGGCAGGCTCAGGGTCAGGGCAGGCAGAATGGTCAACACTGGGGAAACAAGAAAACAGGAAACAATCGAGAGACAGGAGGGAAAACCGCTGGTAGGCTTGAAGAAACAAAACGAACTGGCAACAGACAAACAGAGAACATGGGTATAAATACACAGGGGATAATGGGGAAGATGGGCGACACCTGGACGGGGGATAGAGACAATCACAAAGACAGGCGAGACAGATCATGGTGTGACAGATTAACCTTGTTTGGTCAGCATTTACAAGCAGTTTACAATCTAGCTGCAGTTGTAAAGGATTTTTAGATCTACATTTAACAGTGATAGTGGTCTAGAAGATCTAGAAACTTGCTCAGCCTCCTCGTGCTTACAGAAATACAATTTGTAGCCAATTGTAAAGTCTGTGGATGTTAGCCATTCCTAAGAGACTCATATAACATCACAATAAAGGTCAACAGGACTAACTTATTGGTTATAAACTGAAGTTTATAACATGTTATTTTCGTTATATCCACTACTTATAAACTTTTTTTTATTTTTATTATCTGTACATTTTTATCACATACATAAGTATAGTTTCATATTACAAGTTAGGTATGAAAGAAATCAGATTAAGTCAAACTAATGCCATACTTTAGAGCAGTGACATCTAGCAGGACACTCACACTACTCACTACCTTCAGCTACCTTGTTGCCAAAACCTCTCCTCAGAGGTTTATCTTCTGAACAACATGTTGGTTGTTAGCCAATCCAGCACAGTGTCAAAGCTAGCTAGCAAGACCCTCCCTCCTCTAATTGGCTATCACGCAGTCGCATCACTGATCGTTTGCATAAAGTTGGAAAGTTCTAAGGATCAACCCCTTTTTTTCAAATTTCACCTAAAATGACATACCCAAATCTAACTGCCTGTAGCTCAGGACCTGAAGCAAAGATATGCATATTCTTGATACAATTTGAAAGGGAAAACTTTGAAGTTTGTGGAAATGTGAAATTAATGCAGGCTAATATAACACATTAGATCTGGTAAAAGACAATATAAAAAAAACATGAGTATATAAAAATAAACGTTGTACCATCATTTTTGAAGTGCAAGAGAAAGGCCATAATTAATTATTCTAGCCTATGCTCAAGTGTGACTTTGGCCACTAGATGGCAGCAGTGTATGTGCAAAGCTTTAGACTGATCCAATTAACTATTGCATATCTTTTCAAAATGTTGTATCAAGACTTCCCAAATGTGCCTCATTGGTTTATTCATACATTTTCAAGTTCATAACTGTGCACTCTCCTCAAACAATAGCATGGTATTCTTTCACTGTAATAGCTACTGTAAATTGGACAGTGCAGTTAGATTAACAAGAATTTAAGCTTTCTGCCAATATCAGATATGTCTATCTCCTGGGATTTGTTTTCGTTTCTTACAACTTCATGCCTACGTTAACTCAACCGTCCTGAGGTCGGGACACCGATCCTGTAAAGTTTAACTTTGGTCAGATTTTACTAGTTGCCAACAGTTAAATTACTGAATGTGTCCTCCCATTGGATATGACGGATTTCTAGTAGCTCAGTTACTGAAATTAGTGAGTAGTATGAGCACCCCATGATAGGAAGTCATGTCTTGCTCAGGGACCTCTGATACACGGCAGTTTCCAGCCCTGTGGAGGTAGAGGAGGGGCTGCATAAACCCAGTCACCACAGCAATGACACAATCAAAGCCTGATGTAATCTGGAACCCAAGTTCCTGTAAATAGCTGCTACAATTAGCATTGGGAGGTAGTTCACCACCGTAGCTATTAGAATGATCAAAATTATATTAAATGCCCTCATATTCATACTGCTTGTCCTCTCCCTCTCCCCATCCCCCGTCCAGGGCCATGTCAGAGCCCAGAGAACTGAGAGGCAGCAGAATGACATCGCTCTGAAGGCGAGGATTGGGCCGGTCCGGACGGCAGAGACGGAAATCGCGGACAATGTTGGGGTCCAGGATGTCGGCCGCTGGAACCCAACAGCGCTCCTCTGGGCCGTACCCCTGGCAGGGCACCAGGTACTGACGCCGACCCCACAATGTTGGGAGTCAAGTAGGGACCTGACGGCATAGGCAGGGGTCCCATCGATGCCCAGGGGAGACGGAGGGTTGTCGCGGGGGACGGCAACAGCCAGGGGACCAGGAACCACTAGCCTGAGGAGGGAAACATGAAAACAGGGTGAGATCCGGTAGTTGGTGGGGAGTTGTAAATAGTAAATTACCTTGTTGACCCTCCGGAGGACCTTGAAGGTGCCCACAAACTGAGGGCTCAGCTTCCGGCAGGGAAGATGGAGCAGAATGTTACTTGTGGAGAGCCAGACGCAATCGCCAGGATGGAACACGGAGCCTCACTGCGGGTGCGGTCCACCTGATCCTACTGAAGGTGGAATAACAGTCATGAAATCGTCAGAGATCAGTTTTTATTGTCCCGTTGGTAAGATATACATGCTTTCAGTTCTCCCATTTATTTTCCAGTGATTAAACGTTAGCTAGCAGAACAGAAGGCAAGGGCAGATTAGCCACTTGTTGCCTGATCCTCGCAAGGCACCCTGACCTTTTGCCTCGAAATCTCTGTTTCCTTCTCTGGCGAATCACGGGATCGGGCCTGGTCAGGTGTCTGCAGTATATCCCTCGCGTCCGACTCATTGAAGAAGAACTCCTCGTACAATTTGAGGTGAGTAATCCCAGTTCTGATGTCCAGAAGCTCTTTTCTGTCATAAGAGACGGTAGCAGCAACATTATGTACAAAACAAGTTACGAATAACACCAAAAAAATATATAAATAGCATGATTGGTTGAGAGCCGATAAGACGGCAGCCCTACCCTCCGGCGCCATCGTAATAATGAAACTACTCTCATGCTGTGCTACGATTTAGGGATTGGAGGCATGTGCTTTGTCAGTGGCTATGATGTAGGGTTCAGACAGGAGTTGATGGACAGCCGTAAGAGCGAATGAAATGGTAGGATTGACATCGCAGCTTCAAGTGGTTTCATATTTCACATTCTATGTCCCACAGGTGCAAAAAATATACTACTGTGTCCGTGGGAACTAGGACCATTTTGCTCTATGGTGTCCACAGATCGATTTTTAAGCAAAAAGGATTGATCAGAACTGGTACCGAACCATGCAGACCCCCTAAACAAAGGACTTCACAACTAAGAGGTTTTGATTGCCCATTTCATATAGAATGTAACAAAAAGGACTATATGTAGTAACTTACTTTGAAGAGATGGCGATTGGGTCAAAAAGGGTGTCTGGCGTTTGATAGTCTACATTTCAGTGTACTTCTGTGTTGTTATCTTTCGATTTATTCTATATGGATTTATTGATATGTTGTAAATGTTTTGTTCTAATTAAAATGTTATTCAGAAAAATTTGTCAACAAGGCAATCTTTAGTATTTTACAAAAATATAAAATCCAAAATCTGCTCGGAGAAAGTTCTGTACTGAAGTGTCATAATAAAAGGAAACCAAAATATTAAGGCTGAATTAATACATCATCACCTAAGTTGAGCATTTTAATATAATATAATATAAAAAAAAAAACATTTATACACACAATTATTATATTTGTGTCTACAGACAGACAACTGGTTAAAGTGTATTGCTATTTGATTAAGGGGGAAAACGCTGGGCATCAAAATCTCTGCTCTACCCAACCCTTCTCTACTCCCCCTGTGTGTTTCGTCACACTGATGATTTAATCAAGTTGCGTCCAAAATGGCACCCCATTCCCTATATAGTGCACTTCTTTTGAACAGAGCCCTTTATAGAGTATAGGGAGCAATTTAGGATGCAGGCAAAGAGCACAAACAAGAGGAGTGTCTGCCCCACTGCCTGCCTGCACTCATGTGGAGTATATCATATTTCCCTTGACCTGACATGGAAATAGCCTGTTTACTCTAACTGAACACAAACCCATCTAAGAGACCCAAATGTGTATGCATAGATAACTAATAGTTTTGTAAAGTTTTCAGACTTAATGATTGCCAGATTGTTTCTCCTCTACAAAAAGTAAAAGACATGAGTAGGTCATCACAGGCTTTTATTGAATATGAAGAATTAAAAAAGAAAGATTCTTTTCTTTTTTACATTTGAAAAAATGTGGGTCTTATTGTCCCATCTCACAATTAAATACAGACACGAAGATGCAATGTGAAGAACTAGCAAGAAGATTGATAGGTACAATTTCCAGATAAGACAGAATGTTGCCAAATTCTGGATATCCTAATTATACGAAACTGACAACTGGAAACATCCAACCATTTTTTGTGAAGTTCCGGGAATATTGCAACCCTAATCAAAACACATATATATTGTCTACAACTTTAACTACCAACCTCTTTACAAATTATCACCTAACAGTTATAAACAAACAGGCTACAATTAGCCCTCTGTATCAGGTGAAACTGGGGGTGTCAACTCTCCCTCAGAGACCTTTGATGAAGGGCAGTTTCCCAGCCCTGTGGAGGTAGAGGAGGGGCTGCACAAACCCACTGACCACACTGATGAAGAGACACACATATGTGGCATAAAGGAATTGCCCAGAATCTAAGATTCCATTAAAAGGTAAAACCACTATCCATGGAAGGTAGTTCATCATCATAGACACCATGATAATCAAAATGATCTTAAACGCTCTCATCTTCATGTTATTTGTCCCCCCTCTCTCTCTCTCCACTTCCCCCGGCCCAGGCTGTTTCAGAGCCCTGAGAACTGAGAGGCAGCAGAATAACATCAATGAAAAAAGACCAGAACTTCACCCAAAGACAGATAATACATGACAATTTGGTGTTCTTTTACAAGCATAGAAATAAAACAGAACCCAATCACAACCAGCCAAACCAATCCAGAACACCACACCTTGTGTCTCAGGGGTCTGAACTTCAGGAAGACCACAGGGTGGACCACTGCCAGGTAGCGCTCAAAACATATACAGCACTGGAACAGGGGGCGGCCTGGGAGTAGAAAACCATTAAAGAATGCTGCTAGAACTAGTAGAGGAGGAATAGGGAGGTGTATGTAGACAAAGACAAAGACAGCACACAGGCAGTAGAGGAGCTCAGATACAGCCAAGTTGAGAGTGAAGAACTCTGAGGCCACCGTCCCTCCGGCTCCAGTCATTATCAACCACAGGATGTAGCCATTGGTGGGTAGACTCAGGATGAGGTTGACTGCATAGCAGGGAATTGTGAAAGCATAATCAGGCTCCAGATAGCCAGAGAGGACAGAAGAATGGTTGGAGGAGTTCATGTTTTTTCAGTTTGGAAGTACCGGCTTTAACATTCCAATGATCAGTGCAGAAGAGAGAGACAGAGGGAGAGAGACAGAGGGAGAGAGAGAGAGAGACCGAGAGAGAGAAGTGACAATAACACCACCACGTTAAGTCTTCATATCAAAGGCACATCAGAAAAACATCATTCAGAATATCAGTCAATGTCTGCATTTTCTGATGAAAATAACCTAAATTGAATTGAAAACATACAAACATTTCACTCAGTTACACTACTAATATCAGTGACTGAAAATAATCATACAACCTGAACTCTGTGATTGGTGTGTCCTCTCGTCCCGGTCTCTTTGCAACTGTGTCTCTCCTTAGAACTGAGCTAGGTACTTCTATAGGCTATATCAAATACCTGTCAACACACCTGTGTGGTATATCCCATTGCCATCCTCTGTAGCTACACCCAAGGACCACATGCCATGCAAATATCCTACTCAGTGTGCCAGGAACCACAGCTATCAATGTGATTGATGAGGATGTGTTGGTGTTTCTACTGTAGGCCTACTTGTTAAACACAGAGCTGGTTGGTGGTACTACATCCTAGCCAATAATAATATATTTTCTTGATATGCTAGAAGAAATATAAGTTATTTTTCTTATTGTATTCAATGCTTACTGTAAATACTTGATTCTAAAGAGTCCAACATGTGTATGCAAAGGTCAATGAAGTGCCTCTGACATTTTCTCAGTCTTTGTTAGCTGTAGCCTCCTCACATAGTAGTATTAGTGGCACTCTGCCCTATTGGTGTTAAATAATTGAATGTGATTAATTTGATTCAATACAATTTCATCTTTGAGGAATACAACACACAACCACTCGCCCACACACCCCAGTCGCTCCCGTCTGTAAACTGATGGTGCCCATCCCGTCACTTGACGGACCACACCTGACATGCAAATGTAATCTATTGGTTATGACAACACTTTAGTATGATTGAAGAGAACATGCCGTGTTGTGTGGAACGTGTTAGGGATGGATATGACCCTGAGTTATTCCTGACCAGGTCAAATGTGTCACTTATTTAAATGATGCCTGTATTATTATCTAACAAGACAGGCGTGTGTACTCAGCTTCAGCCTTTATTGGAAATAAGAAAATGGAGGGAAAATCTACAGACTAATAATTCCAGTAATATCATTTTCATAAACAATACAACCGAAAATAGATAGAATGCTATTATTAATTATGAAAAAGAAAGTTTATTGGCAAATCTATCGAACAGTCTGTTTTCAAAGTTAAAACTGAAAATGCAATGTGTACAGTGGGGAAAAAAAGTATTTAGTCAGCCACCAATTGTGCAAGTTCTCTCACTTAAAAAGATGAGAGAGGCCTGTAATTTTCATCATAGGTACACTTCAACTATGACAGACAAAATGAGGAAAGAAAATCCAGAAAATCACATTGTAGGATTTTTAATGAATTTATTTGCAAATTATGGTGGAAAATAAGTATTTGGTCACATACAAACAAGCAAGATTTCTGGCTCTCACAGACCTGTAACTTCTTCTTTAAGAGGCTCCTCTGTCCTCCACTCATTACCTGTATTAATGGCACCTGTTTGAACTTGTTATCAGTATAAAAGACACCTGTCCACAACCTCAAACAGTCACACTCCAAACTCCACTATGGCCAAGACCAAAGAGCTGTCAAAGGACACCAGAAACAAAATTGTAGACCTGCACCAGGTTGGGAAGACTGAATCTGCAATAGGTAAGCAGCTTGGTTTGAAGAAATCAACTGTGGGAGCAATTATTAGGAAATGGAAGACATACAAGACCACTGATAATCTTCCTCGATCTGGGGCTCCACGCAAGATCTCACCCCGTGGGGTCAAAATGATCACAAGAACGGTGAGCAAAAATCCCAGAACCACACGGGGACTCTAGTGAATGACCTGCAGAGAGCTGGGACCAAAGTAACAAAGCCTACCATCAGTAACACACTACGCCGCCAGGGACTCAAATCCTGCAGTGCCAGACGTGTCCCCTGCTTAAGCCAGTACATGTTCAGGCCCGTCTGAAGTTTGCTAGAGAGCATTTGGATGATCCAGATGAGGATTGGGAGAATGTCATATGGTCAGATGAAACCAATATATAACTTTTTGGTAAAAACTCAACTCGTCGTGGTTTGGAGGACAAAGAATGCTGAGTTGCATCCAAAGAACACCATACCTACTGTGAAGCATGGGGGTGGAAACATCATGCTTTGGGGCTGTTTTTCTGCAAAGGGACCAGGACGACTGATCCGTGTAAAGGAAAGAATGAATGGGGCCATGTATCGTGAGATTTTGAGTGAAAACCTCCTTCCATCAGCAAGGGCATTGAAGATGAAACGTGGCTGGGTCTTTCAGCATGACAATGATCCCAAACACACCGCCCGGGCAACGAAGGAGTGGCTTCGTAAGAAGCATTTCAAGGTCCTGGAGTGGCCTAGCCAGTCTCCAGATCTCAACCCCATAGAAAATCTTTGGATGGAGTTGAAAGTCTGTGTTGCCCAGCGACAGCCCCAAAACATCACTGCTCTAGAGGAGATCTGCATGGAGGAATGGGCCAAAATACCAGCAACAGTGTGTGAAAACCTTGTGAAGACTTACAGAAAACGTTTGACCTCTGTCATTGCCAACAAAGGGTATATAACAAAGTATTGAGATAAACTTTTGTTATTGACCAAATACTTATTTTCCACCATAATTTGCAAATAAATTCATTAAAAATCCTACAATGTGATTTTCTGGATTTTCTTTCCTCATTTTGTCTGTCATGGTTGAAGTGTACCTATGATGAAAATTACAGGCCTCTCTCATCTTTTTAAGTGAGAGAAGTTGCACAATTGGTGGCTGACTAAATACTTTTTTGCCCCACTGTATGTAACAGGACACTCCCACTACTCACTACCTTCAGCTACATGGTTTCCAAAACCTCCCCTCAGTGGTGTATCTTCTGAACAAAATGTAAAACAACATGTTAATTGTCAGTGTAACGCCCAGGCCCGAGATTACAGGCTGGAGCGTTTTGGTTTCGTTTTGGTGTAGGGTTTGTGTGTTCTAGGGTGTATATTTCTATGCACTGGCGGTTCTGGGGGCAGGGGGCCAGTGCCCTGTGACATCAATTTTGGACCCCCTTGTGGCCCCCCTAAATGTGGAGTATGAAATAATTTTTGCATAACTAATTTTTGCTATCGTTCTTTTTTTACATCCGCTATTAGACAGTGGCAATGTGGAACACTAATTAAACCCACACATTTACTAGAGGGACATGGTCTTTTGCCTACTAATGCCTGCAATGAAGTGAAGAAAACGATATGACAACAATAACGTCTAATGTAACTGGCCCCTCTAACAGTACAACTGGCCCCAGCTTGGCCCCCTCAGTTGAAAGGGTCTAGAACCTCCACTGTTTCTATGTTGGGATAATGGTTCCCAATTAGGGGCAGCTGAGTCTCGTTGTCTCTAATTGGGAACCATATATATATTTGGGAGTTGCACTTTTGGTTCGTGGGTTATTGATTATGTTTATGTCATGCTTATCGTGTTTATGTTACGTTCTTTATGTTCAGTCGGGTTCTTGTCTTTCGTGTCTAGTTAGGTTTCTTCATTCATGTCTAGTTAGGTTTCTCCGTTCGAGGTTGGGTTAGGTTTCGTCAGTCGTGGTTAGGTTTAGATCTTTGTGTTGAGTTTAGTATTTAGCGTTAGGGCTCACGTCTTGTTTCTTCGTGTATTGTTTTCGTTCTGTCCCGTGTGTTTTCATTAAATCATGTATTCTGGCTACATCGCTGCGTCTTGGTCTGTCCCTGCGGAAGATAAACGTGACAGTCAGCCTATCCAGCACAGTGTCAAAACTAGCTAGAGAGACCATCCCTGCTCTGATTGGCTATCACACGGTCACGTCGGTGATAATATGCATAAAGTTGTAATCTTCTCAACTTTGGTTGCAAGCTCTCTAGTTGTCAATGGTTAAATTACTGAATGTCTCCTAGTGTCTCGTTCCATTGAAAATGAGTGATATTGGTAGCTTAGTCACTGAAAGTAGTGAGCAGTGTAAGTGCCCCATAATAGGAAGTCAACTCTCCCTCAGAGACACGGCTGTTTCCCAGCCCTGTGGAGGTAGAGGAGGGGCTGCACAAACCCACAGATCACACTGATGGAGAAACAAATAGAACACAACCTGACCGAGGACATTGTACTAAGACCTAATTACAATCATTGTAAGGTAGTTCACCATCATAGACACCAGGATAATCCAAATGATCTTAAACACTCTCATCTTCATGTTATTTGTCTACAGTGATATGTCAGGACCAGGTCGTGAACTCACGTCTCCGGTGTGAGAACCAGTCACCTATCGAACTGAGCCACAGGTAGTTGGCAGAACCCAGAAGATGAGGCAGACACAGCCGTAACAGAGATGGTGTATTTTAATAAAGACAAAAAACTGAAAGAACTTCAGGCCGAAAATAGTCCACCAAGACAAAAGGTAAATCCACATAGAAAGGAGGAACATCCAGGAAAAGTCTCAAAGGAGAGATCCAAAAAATAACAATACCCAAAACAATGTTCACAAAAGGTAGTCTCAAAAGAATAATCCAAGGAAAAACGATATCCAAAAACAAAGTTCCACAAGGGAGTCCAACTGGAGCAAAGAACATACACAGCTTCACTGAGGCAGGGTGCTGACATACAAACACAGAGCAAAGAACTAAGGGAAACTAAGGGTTTAAATACATACAGGAGAAACGAGGCACAGGTGCAATTAATAACTGGAAACAAGGGGAAAAGAAAAGAAAGGATCAGACAAAAAGGACACAATGGGAGCCTCTAGTGGTCAAAACCCAGAAACCACCCGGCCAAACGTTGACAGTGATAAATAGCTAATGCTATGATTTGTTCCTGTTGTAATGCCACGGTAAATCATACATCAGTCAAAGGAACATACTAGCTTGGGTTCAATTCCATTTCAACTCAGCCAAATCAGGAAATTAATCAATATCAGCAAAAAAGGACATCTTATTGAATTAACTCACTCAACATTTAATTTAACACATCTCACTGAATTATCCAGTTCAACAAATCAAGCATTTTTTCTCATTGTTTCCTACAATCAAAACCTTATAAAATGAACAAACCTGAACAGTCAGTTCTCTTCCCGTCTGAAGGTTTTGGAGGTGACGTTAGGTTGGCAAGCTGAAGACAGAGTGCAGACAACACCTTCACTCAGTCACTCACCCTGACCCACACACCTGTCACTCCCTTCTGTAAACTGTGCAATATATAGGGACTACAGTATATAGAGAATAGGATGCCATTTGGGACACAGGCCTGCCCTTGGTATTGGAAAAAAAGAGCCCTGATCAAATCAGAAACCCACAAATGCATGAAGAGAAGATGATTATCAAGGGGACAATTGAAACGCCTCCTTAGCTCTATATACTGTCAAAAACACTTCCCTGCCACACCTGTGTGTTACGTTACAGTGATGATTTCATCACTCTGCGTCCAAATTGGCACCCCATTCCCTATACCCTGCACTTCTTTTGACCAGATATGATATTATATAATATATATATATTAGTGATTATTAGATATATTAGTGAGTGGTGCAATTTGCAGAACAAAAAAACGATAAAAAAAAAAAAACGGTTAGGTTTCCACTTAGGACATTTATTTACATCATAATATGTTCTAATTCAATCTAAGGCAATAACATGGTACAAAATCATTATTTATATGTGACATGGGGGATTTACACAAAAAAATACAATTCCTGTAGCCATACTAAGACACTTTTTTTATACATGAGGTGAGGTCTTGGCTGTGTGCTTAGGGTCATTGTCCTGTTAGAAGGTGAACCTTCACCCCAGTCTGAGGTCATGAGCGCTCTGGAGCGGCATTTCATCAAGGATCTCTCTGTACTTTGCTCCATTCATCTATCCCTCAATCCTGACTAGTCTCCCAGTCCCTGCCACTGAAAAACATCCCCACAGCATGATGCTGCCACAACCATGCTTTACCGTAGGGGTGGTGCCAGGTTTCCTCCAGATGTGACTATTGGCATTCAGGGCAAAGAGTTCAATCTTGGTTTCATCAGACCAGAGAATCTTGTTTCTCATGGTCTAAGTCCTTTAGGTGGCTTTTGGCAAACTCCAAGAGGGCTATCATGTGCCTTTTACTGAGGAGTAGCTTCCATCTGGCCACTCTACCATGAAGGCCTGCTTGGTGGAGTGCTGCAGATATTGCTGTCCTTCTGGAAGGTTCTCCCATCTCCACAGAGGAAATCTGGAGCTCTGTCAGAGTGACCATCGGGTTCATGGTCATCTCCCTGACCAAGCTGGCCAGGCGGCCATCTCTAGGAAGAGTCTTGGTGGTTCCAAACTTCTTCCGTTTAAGAATGATGGAGGCCACTATGTTCTTGGAGACCTTTAATGCTGCAGACATTTTTTGGTATCCTTCCCCAGATCTGTGCCTCGATACAATCCTGTCTCAAAGCTCTACGGACAATTTATTCGACCTCATGACTTAGTTTTTGCTCTGACATGCACTGTCAACTCTGGGATCTTATATAGACAGGTGTGTGCTTTTCCATATCATGCCCAAACAATAAAATTTACCACAGGTGGACTCCAATAAAGAGCTCAGGATACACCTGAGTTCGATTTTGAGTCTCAAAGCAAAGGGTCTGAATAGTTAAGGTAATAAGGTATTTATGTTGTTTATGTTTAATGAATTTGCCAAAAATTCTAAAAACCTGTTTTCGCACTCCTAACCTGTATTGACTCCTAAACTTCATGTTTGAAAATAAAGCAGTTAATGATTTAAAAAAAAATTGTTTAATACTATTGTCAAATAAAATTTAATTGTATTGGTCACATACACATGGTTAGCAGATGTTAATGTGAGTGTAGCGAAATGCTTGTGCTTCTAGTTCCGACCGTGCAGTAATATCTAACAAGTAATCTAACAATTCCACAACAACGACCTAATACACACAAATCTAAAGGGATGGAATAAGAATATATACATATAAATATATGGATGAGCAATGACCGAGCGGCATAGGCAAGGTGCAATAGATGGTATAAAATACAGTATATACATATGAGATGAGTGATGCAAGATATGTAAACATTATTCAAGTGGCATTGTTTAAAGTGACCAGTGATCCATTTATTAAAGTGGCCAATGATTTGAGTCTTTATGTAGGCAGCAGCCTCTCTGAGCTAGTGATTGCTGTTTAGCAGTTTGATGGCCTTCTTTCAATAGAACATCTTGAATTGGTATATTATTACATTGAAATTATACTGATCTAATTAATAGTTTTGTTTATTTTAAGCGTCTTTATAAAAAGAAATGCTCTCCCACCAATTTGATGTCACTACCGAAACACACACATCAAAAGACTGTAGAACATGTGTCAAATTCATTCCATGGAGGGCACAGTGTCTCCCGGTTTTCGCTCCTCTCTTGTACTTGAATAAGGAAATAAGGTTACTAATTAGTAAGGAACTCCCCTCACCTGCTTGTATATGTCTTAATTAGAAGGATAAACCAAAACCGCGTAGACACTAGGCCTTCCATGGAATGAGTTTGACACCCCTGCTGTAGAACGAATGTGCCTTAAGCCACACCCCTAAAAATATCACCAGATGATGCGATTGCACCCCTCTCCAGCTAAGTAGTCTGTCTGCAAATATTCTGGAGAAAATTAGTGAGCAAGTTTGTAAATCTTTATGCATTTTTATGTAATCATCATTACCAAACATCGAATATATCAAGAAATATGTCAACTACGGTTTTGTGACTCAAATATATGTTTGCTGGGATGTACATATGTCCAAATTAAAGTTAGCCAGACATATGTTAGCTATGGAGAGTCCAAAATATGTCAAAATTGTTCAAACCAAAACGGTCACAACCGAAACAATTGAGACCATAGAGAAATATACAGGTCTCATCTTTGTATCTGTGCCATTACGGAGTCTATGACAGCACAGGAATTTCAAGTATAGACTCTCCCTCTCTCTCCATTCAGATCGCAGTTTGTTAGTCCAACGAGATTAAGTTTGTTAAGGCACTCGAGTCCCCTCTTGGGAGAGTCAGTGGTTCGTTGTTAGAGAGCAGAGATGTGGGTTCCTCTCAGGTGATTCTTCTGTTTGAGTAGGATGGTGCAAGTCAAAGTTGCTTAGGTTTCTCGCTGTAATGTTTTGGTTTCCAAGGAGATGGGTTCACTCTGTTGGCCTCGCCCTGTGGTACCTGATTTAATTAATGTTTAATAAGTCCTCTAATTTATAGGGAAACTCAGAGAAGGCTGGGGGACACACACATTTAATGCTCATTTGAGATAAACGTGTGTTCACAGAATGTACAAATTATTTTTAAATCAGAAAAACAACCTCTAAGATGAAATTCATAGTCTTTGGACCACAAATATGACATGATACAATACAGACATTTTATGTTACAGCAAATTCTACGTTATACCTTTTAATAACATGGGGAAAAGAAAGGAAAAGTTTCACAATATATATTCAGGTTATATCAACATGTCATGAGTCCAACAGTTTTAACCTTTTCACGTGTGAGTTCCAAACATCTCGAACGGTCGTCCCCAGCGTGAGTTTTTTTTAATGCGCGTGATGTAAATGCACTCATGGTTCCAAAATTTGATTGTTACACAACAGGACAGTCAACCTACACTGCCCTCAAACCAAGCCACACTGCCTGTTAATTATCTATAAGCTAATTTCAAATTATTAAAATAACAAGTTTTATTTTCTAACAATGGTTTGACTAGGTGTGTTCCGCCTCCACATTAATTCACATAGAAGTAGCCCATTTCAATGCTGTGGACAATTTACCTTTGAGGCATTGCTGAGCAGGACAAACTTTTCTCTTGATGAGAGCCCAAGCATGAACTTTTTCCTCCCGGGCACATTGCCTTCACTACTTATAAGAACTTTGGACGTGTGCTTTCCTATCAAAGAAAGTGCCTTATTACAATATCATTATAGTTTCATACATTTACGTGACACCCAGAATGAATTGTAAAATGTCAACAAACATGGCGCCCCACATTGCTGGAAAATAGCTTAGCATTAGCTCAACATAATCAGTACAAACTTCAAAAAAGTATTTTACACAGCATCGAATAGACCTCGCAATACGTAACTTTTCACTGAAGTCAGGAACCAATATACACAGTCAGTTAGGAAAGCAAAGGCTAGCTTTTTCAAACAGAAATGTGCATCCTGTAGCATTAATTCCAAAAAGTTTCGGGACACTGTAAAGTCCATGGAGAATAAGAGCACCTCCTCCCACCTGCCCACTACACTGAGTCTAGGAAACACTGTCATCACCGATAAATCTACGATAAACAAGAATTTCAATAAGCGTTTTCCAAGAGTGGCCATGCTTTCCACCTGGCTACCCCTGCCCCGGGCCAACAGCTCCTGCACCCCCGCATCAACTTGCCCCCCCACACACACACACACACACACTTCTCCTTCACCCAAATCCAGATAGCTGATGTTCTGAAAGAGCTGCAAAATCTCAACCCCTACAAATCAGCTGGACTAGACAATCTGGATCCTGTCTTTCTAAAATTATCCGCACAATTGTTGCAACCCCTATTACTAGCCTGTTCAAACCTCTCTTTCGTATCGTCTGAGATCCCTGAAGAATGGAAAGCTGCCGTGGTCATCCCCTCTTCAAAGGGGGAGACACTCTAGACCCAAACTATTACAGACCTATATCCATCTTGCCCTGCCTTTTTAAAGTCTTCGAAAGTTAACAAACAGATCACCGACCATTTCGAATCCCACCGTACCTTCTCCGCTATGCAATCTGGTTTCCGAGCTGGACATGGGTGCACCTCAGCCACGCTCAAGGTCCTAAATTATATCAGAACCGCCATCGATAAAGACAGTGCTGTGCAGCCATCTTCCTCGACCTGGCTAAGGCTTTCGACTCTGTCAATCACCACATTCTATTCAGCAGACTCAATAGCCTTGGTTTCTCAAATGACTACCTCGCATGGTTCACCAAGTACTTCTCAGATAGAGTTCAGTGTGTCAAATTGGAGGGCCTGTTGTCCGACCTCTGGCAGTCTCTATGGGGGTGCCACTGGGTTCAATTCTCAGGCCGACTCTTTTCTCTGTATATATCAATGATGTCGCTCTTGTTGCTGGTGATTCTCTGATGTACCTCTACGCAGATGACACCATTCTGTATACAGCTGGCCCTTCTTTGGATACTGTGTTAACAAACCTCCAAACGAGCTTCAATGCCATACAGCACTTCTTCCGTGGCCTCCAACTGCTCTTAAATGCTAGTAAAACTAAGTGCATGCTCTTCAACCGATTGCTGCCTGAACCGCCTGCCCGACTAGCATCACTACCCTGGACGGCTCTGACCTAGAATATGTGGACAACTACAAATACCTAGGTGTCTGGCTAGACTGTAAACTCTCCTTCTGACTCACATTAAGCATCTCCAATCCAAAATGAATTCTAGAATCAGCTTCCTATTTTGCAACAAGCCTCCTTCACTCATGCTGCCAAACATACCCTCGTAAAACTGACTATCCTACCGATCCTTGACTTTGGTGATGACATTTACAAAATAGCTTCCAACACTTTACTCAGCAAATTGGATGTAGTCTACCACAGTGCCATCCGTTTTGTCACCAAAGCCCCATATACTACCTACCACTGCGACCTGTATGCTCTCGCTTGTTGGCCTTCGCTACATATTCGCCGCCAAACCCACTGGATCCAGGTCATCTAGAAGTCCTTGTTAGGTAAAGCCCCGTCTTATCTCAGTTCACTGGTCACCATAGCAACACCCACCCATAGCACGCGCTCCAGCAGGTATATTTCACTGGTCATCCCCAATGCCAACACCTCATTTGGCCGCCTCTCCTTCCAGGTCTCTGCTGCCAATGACTGGAACGAATTGCAAAATCACTTGTGCTGGAGACTTATATCTCCTCACTAACTTTAAGCATCAGCTGTCAGAGCAGCTTACTGATCATTGCACTTGTACACAGCCCATATGTAATTAGCACACCCAACTACCTCATCCCCATATTTTTTATATATTTTTTTGCACATCTATCACTTTGTAATTAAATTGTAATTATTTCTAAATTGTAATTATTTCGCCACTATGGCCTTTTTATTTCCTTACCTCCCTAATCTTACTACAACTGCACACACTGTATATAGATTTTTATACTGTGTTATTGACTGTACGCTTGTTTATCCCATGTGTAACTCTGTGTTGTTGTTTTTGTCACACTGCTTTGCTTTATCTTGGCCAGATCGCTGTTGTAAATGAGAACTTGTTCTCAACTGTCCGACCTGGTTAAATAAAGGTTAAATAAAATTTAAAAATAAACACATCACAGGTGTCCATTACAATCTATGCAATAATCAAAATGCATTACTTGTCACCAGCACTTGAAAACATGCGAATATAACTGTAAATACATCATACTCCATACATACATACTGTATGCTACAGTTGAAACGACAACACAATATACAGAAAATAAAGCACTTACTTTAGGAACGCACACATGTCCAAGTTATTATTTGTAAGGAAAACAACAATGAAGGCAATGTGAGAGCCAGACAGAAAATGTGCCACGGGGGGAAAAGTTGTCTGCATACTTGATCTGTGGAAACACTGGGGAAGTGATTGGGCTCTCCTCGATGAGAGAAATGTGTCCGGCTCAGTAAGGCCTCAAACATAAATTGCATAAAAATCTAATTTGGAACAGTGACTGCATTCTGACATCACGTGCATAAAAAACAAATGTTGGGGTCACACGTGAAAAGGTTAATAGATGTGAGTCGTAAAAGGGATCTGCTGACTGTCTCCTGACAGTCAGGATTGTGGGCAAGAGAAGTTTGTTTGTTCTGTGATGGATTGAAAGGGGACGCTGTCAGTTGCAGGATTTATAAATCTTGGCTTGGAATGTCATTTTCTGTCCACTCGTGGGCTCACAATACAACAGTGCTCTACTGTTCTCTACTCTACTGTACTCCACTCAACAGTACTGTGCTTTACTCTGCCCTACTGTTCTCTAATGTACCGTACTGTGTTCTACTGTACTGCACTCTACTGTATTCTAATGTACTGTAATGTGCTCTACTGTACTGTACCCAACTGTAATATACTGTACCCTACTCTACTGTGCTGTACTCTACTGTGCTCTAATATACTGCACTGTACCCTACTCTACCCCCACACACACACACACACACACTTCTCCTTCACCCAAATCCAGATAGCTGATGTTCTGAAAGAGCTGCAAAATCTCAACCCCTACAAATCAGCTGGACTAGACAATCTGGATCCTGTCTTTCTAAAATTATCCGCACAATTGTTGCAACCCCTATTACTAGCCTGTTCAAACCTCTCTTTCGTATCGTCTGAGATCCCTGAAGAATGGAAAGCTGCCGTGGTCATCCCCTCTTCAAAGGGGGGAGACACTCTAGACCCAAACTATTACAGACCTATATCCATCTTGCCCTGCCTTTTTAAAGTCTTCGAAAGATAACAAACAGATCACCGACCATTTCGGAATCCCACCGTACCTTCTCCGCTATGCAATCTGGTTTCCGAGCTGGACATGGGTGCACCTCAGCCACGCTCAAGGTCCTAAATTATATCAGAACCGCCATCGATAAAGACAGTGCTGTGCAGCCATCTTCCTCGACCTGGCTAAGGCTTTCGACTCTGTCAATCACCACATTCTATTCAGCAGACTCAATAGCCTTGGTTTCTCAAATGACTACCTCGCATGGTTCACCAAGTACTTCTCAGATAGAGTTCAGTGTGTCAAATTGGAGGGCCTGTTGTCCGGACCTCTGGCAGTCTCTATGGGGGTGCCACTGGGTTCAATTCTCAGGCCGACTCTTTTCTCTGTATATATCAATGATGTCGCTCTTGTTGCTGGTGATTCTCTGATGTACCTCTACGCAGATGACACCATTCTGTATACAGCTGGCCCTTCTTTGGATACTGTGTTAACAAACCTCCAAACGAGCTTCAATGCCATACAGCACTTCTTCCGTGGCCTCCAACTGCTCTTAAATGCTAGTAAAACTAAGTGCATGCTCTTCAACCGATTGCTGCCTGAACCGCCTGCCCGACTAGCATCACTACCCTGGACGGCTCTGACCTAGAATATGTGGACAACTACAAATACCTAGGTGTCTGGCTAGACTGTAAACTCTCCTTCTGACTCACATTAAGCATCTCCAATCCAAAATGAATTCTAGAATCAGCTTCCTATTTTGCAACAAGCCTCCTTCACTCATGCTGCCAAACATACCCTCGTAAAACTGACTATCCTACCGATCCTTGACTTTGGTGATGACATTTACAAAATAGCTTCCAACACTTTACTCAGCAAATTGGATGTAGTCTACCACAGTGCCATCCGTTTTGTCACCAAAGCCCCATATACTACCTACCACTGCGACCTGTATGCTCTCGTTTGTTGGCCTTCGCTACATATTCGTCGCCAAACCCACTGGATCCAGGTCATCTAGAAGTCCTTGTTAGGTAAAGCCCCGTCTTATCTCAGTTCACTGGTCACCATAGCAACACCCACCCATAGCACGCGCTCCAGCAGGTATATTTCACTGGTCATCCCCAATGCCAACACCTCATTTGGCCGCCTCTCCTTCCAGGTCTCTGCTGCCAATGACTGGAACGAATTGCAAAAATCACTTGTGCTGGAGACTTATATCTCCCTCACTAACTTTAAGCATCAGCTGTCAGAGCAGCTTACTGATCATTGCACTTGTACACAGCCCATATGTAATTAGCACACCCAACTACCTCATCCCCATATTTTTTATATATTTTTTTGCACATCTATCACTTTGTAATTAAATTGTAATTATTTCTAAATTGTAATTATTTCGCCACTATGGCCTTTTTATTTCCTTACCTCCCTAATCTTACTACAACTGCACACACTGTATATAGATTTTTATACTGTGTTATTGACTGTACGTTTGTTTATCCCATGTGTAACTCTGTGTTGTTGTTTTTGTCACACTGCTTTGCTTTATCTTGGCCAGATCGCTGTTGTAAATGAGAACTTGTTCTCAACTGTCCGACCTGGTTAAATAAAGGTTAAATAAAATTTAAAAAATAAACACATCACAGGTGTCCATTACAATCTATGCAATAATCAAAATGCATTACTTGTCACCAGCACTTGAAAACATGCGAATATAACTGTAAATACATCATACTCCATACATACATACTGTATGCTACAGTTGAAACGACAACACAATATACAGAAAATAAAGCACTTACTTTAGGAACGCACACATGTCCAAGTTATTATTTGTAAGGAAAACAACAATGAAGGCAATGTGAGAGCCAGACAGAAAATGTGCCACGGGGGGAAAAGTTGTCTGCATACTTGATCTGTGGAAACACTGGGGAAGTGATTGGGCTCTCCTCGATGAGAGAAATGTGTCCGGCTCAGTAAGGCCTCAAACATAAATTGCATAAAAATCTAATTTGGAACAGTGACTGCATTCTGACATCACGTGCATAAAAAACAAATGTTGGGGTCACACGTGAAAAGGTTAATAGATGTGAGTCGTAAAAGGGATCTGCTGACTGTCTCCTGACAGTCAGGATTGTGGGCAAGAGAAGTTTGTTTGTTCTGTGATGGATTGAAAGGGGACGCTGTCAGTTGCAGGATTTATAAATCTTGGCTTGGAATGTCATTTTCTGTCCACTCGTGGGCTCACAATACAACAGTGCTCTACTGTTCTCTACTCTACTGTACTCCACTCAACAGTACTGTGCTTTACTCTGCCCTACTGTTCTCTAATGTACCGTACTGTGTTCTACTGTACTGCACTCTACTGTATTCTAATGTACTGTAATGTGCTCTACTGTACTGTACCCAACTGTAATATACTGTACCCTACTCTACTGTGCTGTACTCTACTGTGCTCTAATATACTGCACTGTACCCTACTCTACTGTACCTTTCTGTAGTGAAGCTTACTGTACGTTTAATTTGTTGGATTTTCTTACAATTGAAGAAAGGTCCCATGGACTCATGATCTAGTGGTCTTGAGACCACATAAATTTGTTATTTTATGCCAAGCATATTTGAAATTTTTCACCATTAATTTCAGACATTTTGCCATCCCAGACAAATTTTCATGACCAGGGTGAAATGTTATGAACTTGGGCTAGGATTAGTATGTTGGGACTCGTAGTTTGAGTGGTGATTAATGTTCTGTTCTCCAGGCCCCTGTCAGATGTCCCTTTGGTCCTGCATCTTGTAGTATGAGCAGTGCTACAATGCTATTCGGCAAGGACTACTGCCAATAGCCAATGAGCACTCACTATGTGAGACCAAATCAATGATGGCAAAAAGGACCGCAACAACAACACGCACCTTGTGGAAGACAAATTGGTGGAGCTGTGGACAGAACGCAGCTTCTTTTTCAAAAATATATATTTTTTATATTACCTGCAATTCCCTCTGTAGAACAGAAAGTTCATATTGTCCACATCTACCCAACCATTTGCAGATCCATATTCTGCCCCCTGTCTCTTTTTTGATGTTTCTGCACATAATAATGTGCACACTATTAAAGCAGCTCACTGTTTGCGTGTCAGGATGTTTTCCATACGACAACCCGAGAAATGCAGGGCAGGATCAACTAGGCAATCGTCAACCCACACCCTGGGGTTGAGGACGGACAGAATGAAAGATTTGGGACAAGGAAATAAGGAAAGGTGAGCGCGTCCAAGTTGATTTTAGAAGTTGTGTATGATCAGCATAACTTGCCATGGTCCCAACTCACTGGGTCTAGATCATGGGATGAATGTCCTTGTATAAAATCTTGGTCTTGGCTCCTGGATATTACCTCAGTCTTTGGTTTTCAAACCATAGTCAACCCAATTTGAAGAAGATGATGCTCTCTGATCACTGGCTGATCATTCCCAACCCATTGGAATCCCCACCCAGTTGACTACTTTTAAATGCTGGAAGCCCTCAATGGCGATCAATCAATCACATGTTTTTTTTACATCAGTCGATGTCACAAAGTGCTTATACAGAAACCCAGCCTAAAACCCCAAACGGCAAGCAATGCAGATGTTGAGTCACGGTGGCTAGGAAAAACTCCCTAGGAAGGCAAGAACCTAGGAAGAAACCTAGAGAGGAATCAGTGGTGGCCAGTCCTTTTCTAGCTGGAGATTATAATACATGGCCATTATGGCCAGATTGTTCTTCAAGATGTTCATAGATGACAAGCAGGGTCAAATAATATAATAATCACAGTGGTTGTAGAGGGTGCAACAAGTCAGCACCCCAGGAGTAAATGTCAGTTTGCTTTTCATAGCCGCACATTCAGAGGTCGAGACTGCGGGTGCGGTAGAGGGAGGGAGAGAGGGGGTAGAGAGAGAGAGAGAGTCGAAGACAGCAGGTCCGGGATAAGCATGTCCAGTGAACAGGTCAGGGTTCCATAGCCGCAGGCAGATCAGTCGAACTGGAGCAGCAGCACGACCAGGTGGACTGGTGACAACAAGGAGTCATCAGGCCAGGTAGTCCTCAGGTGTGGTCCTAGGGCTCAGGTCCTCTCGGAAGGGAAGGAGAGAGAGAATTAGAGGGAGCATACTTTTGTTCACATGGGACACCAGATAAGACAGGACAATTTCACCAGATAGGACAGATTGACCCTAGCCCCCTGGCACATAGACTATTGCACCATAGATACTGTAGGCTGAGATGTGGGGTCAGGGGGCACTGTAGCCTGGTCCGACGATACCCCCGATACCCCCGACAGGGCCAACAAGACAGGATATAACCCCATACTGTCACAAATAGGCCGATAGTTGAAGACATTTTTCAGAGAGGCTTTATTACTGTCACTTTTTGTGAGTTTGGTGCATATGTCTATACTAAAAGGAGTGAAATCCGTCTAGAGTCCTCCATGTATCTCTCTGATTGACATTTGACACCAAAATGCTTGTTATAAAGAAAGGTGAAGTGATGATTTAAGAATCTAACAACATAATAACTAGACGGAGTAATTCAATCAACAAGTTTCAGATTCATGCAATCAATATTAAACATTTAGAGATTATATTTCTCTCATTTCCTTTTAAATGTTTTGAAAATCATGTTTTTCTATTTTATTAATTTGGTATGCAGATGCAAATGTCTAAAATGAATGTGTAATAGAAGGTGATTTAAATGATCACTACTCTGCATGGTTCTCCATTTGTTGCAACTTGTTCACTATGTTTTGGTAGAGATACATTTATTTGGGTGGTAAGGAATTCAGGTTAATAAATTGAAATATACAATACAAAAAAGTACTATAAGTGTGAGTACAAGTGTGAGTAGTATACCTGACATATTTCGGAAGACATCTGCTGAAAGTTTGGGAAAAATAGGATACAAATTTGTATTTCTTTCCGCAGAGTCTCGTCCTGATGGTTATGATAAAGATGAGTTTGGCCCAGTGGGAGTGAGATTCTTGGAGAAAGTAGATCGTCCTTTTGGCTGATCCATATGTGGTATCAGGTTGGGTGGAAAATATACTGGATAATGTTAAATCAGTGAAGGTAACCAGAAGTGGACTTGGGATGTTTGTTTGTGTTTCTTCCACCCAGAGGGAGCGAGCACTCCGTGTCTTGCTTTGCTCTTAGGAACAGGGCACCACTGAAGGAGGGATTTCTGGGGAAGCGTTAGGTGTGGTGGAGCAATTGAAGTTGAAGATTCCTGGTGTTTGTGACGCACGCTGTTTGGTGCTACACACAGATCTTGTGGCGAGCGTAATGAAACAGAAGAGTCATTGCTTGTTCTTTTGTGTTTTGACATTGAGTCTTTACGTTACAAAGTAATGTTAGGATATATATGTTATCCAGTACGAGCTTTTGTGCCGAACCCACTAAGGTGTTTCAGGTGCCAAACATATGGTCAATTACCAGTAGTGTGTAAGAGGAAGATTCCTAGAAGTGTAAATGAGGACGTGTAATATCAGTGAAAGAAGAGGTGGTGTAAACTGTAGCGATGCCGATGGTGCTGGGGATTGGAAGTGTCCGGTGCGAGAGAGAAAGGTTGAGGTTGCCAGGGTCAGAGTTGTAGAGACGGTGTCATATGCTGAGCTAGTGAAGAAAGTAGAGGAAGATCGGTCAATGGTGAGGGATCATGAGAGGCTCCTGGTGAAGAGTAGAATTTTGCCAGTACAGAGTCATAGGACTACGAATGAAATGTATTTCATTAAGGTTGGCTTTTCTAACCATTGCCATGGTTATCAACTGAACCACAGGAATGGAACTTAAATAGAAAATATGTGTTGCGGGGGCAGCTGCAGAGAGGTACATGGGATTACTAGATTTAACTGCAGAATAGTTACAGGGGGTATTGTTGATTGGTAGAGCCCCATAATCCCAGCCCGGCGGCCTGGTGTAGGATCAGCTAAGGTTAAAATTGTGGAATGGGTCTTTTTTTCTGAGTGAAAGGTTAGTTGGTAGGGTAATCATTTCTATTTTCCTTTTCCCATTTTTGTATCACAAAGCATAATGTATGTATACTCCTGTCCAGTTGGTGGCGGTAATGCAACCTATTAGATGCCAACCGCCATTAAACCTCACCAAAGAAGATATTTTCTGTTAAACACTGCAGCTCAGAATTTCCCAATCTCTTTCCAGGGGACCCCAAGGGGTGCACATTACGTTTTCTGCCCTAGTGTTACACAGCTGATTCAAATGATCAAAGCCTGAAGATGAGTTGAATATTTTAATCACCTGTGTATTGCTAGGTCAAAAAACTAAAATGATCCTTTGGGGTCTCCAGGACAGAGTTTGGGAAACTTTGTCGTATCTCCACCATGGCTCTTCAAGTGAAGCGCACGTCTTCACTCCTGAGGATATTTTTGCTCTTGGGTTCTTAGCCAGACGCCATCAGAGGTCATTTGTAATTTAATTACCTGCTGTCTTTGTAACATTATATATTTCTGGAGTAAGATAAGTATTTCTAAGATATAATTTTGCAGTTGAAATGTCATATACCGCAAGAAGCCTAAACGGATATAGTGTTTGACTAAAACATAATAATTTTAAACCTTGCTTATAGTTTTATAAGATTCTGTGTCCCTCTATTATGCGTGGGAATACTTGGGAACAAATTTCATGAATTAAAATCACTTGGAGCTGATTTCTTGGGGTTTTGACAGTCTTATGACCAATAACAACAACAAAAATACACATGTATTTTAAATATATGTATATGTTTTTTGCTCAGAGAACTTGTGTGGGCCAAATAAAATCACAGGGGACAAAATTCGGCATGTGAGCCGCCAGTTGGGGAACCGTATCCTACGAACTTATGTTTGTTTTCATTGGAGACTGGCAGCCCTAAATAATAAATCAATGTCTAATCCATTGATTGTCCTTTAGTCACATTTGACAATAAGGTGTAAGAAATTACAAAACTACATTTGTAACTAATACTTTGGTTGTCCTTTTGTCACAGTTGACAATAAGGTGTAAAGAAAATTACAAAACTACATTTCTAACTAATACTTGAGTAATTCTCTAACCATATACTTTTTTCTAAAGACACTGGTAGTGTCACGACTTCCACCGAAGTCGGTCCCTCTCCTTGCTCGGGCGGCGTTCCGCGGTCAACGTCTCCGGTTTTCTAGCCATCGCCGATCCACTTTTCATTTTTCCATTGTTTTTGGTTTTACACACCTGGTTTCAATCCCGCAATTACTTGTTCATTATTTAACCCTCTGTTCCCCCATGTTTGTTTGTGAGTAATTGTTTGTTTGGTAACACGGTCCGTTATTGTGGGCTCGGATTTATTGAGTTGTAATTGTTTTATTGTTGAGTAAATACGTTGATTACTCATATCTGCTGTCCTGCACCTGACTCAGCTACTCACAGGATCTTTTACAGAATTACTCACCTGCACTATGGAGTCAGCAGGAGCAGACGCCCTCCCTGTGGCGATAGAGGAACGTGTCCAGCAGCACGCAACCATGTTACAACATCTGGGCACCGCCATGGATCGCGTGCTGCAGACGATGGACTGAATGGAGAGAGAAAGAGGTCTTCCAGCGCCTCGACGAGCCCCACTACAGCAGGTCCCACTGTACACCCCTCCTTCACTATCGTGTCATCCCAGGTGAGTCGGCACCAGGCTCACCCAGAGCCCCCTGTTGCTCACATGCATGTGTTTATTACATTTCCTGAGTTCTCCCCGCATTCCCAGCATAAGGCGCTCGTAGATTCAGGTGCAGATGGGAATTTTATTGACCGTTTTGGGATCCCCATTGTTCCTGTGGATATGCCCTTCCCTGTGCACGCCCTAGACAGTCGACCCGTAGGGTCAGGGCTGATTAGGGAGGCCACCGCTCCACTAGGCATGGTTACGCAGGAGGGTCACAGGGAGAGAGTCAGTCTCTTCCTTATTGATTCTCATGCGTTTCCCGTGGTGCTGGGCCTACCCTGGTTGGCCTGTCATGACCCCACTATTTCGTGGCAACAAAGGGCTCTCAATTGGTGGTCACGAAAGTGCTCAGGGAGGTGTGTAGGGGTTTCCATCGGTGTGACTACGGTGGAAAGTCCAGACTAGGTTTCCACCGTGCGCATCCCCTCAGAAAATGCAGATTTGGCTCTCGCCTTCTGTAAGAAGAGGGTCGACTAAATTACCACCCCATCGACAGGGGGATGGTACGATAAATCTCCTGGTAGACGCAGCACTTCCCAGGAGTCACGTGTATCCTCTGTCCCAGGAAGAGACGGCGGCTTTGGAAACATATGTCTCCGAATCCCTGGGGCAGGGATACATTCGGCCCTCCACCACCTGCCTCCTCGAGTTTCTTTTTTGTGAAGAAGAAGGATGGAGGTCTGCGCCCGTGTATTGACTATCGGGGTATCAATCAGATCACTGTGAGGTACAGCTACCCACTGCCTCTCATAGCCAGTGCGATCGAGTCAATGCACGGGGCGCGCTTCTTCACAAAATTGGATCTCAGGATCCTGGTGCGTATCCGGGAGAGGGACGAGTGGAAGATTACATTTAGTACCACCTCAGGGCACTATGCGTAACTCGTCATGCCGTATGGGTTGATGAATGCTCCATCAGTCTTCCAGGCCTTTGTTGACAAGATTTTCCGGGACCTGCACGGGCAGGGTGTAGTGGTGTATATCGACGACATTCTGATATACTCCGCTACATGCGCCGAGCATGTGTTCCTGATGCACAGGGTGCTTGGTCGACTGTTGGAGCATGACCTGTACGTCAAGGCTGAGAAATGTCTGTTCTTCCAACAGTCCGTCTCCTTCCTAGGGTACCGCATTTCCAGGTCAGGGGTGGAGATGGAGAGTGACCGCATTTCAGCCGTGCGTAATTGGCCGACTCCCACCACGGTAAAGGAAGTGCAGCGGCTCCTAGGGTTTGCCAACTACTACCGGAGGTTTATCCGGGGCTTTGGTCAGGTAGCGGCTCCCATTACTTCACTGCTGAAGGGGGGACCGGGTGCGACTGCAGTGGTCGACTGAGGCGGACAGGGCTTTTGGTCACCTGAAGGCTCTGTTTACCTCGGCTCCCGTGCTGGCTCACCCGGATCCCTCTTTGGCGTTCATAGTGGAGGTGGACATGTCCGAGGCTGGGATAGGAGCCGTGCTCTCTCAGCGCTCGGGTACGCCACCGAAGCTCCGCCCCTGTGCCTTCTTTTCGAAGAAGCTCAGCCCGGCGGAGCTAAACTATGATGAGGGGGACCGGGAGCTGTTGGCTGTCGTCAAGGCTCTGACATTGGCTTGAGGGGGCTAAACATCCTTTTCTCATCTGGACTGACCACCGCAATCTGGAGTACATCCGGGCAGCGAGGAGACTGAACCCTCGCCAGGCAAGGTGGGCCATGTTCTTTACCCGTTTTGTGTTCACCCTGTCCTACCGACCAGGTTCCCAGAACGCTAAGGCAGACGCACTGTCCCGGATGTATGACACAGAGGAGCGGTCCATGGATCACACTCCCATACTCCCGGCCTCTTGCCTGGTGGCACCGGTAGTGTGGGAGCTGGACGCGGACATTGAGCGGGTGTTACGTACAGAGCCCACTCCTTCTCAGTGTCCAGCTGGGCGTCTGTACGTTCTGTCTGCTGTCCGCGACCGGTTGATCTATTGGGCCCACACGTCACCCTCCTCTGGTCATCCTGGCATTGGTCGGACAGTGCGCTGTCTTAGTGGGAAGTACTGGTGGTCCACCTTGGCCAAGGACGTGAGGGTTTATGTTTCCTCCTGCTTGGTGTGCGCCCAGTGTAAGGCTCCTAGACACCTGCCCAGAGGAAGTTACCTGTTCCACAACGGCCATGGTTGCACCTGTCGGTGGACTTTCTGACTGATCTTCCTCCCTCACAGGCAACACCACGATCCTGGTCGTTGTGGATCGGTTTTCTAAGTCCTGCCGTCTCCTCCCTTTCCCCGGTCTCCCTACGGCCCTACAGACTGCGGAGGCCCTGTTCACACACGTCTTCCGGCACTACGAGGTGCCTGAGGACATTGTCTCTGATCGGGGTCCCCAGTTCACGTCCAGGTTCTGGAGGGTGTCTATGGAATGTCTGGGGTTCTCGGTCAGCCTCACCTCAGGTTTTCACCCCGAGAGTAACGGGCAGGTGGCGAGAGTAAACCAGGATGTGGGTTGGTTTCTGCAGTCATATCGCCAGAACCGGCCGGGGGAGTGGGCGGCGTTCATCCCATGGGCAGAGATGGCCCAAAACTCACTCTGCCACTCCTCCACCAACCTCTCTCCCTTCCAGTGCGTACTGCGGTATCAGCCGGTTCTGGCACCTTGGCATCAGAGCCAGATCAAGGCTCCTGCAGTGGACGAATGGTTTAAGCGCTCGGAGGAGACATGGGACGCCGCTCATGTGCACTTGCAACGGGCCGTGAGGCATCAGAAGGCGACCGACACCGCAGTGAGGCCCCAGTGTTCGCACTGGGGGACCAGGTCTGGCTCTCGACCCAAAACCTGCCCCTCCACCTGCGCTTCCACCTGCTCTGCCGGAAGCTGGGTTTGCGGTTTGTGGGGCCATTCAAAGTCCTGAGGAGACTGAACGAGGTTTGCTACAGGTTACAGCTTTCCCCAGATTACCGTATTAATCCCTCGTTCCATGTGTCTCTCCTCAGGCCGGTGGTGGCTGGTCCACTCCAGGAGTCTGAGGTGCGGGGAGGTTCCTCCGCCCCCTCTGGACATCGAGGGGACCCCAGCATATGCTGTTCGAGCCATCCTGGACTCGAGGCGTCGGAGGAGGGGACTTCAGTACCTCGTGGAGTGGGAGGGGTATGGTCCGGAGGAGAGATGCTGGGTGCCGGTGGAGGACATTCTGGACCCTTCATTGCTGCGGGAGTTCCACCGTCTCCATCCGGATCGCCCTGTGCCTCGTCGTCCCCGAGGCCAGTGTCGGCGCGCTGCTGGAGCCGCACGTCAAGGGGGGGGGGGTACTGTCACAACTTCCGCCGAAGTCGGTCCCTCTCCTTGTTCGGGCGGCGTTCGGTGGTTGACGTCACCGGTTTTCTAGCTATCGCCGATCCAGTTTTAATTTTCCATTGGTTTTGTCCTTGTTTTACACACCTGATTTCAATCCCACAATTACTTGTTCGTTATTTAACCCTCTGTTCCCCCATGTTTGTTTGTGAGTGATTGTTTATTGTATTGCGGTCCGTATTTGTGGGCTTGGCAATAATTTGACGTGTATTGTTATTCTATTTGAGTAAATTGCTATTAGTACTCATATCTGCTGTCCTGCGCCTGACTCCTCTACACCAGCTACACACAGACGCATTTACAACATTTAACAGTGATAGTGGTCTAGAAGATCCAGAAACCTGCTCAGCCTCCTCCTGCTTACAGAAAAACAATTTGTATCCATTTGTAAAGTCTGTGGATGTTAGCTATTCCTAAAATACTCATATAACATCACAATAAATGTGTTAATAATTTTAAAATAATTTTATTGAAATGTCAACAAGACTCATTTATTGATTATAAACTGAAGTTTATAAAATTTTATCCACTAAATATAAACTTTTATAACATTATTTGTACATTATCTATCACATAAGAATAGTGTTAATATTGAAAATGATGTATGACAGAAATCAGATTAAATAATATCTTGTCTATGCCATACTTCAGAGTAGTGACATATAGCAGGACACTCACACTACTCACTACCTTCAGTTACCTTGTTACCAAAACCTCCAATCATCAGTGAATCTTCTGACCAGCATGTAAAATAACATATAAATAATATATATATATATATATATAAATAATACCCTATCCAGCACAGTGTCCAATCTAGCAACAAGACCCTCCCTCTTTCAATTGGCTATCGAGCAGTCACTTCATTTGCATAAAGTTGAAAACTTCCTGATCTTTGGCCATAACTCTCTAGTCGCCAACGGTTAAATTACTGAATGTGTCCACCTATTAAAAATTACGGATTTCTGGTAGGTTAGTTACTGAAAGTAGTGAGTAGTATCAGCGAGCCGTATAGCAAGTCACCTCTTAGTCAGAGACCTCTGATACAGAGTTTCCCAGCCCTGTGGAGGTAGAGGGGCTGCACAAACCCAGTCACCACAACAATGATGAGAGACACAATCAAAGCCTGATGTAATCTGGATTCGAACTTCCTGTGAAGAGCTGCTACCATTAGAATTGGGAGGCAGTTCACCTACGTAGCTGTTAGAATGATCAAAATTATATTAAATGCCATAATCTTCATGTTGTTTGTCCCCTCACTCTCACCTTCCCCCCGATGCAGGGTGTTTCAGAGCCCAGAGAACTGAGAGGCAGCAGAATGACATCACTAATAAAATCACCATGTCAGCGCTCATGGTCAGTCTAAAGTAGGGAGCAAACAAACCTATGAAAAATGTGTCCAAACAGAACCTGATCACAACTAACCAGACTAAACCAGTGATTCAGACCCTGTATCTGAGGGGTCTGTACTTCAGGTAGACCACAGGGTGGACCACTGCCAGGTAGCGCTCCACACAGACACAGCATTGGAACAGGGGCTAAGCAGCAATCAAGAAACCAGAGAAAAAAGCAAAAACTCATCAAACAAAAGATGTCAAGCAGGCAGACAATCATTTCAGACATGGTCAGGTTGAGAGCGAAGAATTCTGAGGCCATTGTCCCTCCAGTTCCTGTAACTATCAGCCATAGGACGTAGACATTGGTGGGAAAACTCAGGATGAGGTTGATTGAATGGGACACAACGAATAAGTTTTATGGTTGAGATGTAGGGCCGGTGTTGTTGACCACAGAGGGGAAATAAGAATCCCCCTTCAGAAGTGTTAATCTCCTCTCTGGAAGCTGCTTCTGTGGGTACAGATGGAGGAGTGAACAGTTGAGTCCTGGAATGCATCTCAAATGTCACCCTTTTCCCTATATAGTCCACTACTTTTGACCAGAGTCCTGTGTACTATATCGGGAGTAGGGTGGCATTTGGGACACATCCTGGTGTTGGGAGAAGAGAGACACGATCAGATCAGAAACACACAAATACATCAAGAGAAGATGGTCATCAAGTTGTCACCTGAAACACCTCCTTTACTCCAACTATATTATCAAAGACACGACAGACAAATACATGGATATAATGTCACACTGTAGTCAACATGAATGTTCCAATATTCAGATTTAAGGCTGAAATTCCATTTTTGCATCTTCCTATGAAGTTTGAGATTTGTTGGTATTTTGGTCCATTATATTAGTATTTTCAAAAAGTAAGAAGAAACCCCCACACTGCTCTTGCTAGTATCACTGCTCTTTAATAAGCTTTACGTATCGGCCTCAGTAAACATAAACATGTCAATCTTGATAAAAAGGTATATTTTCATTAGTTTATCATACCAGTGTCGTAATAATTTCATGAATATGAACCATTTTAAAATGGACATACATCCATAATTCCAAAGAATGTAACAAACGTGACTATATTGTATGTAGTAACTTTGTTTGATGAGATGGCGATTGGGTGTAAAAATGTGTTTGGCGTGTCGTAGTCTAGATTCAGTCGACATGTTTTTAACTGCCATTTCCCGAAAGTCAAACTCTTCCCACACGCCAAGTCACTTTTCTCAGTTGCAGAAGCATCTGCATAAACCACATTGTCTGTGGCTATCCTTCAATATATTCCAGAGACTTGTCCAGAAGGATTTATTGATATGTTGTAAGAAGTTTATTCTGTAAAAACTTTTTTTTGAAAAGTTTGTCAAAAAGGCATTCTTTAGCATTTTACAGACAGAAAGAAGAAAATTTATTCATAGACAGTCTGCTCTGAGTAATTCCTGTCCACAAGTATCTTAACAATATGAAACCAAAATATTAAGTCTGAGTATTATAAGTATTATATTTTTGTCTACATTCAACTGGTAAAAGTTGCTTGTGATGTGATTAAGGGGAGATAAAATCCTTGACAATATATTTTCCTACATTTGATGTTTTTATTCAATTGGGATTTAAATTCAAATTGTATAGTAAAAAAAAAAGTTTGGGTGACCTGCATTGATGCAGCGTTCCTGTCCCCTGGGGTGTGTTGTGGTTGTGCCTGTCACAGACAGGCTACCCGACCCTTCCCTGCCCCACCTGTGTGTTACGTCACACTGATGATGTAATCAAGGTGCGTCCAAAATGGCACCACATTCCCTCTATAGTGCACATCTTTTGACCAGAGCCCTTTATTTGGTATAGGGTGCCATTTCTGACACAGACCAGAGCATCAACAAGAGGAGTGTCTGCCAACCCTGCCTGCACTTGTACATCATATTTCCCTTGACCTGACATGCAAATAGCCTGTTTACTCTGACTGGACTCAAACTCATCTACGAGTCCCAAATGAACATGCAAAGACCGCTAATAGTCTTAAAAAGGAATTCTGCTCTACAAAAAGTAAAAGACATGAGTAGTTCAACACAAGCATTTATTGAACATGAAGGATTACATTTTTTTTAGAAATAATAAATTTGGGTCCTCTAGTCCCATCTCACTATTAAATACAAACACAAAGATGCAATGTAAAGCACTAGCAAGAAGATTGATAAGTAGTCTTCCCAGATAAGAGGGAATGAATCTAACCTTGGGATGCAAAATTCTGTTATTCCCTCCTGATTACGGGAATCTTCTGACCAGGATTTCTGGAGAACCTTTTAGGTCAAGTTACCAGAATATTGCAAACCTAAACACATACATATTTTTGCCAGCGCATCGACAACTACCAACCTCTACAAGCTATCACATAACAATAACAGTTGTAAACAGGTTACAATTGGCCCTCTGTATCAGATGAAACTGGGAATATAAACTCTCCCTCAGAGACCTTTGATGAAGGGCAGTTTCCCAGCCCTGTGGAGGTAGAGGAGGGGCTGCACAAACCCACTGACCACACTGATGAAGAGACACACATGTGTGACATAAATTAACTGCTGCAAATCAAAGATTCCATTAAAAGGTAAAACCACTACCCATGGAAGGTAGTTTGCCATCATAGACACCAAGACAATCAAAATGATCTTAAATGCCCTCATCTTCATGTTATTTGTCCCCTCCCTCTCTCTCTCCCCTTCCCCTGGCCCAGGCTGTTTCAGAGCCCTGAGAACTGAGAAGCAGCAGAATAATATAAATGAAATTAAGACAAGAACATCAGCCAAATACACATATACGAGAATTTGGTGATCATTTACAAGCATAGAAATAAAACAGAACCCAATCACAACCAGCCAAACCAATCCAGAACACCACACCTTGTGTCTCAGGGGTCTGTAGTTCAGGAAGACCACAGGGTGGACAACTGCAAGGTAGCGCTCAAAACATATACAGCACTGGAACAGGGAGCGGCCGTGGAACATAAAACCACTAAAGAATGTAATTAGAGCTAGGAGAGGAGGAATAGGTAGGTGTATGTAGACAAAGACAAAGACAGCACACAGGCAGAAGAGGATCTCAGATACAGCCAAGTTGAGAGCGAAGAACTCTGAGGCCACCGTCCCTCCAGCTCCGGTCAGTATCAGCCACAGGACATAGCCATTGGTGGGGAGACTCAGGATGAGGTTGACTGCATAGCAGGCAGTGGTGACAGCGAAATCAAATTCCAGATAGGCAGAGAGGTCAGAGGAATGGTTGGAGGAGCTCATTTTTTTATAGAAACCTCAGTTTGGAAGTTCCAATGATCACTGCAGCAGAGAGAAAGAGAGGGAGAAAGGGAGAGACAGACAGACGTGACAAGAACATCACTATGTTAACACTTCATGTCAAAGACACTTAACTCAGTTACACTGCTAATCTCAGAGATCAAATAACGTCAACCAACCTGAACTCTGATTGGTGGGTCGTCTCTTCAGGGTCTTTTTACGACTGTGTCTCTCCTTAGAACTGAACTAGGCTAAATCAATTGGCTAAATCAAATACCTGCCAGCACACCTGTGTGGCATATCACATTGCCAACCTCTTTAGCTACACCCAAGGACCTCATGCCATGCAAATATTATACTCAGTGTGACAGGAACCACACCTATGAATATGATTGATCAGGTTGTGTTGCTGTTGCTATTGTAGGCCTACTTACTGCATGCTATCCAAATATAATACATTTTCTTGACATGCTAGCAGAAACAGACATTTTAATTATGTTGTACACAAGGCTTTCTGTAGTTATCGAATTCTATGGAGACCAAAATGTGTATGCAAAGGTTAGTGAAGTGTCCTCTGTGTCACGACTTCCGCCGAAGTCGGTTCCTCTCCCTGTTCGGGCGGCGTTCGGCGGTCGACATCCCCAGTCTACTAGCCATCGCCAATCCACTTTTCATTTTCCATTTGTTTTGTCTGGTTTTCACACACACCTGGTTTTAATTTTTATTTAACCCTCTGGTTCCCCCATGTCTGTGTGGGGAATTGTTTCATGCATGTTGGTTTACGCCGGGTTGTATGTTTCACCCCTGCCTTTTGTTGGCTGGTATTTGTGCGGTTTATTGTACTTTTCGTACTGCCAAACTTGTTTTGGGCATTTGTTTTATTTAACGTTGTTGCGTTATGTATTCTGCCTAGTAAAGTGCTTAGTCCACTCATCTCTGCTCTCCTGTGCCTGACTTCTTCACACTAGCTACACCCACCGTTTGACAAAATTCCCCACCTTGTCAATGGAGTCAGCAGGAGCAGGTGCCCCTTGTATTGGGGTTGAGGAGCGCGTCCGGGAGCCCGTGGCGATGCTCCACCAGGGTTTCCTCCTACAGTTGGAGCTCTACCTGGCAACCGTCCACCCGGCTCCGTCGGGCCGTGAGAAGGTGTCCGCCCTCGTCTCGTGCCTCTCAGGGAAAGCCCTGGAGTGGGCCAACTCCATGTGGGTAGAAGGATATACGGCGCTGGACCACTTCGAGGCTTTCACAGTCTTCGACCACCCGCCCGAGGGTGGCGGGTGAACGTCTTTTCCACCTGAGGCAGGGGACGAGGAGCGCACAGGAGTTCGCACTGGACTTCCGGACCCTGGCCGCCGGACCCTGGCCGCACAGGAGTTCACACGCCTTCTAACATACACACGCCTTCTAACATACAAACGCATTCTAACATACACACGCATTCTAACATACACACGCCTTCTAACATATACTCGCCTTCTAACATACACACGTCTTCTCCCCATACTGTTATTTATTTTTGCTCCTGAGCACCCCAGTATCTCTACTTGCACATTCATCTTCTGCACATCTATCACTCCAGTGTTTAATTGATGAATTGTAATTATTTCGCCACAATTTCACCTATTTATTGCCTTACCTGCCTTATCTTACCTCTTTTGCACACACTGTATATAGACTTTTTCTATTGTGTTATTGACTGTATGTTTGTTTATTCCATGTGTAACTCTGTGTTGTTGTTTGTTTCGCACTGCTTTTCTTTATCTTGGCCAGGTTGCAGTTTGTTTTCTTGTTCTCAACTAGCCTATCTGGTTAAATAAAAGTGAAATATTTTTTTTTATGTGAAATAGACATATGCAGTACACTAACTACACACTTTTTTGTATTGTATATTTCAATTTATTAACCTGAATTCCTTACCACCCAAATAAATGTATCTCTACCAAAACATAGTGAACAAGTTGCAACAAATGGAGAACCATGCAGAGTAGTGATCATTTAAATCACCTTCTATTACAGATTCATTTTAGACATTTGCCTCTCTACACCAAATTAATTGAAACGCCCGGTCATGGCATTCAGCCAACGTTTGGACCTCTTCCATTAGGCCATGAAGCAATTCCTCATGCCTACCGATGGTGGCTCCTTGGGAAGAGATGGCCCGGGTCTGCTGGGTCAGTCATGGCCAATTTGTGTTATCATTTTTCAGGTAAGACACAGATGCAGACAACGTTGAAGTAACAACAATTTATTAATCTGACAGGGGCAGGCAAAAGACAGGTCAAGGGTAGGCAGAGGTCAGTAATCCAGATAGGTGGGGCAAAGGTACAGGATGGCAGGCAGGCTCAGGGTCAGGGCAGGCAGAATGGTCAACACTGGGGAAACAAGAAAACAGGAAACAATCGAGAGACAGGAGCAGAGGGAAAACCGCTGGTAGGCTTGAAGAAACAAAACGAACTGGCAACAGACAAACAGAGAACATGGGTATAAATACACAGGGGATAATGGGGAAGATGGGCGACACCTGGACGGGGGATAGAGACAATCACAAAGACAGGCGAGACAGATCATGGTGTGACAGATTAACCTTGTTTGGTCAGCATTTACAAGCAGTTTACAATCTAGCTGCAGTTGTAAAGGATTTTTAGATCTACATTTAACAGTGATAGTGGTCTAGAAGATCCAGAAACTTGCTCAGCCTCCTCGTGCTTACAGAAATACAATTTGTAGCCAATTGTAAAGTCTGTGGATGTTAGCCATTCCTAAGAGACTCATATAACATCACAATAAAGGTCAACAGGGCTAACTTATTGGTTATAAACTGAAGTTTATAACATGTTATTTTCATTATATCCACTACTTATAAACTTTTTTTTATTTTTATTATTTGTACATTTTTATCACATACGTAAGTATAGTTTCATATTACAAGTTAGGTATGAAAGAAATCAGATTAAGTCTCACTAATGCCATACTTCAGAGCAGTGACATATAACAGGACACTCACACTACTCACTACCTTCAGCTACCTTGTTGCCAAGACATCCCCTCAGAGGTTTATCTTCTGAACAACATGTTGGTTGTTAGCCTATCCAGCACAGTGTCAAAGCTAGCTAGCAAGACCCTCCCTCCTCTAATTGGCTATCACGCAGTCGCATCACTGATCGTTTGCATAAAGTTGGAAAGTTCCAAGGATCAACCCCTTTTTTTCAAATTTCACCTAAAATGACATACCCAAATCTAACTGCCTGTAGCTCAGGACCTGAAGCAAGGATATGCATATTCTTGATACAATTTGAAAGGGAAAACTTTGAAGTTTGTGGAAATGTGAAATTAATGTAGGAGAATATAACACATTAGATCTGGTAAAAGACAATATAAAAAAAACGTTGTACCATCATTTTTGAAGTGCAAGAGAAAGGCCATAATGAATTATTCTAGCCTATGCTCAAGTGAGACTTTGGCCACTAGATGGCAGCAGTGTAAGTGCAAAGTTTTAGACTGATCCAATGAACTATTGCATATCTATTCAAAATGTTGTATCAAGACTTCTCAAATGTGCCTCATTGGTTTATTCATACATTTTCAAGTTCATAACTGTGCACTCTCCTCAAATAATAGCATGGTATTCTTTCACTGTAATAGCTACTGTAAATTGGACAGTGCAGTTATATTAACACAAATTTAAGTTTTCTGTCAATATCAGATATGTCTATGTCCTGGGATTTGTTTTTGTTTCTTTCCACCCTCGGGCGGGTGGTCGAAGACTGTGAAAGCCTCGAAGTGGTCCAGCGCCGTACCCAACAGCGCTCCTCTGGGCCGTACCCCTGGCAGGGCACCAGGTACTGACGCCGACCCCACAATGTTGGGAGTCAAGTAGGGACCTGACGGCATAGGCAGGGGTCCCATCGATGCCCAGGGGAGACGGAGGGTTGTCGCGGGGGACGGCAACAGCCAGGGGACCAGGAACCACTAGCCTGAGGAGGGAAACATGAAAACAGGGTGAGATCCGGTAGTTGGTGGGGAGTTGTAAATAGTAAATTACCTTGTTGACCCTCCGGAGGACCTTGAAGGTGCCCACAAACTGAGGGCTCAGCTTCCGGCAGGGAAGATGGAGCAGAATGTTACTTGTGGAGAGCCAGACGCAATCGCCAGGATGGAACACGGGAGCCTCACTGCGGGTGCGGTCCACCTGATCCTACTGAAGGTGGAATAACAGTCATGAAATCGTCAGAGATCAGTTTTTATTGTCCCGTTGGTAAGATATACATGTTTTCAGTTCTCCCATTTATTTTTCAGTGATTAAACGTTAGCTAGCAGAACGGAAGGCAAGGGCAGATTAGCCACTTGTTGCCTGATCCTCGCAAGGCACCCTGACCTTTTGCCTCGAAATCTCTGTTTCCTTCTCTGGCGAATCACGGGGATCGGGGCCTGGTCAGGTGTCTGCAGTATATCCCTCGCGTCCGACTCATTGAAGAAGAACTCCTCGTACAATTTGAGGTGAGTAATCCCAGTTCTGATGTCCAGAAGCTCTTTTCTGTCATAAGAGACGGTAGCAGCAACATTATGTACAAAACAAGTTACGAATAACACCAAAAAAATATATAAATAGCATGATTGGTTGAGAGCCGATAAGACGGCAGCCCTACCCTCCGGCGCCATCGTAATAATGAAACTACTCTCATGCTGTGCTACGATTTAGGGATTGGAGGCATGTGCTTTGTCAGTGGCTATGATGTAGGGTTCAGACAGGAGTTGATGGACAGCCGTAAGAGCGAATGAAATGGTAGGATTGACATCGCAGCTTCAAGTGGTTTCATATTTCACATTCTATGTCCCACAGGTGCAAAAAATATACTACTGTGTCCGTGGGAACTAGGACCATTTTGCTCTATGGTGTCCACAGATCGATTTTTAAGCAAAAAGGATTGATCAGAACTGGTACCGAACCATGCAGACCCCCTAAACAAAGGACTTCACAACTAAGAGGTTTTGATTGCCCATTTCATATAGAATGTAACAAAAAGGACTATATGTAGTAACTTACTTTGAAGAGATGGCGATTGGGTCAAAAAGGGTGTCTGGCGTTTGATAGTCTACATTTCAGTGTACTTCTGTGTTGTTATCTTTCGATTTATTCTATATGGATTTATTGATATGTTGTAAATGTTTTGTTCTAATTAAAATGTTATTCAGAAAAATTTGTCAACAAGGCAATCTTTAGTATTTTACAAAAATATAAAATCCAAAATCTGCTCGGAGAAAGTTCTGTACTGAAGTGTCATAATAAAAGGAAACCAAAATATTAAGGCTGAATTAATACATCATCACCTAAGTTGCGCATTTTAATATAATATAATATAAAAAAAAAAACATTTATACACACAATTATTATATTTGTGTCTACAGACAGACAACTGGTTAAAGTGTATTGTTTTTTGATTAAGGGGGAAAACGTTGGGCATCAAAATCTCTGCTCTACCCAACCCTTCTCTACTCCCCCTGTGTGTTTCGTCACACTGATGATTTAATCAAGTGCGTCCAAAATGGCACCCCATTCCCTATATAGTGCACTTCTTTTGAACAGAGCCCTTTATAGAGTATAGGGAGCAATTTAGGATGCAGGCAAAGAGCACAAACAAGAGGAGTGTCTGCCCCACTGCCTGCCTGCCTGCACTCATGTGGAGTATATCATATTTCCCTTGACCTGACATGGAAATAGCCTGTTTACTCCAACTGTACACAAACCCATCTAAGAGACCCAAATGTGTATGCATAGATCACTAATAGTTTTATAAAGTTTTCAGACTTAATGATTGCCAGATTGTTTCTCCTCTACAAAAAGTAAAAGACATGAATACTTAAAAAATTTGATTTGATTGTGACAGGCTTTTATTGAATATGAAGAATTAAAAAAGAAAGATTATTTTCTTTTTTACATTTGAAAAAATGTGGGTCTTATTGTCCCATCTCACAATTAAATACAGACATGAAGATGCAATGTGAAGAACTAGCAAGAAGATTGATAGGTACAATTTCCAGATAAGACTGAATGTTGCCAAATTCTGGATATCCTAATTATACGAAACCGACAACTGGAAACATCCAACCATTTTTTGTGAAGTTCCGGGAATATTGCAACCCTAATCAAAACACATATATATTGTCTACAACTTTAACTACCAACCTCTTTACAAATTATCACCTAACAGTTATAAACAAACAGGCTACAATTAGCCCTCTGTATCAGGTGAAACTGGGGGTGTCAACTCTCCCTCAGAGACCTTTGATGAAGGGCAGTTTCCCAGCCCTGTGGAGGTAGAGGAGGGGCTGCACAAACCCACTGACCACACTGATGAAGAGACACACATATGTGGCATAAATGAATTGCCCAGAATCTAAGATTCCATTAAAAGGTAAAACCACTATCCATGGAAGGTAGTTCATCATCATAGACACCATGATAATCAAAATGATCTTAAACGCTCTCATCTTCATGTTATTTGTCCCCTCTCTCTCTCTCTCCACTTCCCCTGGCCCAGGCTGTTTCAGAGCCCTGAGAACTGAGAGGCAGCAGAATAACATCAATGAAAAAAAGACCAGAACTTCACCCAAAGACAGATAATACATGACAATTTGGTGTTCTTTTACAAGCATAGAAATAAAACAGAACCCAATCACAACCAGCCAAACCAATCCAGAACACCACACCTTGTGTCTCAGGGGTCTGAACTTCAGGAAGACCACAGGGTGGACCACTGCCAGGTAGCGCTCAAAACATATACAGCACTGGAACAGAGGGCGGCCTGGGAGTAGAAAACCATTAAAGAATTCTGCTAGAACTAGTAGAGGAGGAATAGGGAGGTGTATGTAGACAAAGACAAAGACAGCACACAGGCAGTAGAGGAGCTCAGATACAGCCAAGTTGAGAGTGAAGAACTCTGAGGACATCGTCCCTCCGGCTCCAGTCATTATCAACCACAGGATGTAGCCATTGGTGGGTAGACTCAGGATGAGGTTGACTGCATAGCAGGGAATTGTGAAAGCATAATCAGGCTCCAGATAGCCAGAGAGGACAGAAGAATGGTTGGAGGAGTTCATGTTTTTTCAGTTTGGAAGTACCGGCTTTAACATTCCAATGATCAGTGCAGAAGAGAGAGACAGAGGGAGAGAGACAGAGGGAGAGAGAGAGAGAGAGAGAGACAGAGAGAGAGAAGTGACAATAACACCACCACGTTAAGTCTTCATATCAAAGGCACATTAGAAAAACATCATTCAGAATATCAGTCAATGTCTGCATTTTCTGATGAAAATAACCTAAATTGAATTGAAAACATACAAACATTTCACTCAGTTACACTACTAATATCAGTGACTGAAAATAATCATACAACCTGAACTCTGTGATTGGTGTGTCCTCTCGTCCCGGTCTCTTTGCAACTGTGTCTCTCCTTAGAACTGAGCTAGGTACTTCTATAGGCTATATCAAATACCTGTCAACACACCTGTGTGGTATATCCCATTGCCATCCTCTGTAGCTACACCCAAGGACCACATGCCATGCAAATATCCTACTCAGTGTGCCAGGAACCCCACCTATCAATGTGATTGATGAGGATGTGTTGCTGTTGCTACTGTAGGCCTACTTGTTAAACACAGAGTTGTTTGGTGGTACTACATCCTAGCCAATAATAATATATTTTCTTGATATGCTAGAAGAAATATAAGTTATTTTTCTTATTGTATTCAATGCTTACTGTAGATACATGATTCTAAAGAGTCCAACATGTGTATGCAAAGGTCAATGAAGTGCCTCTGACATTTTCTCAGTCTTTGTTAGCTATAGCCTCCTCACATAGTAGTATTAGTGGCACTCTGCCCTATTGGTGTTAAATAATTGAATGTGATTAATTTGATTCAATACAATTTCATCTTTGAGGAATACAACACACAACCACTCGCCCACACACCCCAGTCGCTCCCGTCTGTAAACTGATGGTGCCCATCCCGTCACTTGACGGACCACACCTGACATGCAAATGTAATCTATTGGTTATGACAACACTTTAGTATGATTGATGAGAACATGCCGTGTTGTGTGGAACGTGTTAGGGATGGATATGGCCCTGAGTTATTCCTGACCAGGTCAGGTCAAATGTGTCACTTATTTAAATGATGCATGTATTATTATCTAACAAGACAGGCGTGTGTACTCAGCTTCAGCCTTTATTGGAAATAAGAAAATGGAGGGAAAATCTACAGACTAATAATTCCAGTAATATCATTTTCATAAACAATACAACCGAAAATAGATAGAATGCTATTATTAATTATGAAAAAGTAAGTTTATTGGCAAATCTATCGAACAGTCTGTTTTCAAAGTTAAAACTGAAAATGCAATGTGTATATGATATACTAGAACTACAGTCAAACCAATGGGTACATTTTCTTTTTTAGATGCCTCCATTATATGAAACAGTAAACATTTATTTTGCGATCTACAGTACATTTAACAGGGATGATGGTCTATATGATCCACAGTGTTGCTCAACCCTCTTCCTGCTTACAGAAAACCAATAGTAAAGTCTATGAACGTTTGCCGTTACTAAGAGACTCATATAACATCACAATCAGTTTAAAATAATTTAATTGAAAGGTCAACAGGATTAACTTATTAATTATAAACTATAAATTATAAATTATTTCCTTATATCCACTTCTTATCTTCTTTTTAAAATGTTATTCCTACATTATCTATTACAAAAGTATTGATTTTTCTTCTGTGACTAGTTTTGATATTGAAAATTATGATAGACAGAAATTAAACTAAATCTGAATATCTTGTCATTGCCATACTTCAGAGTAGTGACATCTATGTAACAGGACACTCCCACTACTGACTACCTTCAGCTACATGGTTTCCAAAACCTCCCCTCAGTGGTGTTCCTTCTGAACAAAATGTAAAACAAGATGTTAATTGTCAGCCTATCCAGCACAGTGTCAAAACTAGCTAGAGAGACCATCCCTGCTCTGATTGGCTATCACACGGTCACGTCGCTGATAATATGCATAAAGTTGTAATCTTCTCAACTTTGGTTGCAAGCTCTCTAGTTGCCAATGGTTAAATTACTGAATGTCTCCTAGTGTCTCGTTCCATTGAAAATGAGTGATATTGGTAGCTTAGTCACTGAAAGTAGTGAGCAGTGTAAGTGCCCCATAATAGGAAGTCAACTCTCCCTCAGAGACCTCTGATACAGGGCTGTTTCCCAGCCCTGTGGAGGTGGAGGAGGGGCTGCACAAACCCACAGATCACACTGATGGAGAAACAAATGGAACACAACCTGACCGAGGACATTGTACTAAGACCTAATTACAATCATTGTAAGGTAGTTCACCATCATAGACACCAGGATAATCCAAATGATCTTAAACACTCTCATCTTCATGTTATTTGTCTACAGTGATAAATAGCTAATGCTATGATTTGTTCCTGTTGTAATGCCACGGTAAATCATACATCAGTCAAAGGAACATACTAGCTTGGGTTCAATTCCATTTCAAATTAATCAATATCAGCAAAAAAGGACATCTTATTGAATTAACTCACTCAATATCTTATTCAACACATCTCACTGAATTATCCAGTTCAACAAATCAAGCATTTTTTCTCATTGTTTCCTACAATCAAAACCTTATAAAATGAACAAACCTGAACAGTCAGTTCTCTTCCCGTCTGAAAGTTTTGGAGGTGACGTTAGGTTGGCAAGCTGAAGACAGAGTGCAGACAACACCTTCACTCAGTCACTCACCCTGACCCACACACCTGTCACTCCCTTCTGTAAACTGTGCACTATATAGGGACTACAGTATATAGAGAATAGGATGCCATTTGGGACACAGGCCTGCCCTTGGTATTGGAAAAAAAGAGCCCGGATCAAATCAGAAACCCACAAATGCATGAAGAGAAGATGATTATCAAGGGGACAATTGAAACGCCTCCTTGGCTCTATATACTGTCAAAAACACTTCCCTGCCACACCTGTGTGTTACGTTACAGTGATGATTTCATCACTCTGCATCCAAATTGGCACCCATTCCCTATACCCTGCACTTCTTTTGACCAGATATGATATTATATAATATATATATATTAGTGATTATTAGATATATTAGTGAGTGGTGCAATTTGCAGAACAAAAAAACTATTAAAAAAAAACGGTTAAGTTTCCACTTAGGACATTTATTTACATCATAATATGTTCTAATTCTATCTAAGGCAATAACATGGTACAAAATCATTATTTATATGTGACATGGGGGATTTACACAAAAAAATAAAATTCCTGTAGCCATACTAAGACACTTTTTTTATACATGAGGTGAGGTCCTCGGGTCTGATGTAACATACACAGGTTCTTTGCATTAGAGAGTGGAGAATTTGAATTATCAGACCAGACATATACATTTTATTCACAATCTCAATTACTTACAGTGCATTCGGAAAGTATTCAGACCCCTTGACTTTTTCCACATTTTGTTACGTTACAGCCTTATTCCAAAATTTATTAAATAGCTTTTTCCCACTCATCAATCTACACACAATACCCCATAATGACAAAGTAAAAACAGGATTTTAGAATTTTTTGTAAAAAAAAATACAAGAAAAACAGAAATATTACATTTATATAAGTATTCAGACCCTTTACTCAGTACTTTGTTGAAGGCCCTTTGGCAGCGATTACAGCCTTGAGTCTTCTTAGGTACGAAGCTACAAAAGTATTTGGGGAGTTTCTACCATTCTTCTCTGCAGATCGTCTCAAGCTCTGTCAGGTTGGACGGGGGAGCGTCGCAGCACAGCTATTTTCAGGTCTCTCCAGAGATGTTCGATCGGGTTCAAGTCTGGGCTCTGGCTGGGCCACTCAAGGATATTCAGAGACTTGTCCCGAAGCCACCCCTGCGTTGTCTTGGCTGTGTGCTTAGGGTCATTGTCCTGTTAGAAGGTGAACCTTCACCCCAGTCTGAGGTCATGAGCGCTCTGGAGCGGCATTTCATCAAGGATCTCTCTGTACTTTGCTCCATTCATCTATCCCCTCAATCCTGACTAGTCTCCCAGTCCCTGCCACTGAAAAACATCCCCACAGCATGATGCTGCCACAACCATGCTTTACCGTAGGGGTGGTGCCAGGTTTCCTCCAGATGTGACTATTGGCATTCAGGGCAAAGAGTTCAATCTTGGTTTCATCAGACCAGAGAATCTTGTTTCTCATGGTCTAAGTCCTTTAGGTGGCTTTTGGAAAACTCCAAGAGGGCTATCATGTGCCTTTTACTGAGGAGTAGCTTCCATCTGGCCACTCTACCATGAAGGCCTGCTTGGTGGAGTGCTGCAGATATTGTTGTCCTTCTGGAAGGTTCTCCCATCTCCACAGAGGAAATCTGGAGCTCTGTCAGAGTGACCATCGGGTTCATGGTCACCTCCCTGACCAAGCTGGCCAGGCGGCCATCTCTAGGAAGAGTCTTGGTGGTTCCAAACTTCTTCCATTTAAGAATGATGGAGGCCACTATGTTCTTGGAGACCTTTAATGCTGCAGACATTTTTTGGTATCCTTCCCCAGATCTGTGCCTCGATACAATCCTGTCTCAAAGCTCTACGGAACAATTTATTCGACCTCATGACTTAGTTTTTGCTCTGACATGCACTGTCAACTCTGGACCTTATATAGACAGGTGTGTGCTTTTCCATATCATGCCCAAACAATAACATTTACCACAGGTGGACTCCAATAAAGAGCTCAGAATGCACCTGAGCTCAATTTTGAGTCTCAAAGCAAAGGGTCTGAATAGTTAAGGTAATAAGGTATTTATGTTGTTTATATTTAAAGAATTTGCCAAAAATTCTAAAAACCTGTTTTCGCTACTCCTAACCTGTATTGACTCCTAAACTTCATGTTTGAAAATAAAGCAGTGAATGATTTAAAAAAATTGTTTAATACTATTGTCAAATAAAATTTAATTGTATTGGTCACATATACATGGTTAGCAGATGTTAATGTGAGTGTAGCGAAATGCTTGTGCTTCTAGTTCCGACAGTGCAGTAGTATCTAACAAGTAATCTAACAATTCCACAACAACTACCTAATACACACAAATCTAAAGGAATGGAATAAGAATATGTACATATAAATATATGGATGAGCGATGGCCGAGCAGCATAGGCAAGGTGTAATAGATGGTATAAAATACAGTATATACATATGATATGAGTAATGTAAGATATGTAAACATTATTCAAGTGGCATTGTTTAAAGTGACCAGTGATCCATTTATTAAAGTGGCCAATGATTTGAGTCTCTATGTAGGCAGCAGCCTCTCTGAGCTAATGATTGCTGTTTAGCAGTCTGATGGCCTTCTTTCAATAGAACATCTTGAATTGGTATATTATTACATTGAAATATACTGATCTAATTAATAGTTTTGTTTATTTTAAGCGTCTTTATAAAAAGAAATGCTCTCCCACCAATTTGATGTCACTACCGAAACACACACATCAAAAGACTGTAGAACACGTGTCAAATTCATTCCTCGGAGGGCACAGTGTCTCCCGGTTTTCGCTCCTCCCTTGTACTTGAATAAGGAAATAAGGTTACTAATTAGTAAGGAACTCCCCTCACCTGCTTGTCTATGTCTTAATTAGAAGGATAAACCAAAACCGCGTAGACACTAGGCCTTCCATGGAATGAGTTTGACACCCCTGCTGTAGAACGAATGTGCCTTAAGCCACACCCCTAAAAATATCACCAGATGATGCGATTGCACCCCTCTCCAGTAGTCTGTCTGCAAATATTTTGGAGAAAATTAGTGAGCAAGTTTGTAAATCTTTATGCATTTTTATGTAATCATCATTACCAAACATCGAATATATCAAGAAATATGTCAACTACGGTTTTGTGACTCAAATATATGTTTGCTGGGATGTACATATGTCCAAATTAAAGTTAGCCAGCCATATGTTAGCTATGGAGAGTCCAAAATATGTCAAAATTGTCCAAACAAAAAAGGTCACAACCGAAACAATTGAGACCATAGAGATATATACAGGTCTCATCTTTGTATCTGTGCCATTATGGAGTCTATGACAGCACAGGAATTTCAAGTATAGACTCTCCCTCTCTCTCCATTCAGATCGCAGTTTGTTAGTCCAACGAGATGAAGTTTGTTAAGGCACTCGAGTCCCCTCTTGGGAGAGTTAAAGACTCAGTGGTTCGTTGTTAGAGAGCAGAGATGTGGGTTCCTCTCAGGTGATTCTTCTGTTTGAGTAGGATGGTGCAAGTCAAAGTTGCTTAGGTTTCTCGCTGTGATGTTTTGGTTTCCAAGGAGATGGGTTCACTCTGTTGGCCTCGCCATGTGGTACCTGATTTAATTCATGTTTAATAAGTCCTCTAATTTATAGGGAGACTCAGAGAAGGCTGGATCTAACGGCCGGACACTGTCATCGGGAATGCCCTGTTGATCCGGGGGGGAGGACATTTAATGCTCATTTGAGATAAACATGAGAAGTGTGTTCACAGAATGTACAAATTAGTTTTAAATCAGAAAAACAACCTCTAAGATGAAATTCATAGTCTATGGAGCACAAATATGACGTGATACAATACAGACATTTTATGTTACAGCAAATTCTACATTATACCTTTTAATAACATGGGGAAAAGAAAGGAAAAGTTTCACAATATATATTCAGATTATATCAACATGTCATGAGTCCAACAGTTTTAACCTTTTCACGTGTGAGTTCCAAACATCTCGAACGGTCGTCCCCAGTGTGAGTTTTTTTTTATGTGCGTGATGTAAATGCACTCATGGTTCCAAAATGTGATTGTTACACAACAGGACAGTCAACCTACACTGCCCTCAAACCAAGCCACACTGCCTGTTAATTATCTATAAGCTAATTTCAAATTATTAAAATAACAAGTTTTATTTTCTAACAATGGTTTGACTAGGTGTGTTCCGCCTCCACATTAATTCACATAGAAGTAGCCCATTTCAATGCTGTGGACAATTTACCTTTGAGGCATTGCTGAGCAGGACAAACTTTTCTCTTGATGAGAGCCCAAGCATGAACTTTTTCCTCCCGGGCACATTTTCCGACTGGAGACCACATTGCCTTCACTACTTATAAGAACTTTGGACGTGTGCTTTCCTATCAAAGAAAGTGCCTTATTACACTATCATTACAGTTTCATACATTTACGTGACACCCAGAATGAATTGTAAAATGTCAACAAACATGGCGCCACACATTGCTGGAAAATAGCTTAGCATTAGCTCAACATAATCAGTACAAATCAGTACAAAAAAGTATTTTACACAGCATCGAATAGACCTCACAATACGTAACTTTTCAGTGAAGTCAGGAACCAATATACACAGTCAGTTAGGAAAGCAAAGGCTAGCTTTTTCAAACAGAAATGTGCATCCTGTAGCATTAATTCCAAAAAGTTTCGGGACACTGTAAAGTCCATGGAGAATAAGAGCACCTCCTCCCACCTGCCCACTACACTGAGTCTAGGAAACACTGTCATCACCGATAAATCTACGATAAACAAGAATTTCAATAAGCGTTTTCCAAGAGTGGCCATGCTTTCCACCTGTCTACCCCTGCCCCGGGCCAACAGCTCCTGCACCCCGCATCAACTTGCCCCCCCACACACACACACACACACACACACACACTTCTCCTTCACCCAAATCCAGATAGCTGATGTTCTGAAAGAGCTGCAAAATCTCAACCCCTACAAATCAGCTGGACTAGACAATCTGGATCCTGTCTTTCTAAAATTATCCGCACAATTGTTGCAACCCCTATTACTAGCCTGTTCAAACCTCTCTTTCGTATCGTCTGAGATCCCTGAAGAATGGAAAGCTGTCGTGGTCATCCCCTCTTCAAAGGGGGAGACACTCTAGACCCAAACTATTACAGACCTATATCCATCTTGCCCTGCCTTTTTAAAGTCTTGAAAGTTAACAAACAGATCACCCGACCATTTCAATCCCACCGCACCTTCTCCGCTATGCAATCTGGTTTCCGAGCTGGACATGGGTGCACCTCAGCCACGCTCAAGGTCCTAAATTATATCAGAACCGCCATCGATTAAGACAGTGCTGTGCAGCCATCTTCATCGACCTGGCTAAGGCTTTCGACTCTGTCAATCACCACATTCTATTCAGCAGACTCAATAGCCTTGGTTTCTCAAATGACTACCTCGCATGGTTCACCAAGTACTTCTCAGATAGAGTTCAGTGTGTCAAATTGGAGGGCCTGTTGTCCGGACCTCTGGCAGTCTCTATGGGGGTGCCACTGGGTTCAATTCTCAGGCCGACTCTTTTCTCTGTATATATCAATGATGTCGCTCTTGTTGCTGGTGATTCTCTGATGTACCTCTACGCAGATGACACCATTCTGTATACAGCTGGCCCTTCTTTGGATACTGTGTTAACAAACCTCCAAACGAGCTTCGATGCCATACAGCACTTCTTCCGTGGCCTCCAACTGCTCTTAAATGCTAGTAAAACTAAGTGCATGCTCTTCAACCGATTGCTGCCTGAACCGCCTGCCCGACTAGCATCACTACCCTGGACGGCTCTGACCTAGAATATGTGGACAACTACAAATACCTAGGTGTCTGGCTAGACTGTAAACTCTCCTTCTGACTCACATTAAGCATCTCCAATCCAAAATGAATTCTAGAATCGGCTTCCTATTTTGCAACAAGCCTCCTTCACTCATGCTGCCAAGCATACCCTCGTAAAACTGACTATCCTACCGATCCTTGACTTTGGTGATGACATTTACAAAATAGCTTCCAACACTCTACTCAGCAAATTGGATGTAGTCTACCACAGTGCCATCCGTTTTGTCACCAAAGCCCCATATACTACCTACCACTGCGACCTGTATGCTCTCGTTTGTTGGCCCTCGCTACATATTCGTCGCCAAACCCACTGGATCCAGGTCATCTAGAAGTCCTTGTTAGGTAAAGCCCCGCCTTATCTCAGTTCACTGGTCACCATAGCAACACCCACCCATAGCACGCGCTCCAGCAGGTATATTTCACTGGTCATCCCCAATACCAACACCTCATTTGGCCGCCTCTCCTTCCAGGTCTCTGCTGCCAATGACTGGAACGAATTGCAAAAATCACTTGTGCTGGAGACTTATATCTCCCTCACTAACTTTAAGCATCAGCTGTCAGAGCAGCTTACTGATCATTGCACTTGTACACAGCCCATCTGTAATTAGCCCACCCAACTACCTCATCCCCATATTTTTTATATATTTTTTTGCACATCTATCACTTTGTAATTAAATTGTAATTATTTCTAAATTGTAATTATTTCGCCACTATGGCCTTTTAATTTCCTTAACTCCCTAATCTTACTACAACTGCACACACTGTATATAGATTTTTATACTGTGTTATTGACTATACGTTTGTTTATCCCATGTGTAACTCTGTGTTCTTGTTTTTGTCACACTGCTTTGCTTTATCTTGGCCAGATCGCTGTTGTAAATGAGAACTTGTTCTCAACTGTCCGACCTTGTTAAATAAAGGTTAAATATATTTTTTTAAATAAACACATCACAGGTGTCCATTACAATCTATGCAATAATCAAATTACTTGTCACCAGCACTTGAAAACATGCGAATATAACTGTAAATACATCATACTCCATACATACATACTGTATGCTACAGTTGAAACGACAACACGATATACAGAAAATAAAGCACTTACTTTGTTAGGAACGCACACATGTCCAAGTTATTATTTGTAAGGAAAACAACAATGAAGGCAATGTGAGAGCCAGACAGAAAATGTGCCATGGGGGGAAAAGTTGTCTGCATACTTGATCTGTGGAAACACTGGGGAAGTGATTGGGCTCTCCTCGATGAGAGAAATGTGTCCGGCTCAGTAAGGCCTCAAACATAAATTGCATAAAAATCTAATTTGGAACAGTGACTGCATTCTGACATCACATGCATAAAAAACGAATGTTGGGGTCACACGTGAAAAGGTTAATAGATGTGAGTCGTAAAAGGGATCTGCTGACTGTCTCCTGACAGTCAGGATTGTGGGAAAGAGAAGTTTGTTTGTTCTGTTAATGGATTGAAATCTTGGCTTGGAATGTCATTTTCTGTCCACTCGTGGGCTCACGATACAACAGTGCTCTACTGTTCTCTACTTATTTTATGCCATGCATACATTTTTCACCATTAATTTCAGACGTTTTGCCATCCCAGACAAATTTTCATGACCAGGGTGAAATGTTGTTTGAGTGGTGATTGCTGTTCTGTTCTCCAGGCCCCTGTCAGATGTCCCTTTGGTCCTGCATCTTGTAGTATGAGCAGTGCTACAATGCTATTAGGCAAGGACTACTGCCAATAGCCAATGAGCACTCAGTATGTGAGACCAAATCAATGATGGCAAAAAGGACCGCAACAACAACACGCACCTTGTGGAAGACAAATTGGTGGAGCTGTGGACAGAACGCAGCTTCTTTTTCAGGAGTAAATGTCAGTTTGCTTTTCATAGCCGCACATTCAGAGGTCGAGACTGCGGGTGCGGTAGAGGGAGGGAGAGAGAGAGTCGAAGACAGCAGGTCCGGGATAAGCATGTCCAGTGAACAGGTCAGGGTTCCATAGCCGCAGGCAGATCAGTCGAACTGGAGCAGCAGCACGACCAGGTGGACTGGTGACAACAAGGAGTCATCAGGCCAGGTAGTCCTCAGGTGTGGTCCTAGGGCTCAGGTCCTCTCAGAAGGGAAGGAGAGAGAGAATTAGAGGGAGCATACTTTTGTTCACATGGGACACCAGATAAGACAGGACAATTTCACCAGACAGCCCCCTGGCACATAGACTATTGCACCATAGATACTGTAGGCTGAGATGTGGGGTCAGGGAGCACTGTAGCCTGGTCCGACGATACCCCCGATAGGGCCAACAAGACAGGATATAACCCCATACTGTCACGAATAGGCCGATAGTTGAAGAAATTCTGGGTCAAGGTTTGGCTTTTTCAGAGAGGCTTTATTACTGTCACTTTTTGTGAGTTTGGTGCATATGTCTATACTAAAAGGAGTGAAATCCGTCTAGAGTCCTCCATGTATCTCTCTGATTGACATTTGACACCAAAATGCTTGTTATAAAGAAAGGTGACGGAGTAATTCAATCAACAAGTTTCAGATTCATGCAATCAATATTAAACCTTGAGATTATATTTCTCTCATTTCCTTTTAAATGTTTAGAAAATCATGTTTTTCTATTTTATTAATTTGGTATGCAGATGCAAATGTCTAAAATGAATGTGTAATAGAAGGTGATTTAAATGATCACTACTCTGCATGGTTCTTCCTTTGCTGCAACTTGTTCACTATGTTTTGGTAGAGATACATTTATTTGGGTGGTAAGGAATTCAGGTTAATATATTGAAATATACAATACAAAAAAGTACTATAAGTGTGAGTACAAGTGTGAGTAGTATACCTGACATATTTCGGAAGACATCTGCTGAAAGTTTGGGAAAAATAGGATACAAATTTGTATTTCTTTCTATCCCCCAATTTGCACCACTTTTGTCGAATGACCCACATAGGGTATATGGTGTCACTTCGGATGCAAACCAGAACCCAGACAAGAGTGTCTGGCCCCCTGCCTGCACGCATGACGAGTATACTGTATACATTTCCTTGACCTGACATGCAAACGGCCTGTTCACTCTAACTAGACACAAACCCATCGAAGAGACCCAAATGTGTGTGCAAAGCCAGTTAATTGTTTTTTTGTTTTGTTTACTGACTTAATAATTGCTCTACAAAAAGATAAAGGCATGGCTAGTTCAACACAAGCCTTAATTGAATATCTAGGATAAAAATACATTTTTTTTTTTAAAACAAGCACAAAAAAAACATTGAATATACACATTTGTTTAACCTTTTAAGAAATGTGGGTCTTATCGTCCCATCTCGCTATTAAATACAGACACAAAGATGCATTGTGCACAAGCAAGAAGTTTGATAGGTAATCTTCCCAGATAAGAGGGAATGCATCAATCCTAGGGTTGCAAAATGTTGAATTTCCTGGTTATTCCCTAATGCTCACGGGAATCATCCGGCCATGGTTTTTGGAGAAACGTTTTGGTAAATTTTCCTGGAATATTGCAACCCTAATCAAAACACATACATATTTTTGCCAGCGCATCAACAACTACCAACCTCTTTACAAATAATCACCTAACAATTGGCCTTCTGTATCAGGTGAAACTGGAGGTGTCGACTCTCCCTCAGAGACCTTTGATGAAGGGCAGTTTCCCAGCCCTGTGGAGGTAGAGGAAGGGCTGCACAAACCCACTGACCACACTGATGTAGAGACACACATATATGGCATAAATGAACTGCCCCAAATCTAAGATTCCATTAAAAGGTAAAAACACTACCCATGGAAGGTAGTTCACCATCATAGACACCATGATAATCAAAATGATCTTAAATGCTCTCATCTTCATGTTATTTGTCCCCCCTCTCTCTCTCTCCCCTTCCCCAGGTCCAGGCTGTTTCAGAGCCCTGAGAACTGAGAGGCAGCAGAATAACATCAATGCAATTAAGACCAGAATTTTACCCAAAGACAAATACTTGGTGACATTTTGGTTCTTTACAAGCATAAAAGTAAAACAGAACCCAAACACAACCAGCCAAACCAATCCAGAACACCCCACCTTGTATTTTAGGGGTCTGTACTTCAAGAAGACCACAGGGTGGACCACTGCCAGGTAGCGCTCAAAACATATACAGCACTGGAACAGGAGGCGGCCAGAGATAAAACCATCAAAGAATGAAATTATAGCTAGGAGAGGAGGAATAGGTAGGTGTATGTAGACAAAGACAAAGACAGCACACAGGCAGTAGAGGATCTCAGATACAGCCAAGTTGAGAGTGAAGAACTCTGAGGCCACCGTCCCTCCGGCTCCGGTCAGTATCAGCCACAGGACGTAGCCATTGGTGGGTAGACTCAGAATGAGGTTGACTGCATAGCAGGCAGTGTTTAAAGCGGAACCGGGCTCCAGATAGCCAGAGAGGACAGTGGAATGGTTGGAGGAGTTCATTATTTATTTTTTTAAGCTCAGTTTGGAATTTCCGGCTTTAACGTTTCCATGATCACTACGCAAAAGAGAGAGTGAGAGCGAGAGAGAGAATAACACCACAAGGTTAACTTTTCATATCAAAGGAATATCAGAAAAACATAGATCAGAGTATCAGTCAATGTCAGCACTTAAAGATGAAAATAACAAATTGAATTGAAAGGAATTGAAATACAAACATTTAACTCAGTTACACAGCTAATATCAGAGATTGGTAAAAGTGCCATCCAACCTGAACTCTGTGAATAGTGTCTCCTCTCTTCCCGGTCGCTTTGCGATTGTGTCTCTCCTTAGAACTGAGATAGGTACATCTATAGGCTAAATCAAATTCCTGCCAACACACCTGTGTAGCATATGACATTGCCAACTTCTATTGGCAGAATATGGACTAATTAATCAAAATCTCTGCCCCACCTGTGTGTTACGTCACACTGATGATTTTATCAAGGTTTGTCCAGAATGGCACCCGATTCCCTATATAGTGCACTTCCTTTGACCAGAGCCCTTTGTAGGGTATAGGGTGATATTTAGGACGTAGACCAGAGCACAGACAAGAGGAGTGTCTGCCCCCTTGTCTGACTGCACTCGTGTGCAGTACATCATATTTCCCTTGACCTGACATGCAAATAGCCTATTTACTCTGACTGGATCCAAACCCATCTAAGAGACCCAAATGTGTATGCAAAGACCGCTAATGGTTTTTACAAGTTTTCTGACTTAACCATTGCCAAATTGTTTCTGTTCTACAAAAAGTTAAATAATACAAGAATTTATTGAATATGAAGGATAAAAATGTGGGTCTTATCGTCCAATCTCACTATTAAATACAGACACAAAGATGCAATGTGAAGCACTAGCAAGAAGATTGATAGGTAATCGTCCCAGATAAGAGGGAATTAATCAAACCTAGGATTTTCTAGTTATTCCTTCCTGAGATTTTTGGGGTAAAGTTGCTGTAAACAGGTTACAATTTTCCCTCTGTATCAGGTGAAACTGGGGGTATCGACTCTCCCTCAGAGACCTCCAATATAGGGCAGTTTCCCAGCCCTGTGGAGGTGGAGGAGGGGCTGCACAAACCCACTGACCACACTGATGAAGAGAAAATGGATAGTGACAAACAGAACACAACCTGATCGAGGACATTGTACTAAGACCTAATTACATTTGTGACGACCCTCCCACTCTGTCTGCCCGAGTTCTTTCTCTTTGCTCTTGTTATTGTGTCGCTTGTTTTCCTTAATAGGATGTAGGTGAGAGCAGCTGGGAGGGTCTTGTAGCAAAATGGGACACACCCGGGTGTGTCCCGGGGATAAATACATTTTTCCCCCCATACATCAATGAGACTCTCTCCACATTTTGTGGCCTCTTTGTGTTTGTTTATGTTGCACCTCTCAAATAATGTATCTTTCGTCTCTTTGTGTTTCATAATTGGCTTTCAATTTGCAAGAGGCTGAATGAATCTTACCGGATAAAGCATCTGAGCGAGCGAAACAGCGCCCCTCTGTCTCTGTAATTTCAGGCCATCTGTCTTATGTTGTCTGGTGAAAAATAGCATTACATTGTTGCTGCCCGTAGCATTGAATGCAAGGGAAGACAGAGAGCATTTGGCCTCCCTTGATAATAAAATATTATAATAGCCAATCAGAGTTGAGCTAAACTGAGAGAGCTCAGCTGTGAATGGTCCTGGCGCACCAAACGGCACGCTCGCTAAAAAAATTTATCCACAGTGAGTCTGGATTTGATCTCTTCCCCAACGATTTCTTGAATACAAAGACATTTAAACAGTTCTGATAGGTCCTCGAAACTGATGGGTTGGGTGAGAGCCTGAACACACAGAACGTGCTAGCCGGTTTCCTTGAGACATCCCCACCACATTGAAAGTAAAATGTAAAATGGTTAGGGTTATTTTGTTGGCCGGTCGCGCAAACAGGCAGGCAAGAGAAGCCATGGAGAGAAGCAGACCCAAACGCAACTCTGGGCTTTGTCCCAAGCAGAACATCAGGTGGAATATGGATGCAAGGACAGACCATCCATGATATCAAAATCATAGCTTTAACCATTGTGACAGCATGAGAGGTTCCAGATCTTTAGTTTGTGCAAGTTCCACGTAAACACCACTTCAACCGTCTCTTCAGTATGTAGGTGAGTTTAATTATTAACTAAAGGTTTACAACATAAATCTCTTCAGCTCAGTACATGTCCTTTTCCCCCAGCCACACCAAACAACAGTTTCTCACACCCCTTATTAGAGCCTGCTGCTGGTCTCATTAGCTCCAGCTGTACTCTCAGGCAGCCTGGGTTTTGTAGTCCTTCAGACGGCCATCTTGCTCCAGCCATCTGAGGGCAATGTATCTGCCCTCTAGAACACGCCCTCTCATGATGCCACACGTTTTTAGGCTATACATTGTTGGTTTACATTTACTTTGTTTACAAACATTGGAGTAAATGTGGAGCGAATTAGATTTTCACTTTCATAGGTGGATTTGTAAGTTCACTAGTGAAAAATAATAATGAAATTGAAGATCAATATGTGAAACAGCTATTTCCCATGTGAAAATGTGTTTTGTCATGTGGAAATTATATATATTTTTTGTAAGGGCTGCGCAGTAGTGGTGTGCGGGTAAAATTGATGGGGAACACATGTTTTCTTTTTTCATGTGGTGATAATTACTATGTTTTCTCTATAACCGGTTAGAAATGCATTTGTAAACGGCACCATGACAGCCGATATAACGTTGATAAGCCATACAAACAGTTGATAAGCCATACAAAAGTCGGAGGTTTACATACACTTAGGTTGGAGTAATTAAAACTCGTTTTTCAACCACTCCACAAATTTCTTGTTAACAAACTATAGTTTTGGAAAGTCGGTTAGGACATCTACTTTGTGCATGACACAAGTCATTTTTCCAACAATTGTTTACAGACAGATTATTTCACTTATAATTCATTGTATCACAATTCCAGTGGGTCAGAAGTTTACATACACTAAGTTGACTGTGCCTTTAAACAGCTTGGAAATTTCAGAAAATGATATCATGGCTTTAGAAGCTTCTGATAGGCTAATAATTTGAGTCAATTGGAGGTGTACCTGTGGCTGTATTTCAAGGCCTACCTTCAAACTCAGTGCCTCTTTGCTTGATATAATTGAAAAATCTAAAGAAATCAGCCATGACCTCAGAATTTTTTTTTAGACCTCCACAAGTCTGGTTCATCCTTGGGAGCAATTTCCAAATGCCTGAAGGTACCACGTTCATCTGTTCAAACAATAGTACGCAAGTATTTACACCATGGGACCACGCATCCGTCATACCGCTCAGGAAGGAGCACCATCCCAACCGTGAAGCACGGGGGTGGCAGCATCATGTTGTGGGGGTGCTTTACTGCAGGAGGGACTGGTGCACTTCGCAAAATAGATGGCATCATGAGGTAGGAAAATGATGTGGATATATTGAAACAACATCTCAAGACATCAATCAGGAAGTTAGAGCTTGGTCACAAATGGGTCTTCCAAATGGAAAATGACCCCAAGCATACTTCCAAAGTTGTGGCAAAAAGGCTTAAGGACAGCAAAGTCAAATCAAATCAAATGTCAAATCAAATCAAATGTTATTTGTCACATACACATGGTTAGGAGATGTTAATGCGAGTGTAGCGAAATGCTTGTGCTTCTAGTTCTGACCATGCAGTAGTATCTAACAAGTAATCTAACAATTTCAAGTCAAGTTATTGAAGTGGCCATCACAAACCAGTGACCTCAATCCTATAGAACATTTGTGGGCAGAACTGAAAAAGCATGTGCAAGCAAGGAGGCCTACAAACCTGACTCAGTTACATCAGCTCTGTCAGGAGGAATGGGCATACTCAGGCCGGGAGGGCATTTGTCTTTAACCCCTTATTTTTGGCACTAACAGTCTACATATACATATACTTCCATTTATTTTTCAACTGGTACCGGTGGACATTCAGGCGAGTCTTGTGAGGTCTGAAGGAGTGCCAGAGCAACCAATGTTCGGGATGTCTCATGGTCAGATAAAAACCACTCTAGCTCTGTCATCCTTCACTGCAGATGTGGAAGTGTGATATAGCCGGATGTGTTGGATTGAGACTCATAATGCAAAGAAAAATATCTTAAACGGACAGATTTTTTATGGGGTTTTTCTATTATGCTAATTAGATTTCTGCGTTGGCAAAGACATTGAACTCAGGGGATTAATATTTGAAACTGCAAATTTCACATGTCAAACTGCAATTCACATAGGAGGTTAACACATGTTATTCTGCTCACAATTGAAACGGTGGTGTTAACATGTGAACTTTAAATCTGAAAATATGGTTTCACATGTGAAAACAGTTACTTCACAATCTGAAAATATAAATTTGGCATGTGTTTTTTTTGTAAGGGCAGCAAGCTGGAACAACTAATACAATACCATTTATGTTAAGCATTCTGTCCACGAGAGATTAGGTCGTTAACTTATTTGAATGATGTGTCTATTATTATTTAACAAGACAGACAAACACCTGTACTTTAACTTGAGCATTTATTGGAGAAGAAAAAATTTAGGACAATTATATAGAGTAATAATTCCTCACACATCATGATAGTTTAGATCACAGTGAATAACACTGGTAGTATTAATTATGAAAAAGTTATTGTACCACAAGATTTTCTGCAAATCAATCAAACAGTCGGTTTTCCAAAGTAAAAAAGTTTTTAAAAAATGTATTTGTCCGTGATATACTAGAACTACATTCAAACAAACGGGTACATTGTCTTTCTTAGAAGCCTCAATTATGTGAAATTATAAAGATTTATCTAAAGATTTATCTAATATAAGTTTTAAATAGATTTTGACATCTACATTTAAAAGTGATAGTGGTCTATAAGATCTACATAGTTGCTCAGCCTCCTCCTGCTTACAGAAAACTCTGACGTCAATTATAAAGTCTATGGACGTTAGCCATTCCTAAGAGAGTCATATAGCATCGCAATCAGTTTCTTAATCATTTAAAAATAACTGCATTTAAAGGTCAACAGGACAAACTTATTGATTATGAACTGAAGTTTATAATATGTTATATTCATTATATCTACAACTGATCTACTTTTTTTTTACATTATTTGTACGTTATCTATTACACAAGTACAGTGGGGCAAAAAAGTATTTAGTCAGCCACCAATTGTGCAAGTTCTCCAACTTGAAAAGATGAGAGAGGCCTGTAATTTTCATCATAGGTACACTTCAACTATGACAGACAAAATGAGGAAAAAAAATCCAGAATATCACATTGTAGGATTTTTTTATGAATGTATTTGCAAATGATGGTGGAAAATAAGTATTTGGTCAATAACAAAAGTTTATCTCAATACTTTGTTATATACCCTTTGTTGGCAATGACAGAGGTCAAACGTTTTCTGTAAGTCTTCACAAGGTTTTCACACACTGTTGCTGGTATTTTGGCCCATTCCTCCATGCAGATCTCCTCTAGAGCAGTGATGTTTTGGGGCTGTCGCTGGGCAACACGGACTTTCAACTCCCTCCAAAGATTTTCTATGGGGTTGAGATCTGGAGACTGGCTAGGCCACTCCAGGACCTTGAAATGCTTCTTACGGCCACTCCTTCGTTGCCCGGGCGGTGTGTTTGGGATCATTGTCATGCTGAAAGACCCAGCCACGTTTCATCTTCAATGCCCTTGCTGATGGAAGGAGGTTTTCACTCAAAATCTCACGATACATGGCCCCATTCATTCTTTCCTTTACATGGGTTAGTCGTCCTGGTCCCTTTGCAGAAAAACAGCCCCAAAGCATCATGTTTCCACCCCCATGCTTCACAGTAGGTATGGTGTTCTTTGGATGCAACTCAGCATTCTTTGTCCTCCAAACACGACGAGTTGAGTTTTTACCAAAAAGTTCTATTTTGGTTTCATCTGACCATATGACATTCTCCCAATCCTCATCTGGATCATCCAAATGCTCTCTAGCAAACTTTAGATGGGCCTGAACATGTACTGGCTTAAGCAGGGGGACACGTCTGGCACTGCAGGATTTGAGTCCCTGGCGGCGTAGTGTGTTACTGATGGTAGGCTTTGTTACTTTGGTCCTAGCTCTCTGCAGGTCATTCACTAGGTCCCCCCGTGTGGTTCTGGGATTTTTGCTCACCGTTCTTGTGATCATTTTGACCCCACGGGGTGAGATCTTGCGTATAGCCCCAGATCGAGGAAGATTATCAGTGGTCTTGTATGTCTTCCATTTCCTAATAATTGCTCCCACAGTTGATTTCTTCAAACCAAGCTGCTTACCTATTGCAGATTCAGTCTTCCCAACCTGGTGCAGGTCTACAATTTTGTTTCTGGTGTCCTTTGACAGCTCTTTGGTCTTGGCCATAGTGGAGTTTGGAGTGTGACTGTTTGAGGTTGTGGACAGGTGTCTTTTATACTGATAACAAGTTCAAACAGGTGCCATTAATACAGGTAACGAGTGGAGGACAGAGGAGCCTCTTAAAGAAGAAGTTACAGGTCTGTGAGAGCCAGAAATCTTGCTTGTTTGTATGTGACCAAATACTTATTTTCCACCATAATTTGCAAATAAATTCATTAAAAATCCTACAATGTGATTTTCTGGATTTTTTTTCCTCATTTTGTCTGTCATAGTTGAAGTGTACCTATGATGAAAATTACAGGCCTCTCTCATCTTTTTAAGTGAGAGAACTTGCACAATTGGTGGCTGACTAAATACTTTTTTGCCCCACTGTATATCCTTTTCCACTTTCACAAGTTTTGATATTGAAAATGATGTATGACAGAAATCAAATTAAGTCAAACTAAATATCTTGTCGATGCCATATTTCAGAGTAGTAACATATAACAGGACACTCACACTACTCACTACCTTCAGCCACCTTGTTGTCAAAACCTCCCCTCAGTGGTGTATCTTCTGAACAGCATGTAAAACAACATGTTGGTTGTTAGCCTATCCAGCACGGTGTCAACGCTATCTAGTAAGACCCTCCCTCCTCTAATTGGCTATCAAGCGGTTGCATCACTGATCACTTGCATAAAGTTAGAAACTTCCTTAACTTTGGTCATATCTCTCTAGTTGCCAATGGTTAAATTACTGAATGTGTCCTCCCATTGGATATGGCGGATTTCTAGTAGCTCAGTTACTGAAATTAGTGAGTAGTATGAGCACCCCGTGATAGAAAGTTATGTCTTGCTCAGAGACCTCTGATACAGGGCAGTTTCCCAGCCCTGTGGAGGTAGAGGAGGGGCTGCATAAACCCAGTCATCACAGCAATGATGAGAGACACAAGCAAAGCCTGATGTAATCTGGATCCCAAGTGCCCATAAAGAGCTGCTACCAGCAGCATAGGGAGGTAGCTCATCACTAAAGCTATTAGATTGATCAAAATGATCTTAAACGCCCTCATCTTCATGTTGTTTGTCACCTCCTTCTCACCTTGCCCCGGCCTGGGGCGTTTCAGAGCCCAGAGAACTGAGAGGCAGCAGAATGACATCACTAATAAAATCACGATGTAACCGCTCATGGCCAGTCTAAAGTAGGGAGCAAACAAACCCATGAAAAATGTGGCCAAACAGAACCCGATCACAACCAACCAGACTAAACCAGTGATTCCGACCCTGTATCTGAGGGGTTTGTACTTCAGGTAGACCACAGGGTGGACTACCGCCAGGTAGCGCTCCACACAGACACAGCACTGGAACAGGGGCCGAGCACCTATCAAGAAACCAGAGAAGAATTGCACAGCAGACCAAAGAGAAACATTTGGGAGGTAAGAATTCATCAAAGAAAGGACGTCAAACAGGCAGACAATCATTTCAGACATGGTCAGGTTGAGAGCGAAGAACTCTGAGGCCATCGTTCCTCCGGTTCCGGTCACTATCAGCCACAGGACGTAGACATTGGTGGGGAAACTTAGGATGATGTTGATTGCATGGAACACAACTAATAAGGTCTCTTGTTGAGATGTAGGGCCGGTGTTGTTGACCACAGAGGGGAAAGAAGAACCCCCCTCTTCAGAAGTGTTCATCTCCTCTCTGGAAGCTGCTTCTGTGGGTACAGGTGGAGGAGCAAACAGTTGAGTCCTGGGATGAATCTCAAATGGCACCCTTTTCCCTACATAGTCCACTACTTTTGACCAGAGTCCTGTGCGCCAAATAGGGAATAGGGTGCCATTTGGGACACAACCCTGGTGTTGGGAGAAGTGAGACACAATCAGATCAGGAACACACAAATACATCAAGAGAAGACGATCATCAAGTTGTCACCTGAAACACCTCCTTTACTCCAACTATATTATCAAAGACACGACAGACAAATACATGGATATAATGTCACACTGTAGTCAACATGAATATTTCAATAGTAAATATACAAATGTCAAAATCTATATAAAAATGTACATTTTCTTTAGTTTATCATACTACCTTCATCAAAATGTAATGAGTATTAACCTCTTTTAAAATGGACATACATCCATAATTTCACAGCTCACTAAATGCAACTACATATAATCAAAAATTTAATCTGTGTAAAACCCGAAAGTAATTATTTATCATGAGATGACCATCTATTTAAAATGTATGAAGTATTCAATCAATCTCTGAACGTGCTATAGTGATTAAACAACTCTCGTGCCGAAAGACATGTGCTTTGTCAGTGGCTGTGATGTAGGGTACAGCCAGGAGTTGATGGACAGTCGGAAGATCAAATTAAATGGAAGGAGGGACATCCCAGCTTCAAGAGTTTTCAGATTTCACATCTTATGTCACACAGGTGCAAAAATATACTACTTTGTCTTTGGGAACAAGGGCTATCGCTCACTTTAAGCCATTTTGATCTACGGTGTCCACCAATTGATTTATAAGCAAAAATGTCGATTGGAACCGGTACCAAACCATGCAGGTTCCCTAAACAAGGGAATTTACATGTAAGCAGTTTTAAAAGCCCATTTCATAGAGAATGCAACAAACTGGATGAACAATTTTAATTGAAAAAATTATAATATTTGTGTCTACATTCAAATGGTAGAATCCCTATTATGGAGTGGTGCCTGGCCTTAAAACAATATCTTTCTACATCTTACTGTTTTATTCACAAACATATATATTGGATATTAATCGGGGTTTCAATAAAAATAAAAACAAATATTTAAAAAAAACATTTGTCTAACCTGTATAGATGCAGCGTCCCTGTCCTCTGGGATGTGGTGTTGTTGTGCCTGTCACAGCCGCTGGACCTGATCCAAATCTCTGCTCTATCCAACCCTTTCCTTCCCCACCTGTGCGTTTCGTCACATTTTTTATTTGAAAGTGCTTCCAAAATGACACCCCATTCCCTTTATAGTGCACATCTTTGGACCAGAGCCCTTTATATGGTATAGGGTGATATTCCGGATGCAGACCTGGGCATCAACAAGAGGAGAGTCTGCCCCCCTTCCTGCACTCATTTGGAGTATATCATATTTCCCATGACCTGACATGCAAATAGCCTGTTTACTCTGATTGGACTCAAACCAATATAAGATACATAAATGTGTATGCAAAGACCGCTAATAGTTTAAAAAAGATTTCTGACTTAATGATTGCCGGATTGTTTCCACTCTACAAAAAGTAAAAGACATGGGTAATTCAACATTTATTGAATATGAAGAATTCAAAAAAGAAAAAGAAAAATGTAAGTAATCAAATGGCTACCCCAGACTATTTGCACACGGTCATGTCCCTGCTGACCGCGCGGGAGTTGGAGTGGGCTACGGCTGTCTGGGAGAGAGGAGAGTAGGAGCTGGGTTCCTACAATAGGTTCATGGTTCTGTTCAGGGTGGTGTTCAACCATCCTCCAGAGGGCAGAGAGGGAGGTGAGCAACTTCTCCAACTCCTTCAGGGTGCCCAGACCACTTCATAGTACGCCTTCACCTTTCGGACTGTGGCAGCCTCCAGCGGATGGAATAAGCTGTCGCTCCGCACCCTATTCCGGAAAGGACTGCGTGAAGAGGTACAGACGGAGTCGTCGTTTTCGGGATGATGATCTTTCCTTGGCGCGCGACATCGCCCGCTATGTCAACTTCTGCTCCATTCCCGGCATGGTCCAGCAGGGAAAGTCCTTCCCCTTCCCGTGCCTCAGCAGCCTTGGTTCTATCTGTCCATAGATTTTGGTACTGATCTTACCCTGTCTGATGGTTTCACCACAGTTATGGTTGTTGTGGTTAGATTCTCTACATCCTGCCATTTTATCCCTCTCTCTGGTCCCCCTACCGCTCTCCAGGTCGCTGAGATACTGTTCCAGCAGGTCTTCCAGCATTATGGCCTTCCGGAGGCCTTCTCCTACTGTGGCCTCAAATTCATGTTGCAGGTATGGGAGCCTTCATGGAGAAGCTGGGGGCCATGGCCAGCCTCACATCCGGGTACCGGCCTCAGTCCAAAGAGCAGGTGGAGAGGACCAACCAGGAGCTGGGGAGGTTCCTTAAGAGTCACTGTCAGGACCAGCAGGGGGAGTGGGCCCGGTTTCTTCCCTGGGCGGAGTATGCCCAGAACTCTCTTCGGCACTCCTCCACCGGGCTGACTCTCTTCCAGTGCATCCTGGGATATCAGCCGGCCTTGGCCCCATGGACCCCGAAGCCCCTGCAGTGGACGACTGGTTCCAGGACAGAGGAGGTTTGGAACACTGCCCACGTGAGGCTTCAACATACCGTCCACCGTCAGAAGGATCAGGCTGACCGCCACCGCATTGAGGCTCCCGTGTTCCATCCTGGCGATGGCATCTGGCTTTCCACCAAGAATCATTGCGCTCCTTTCCCTGCCGAAAATTGAGTCCCCAGTTTGTGGGGCACTTCAAGGTCCTCTGGAGGGTCAATGGGGTAATTTATCGTATACAACTCCCGTTCAACTACCGGATGTCACCATCCTTTCCTGTCTCCCTCCTCAGGCCGGTGGTTCCTGGTCCACCCTCTGCCTCCCCTGAACATTGAGGGGATCCCCGCCTATGCAGTTAGGGCCCTCCTCGATTCCCAACACTGTTGGGGTCGGCTCCAGTACCTCGTGGACTGGGAGGGGTATGGTCCTGGGGATGTCTGGTGGTGGACATCCCGTACCTTAACATCATCTGGGATTACCATCTCTGCCGTCCGGACCGCTCCTCATCCTCGGGGCCGTTCTCCAGCGTTGCCCTGTAGCTGGAGCCGTGCGTCAAAGGGGGGTTACTGTCACGCCTACTCCCTCTCCCTCTCTCCAGTGCTCGACGTCGCAGGTCTACTAACCACCGGCCCTGACAACAATCATTACGCACACCTGCTCCCCATCATTACACACACCTGGCCATCATTATATCCTTGATTACTCCCCCTTTTTTTTAGCCCTCAGTAGACAGCAGTCAATAAGTAGTATTGTTTTCTCTCACATTATGTACGGTTTTCATGTTATGTCCTTCTGCATTGATTCATTATTAAACTCATCTTCTGCACCTGCTTGCCGACTCCCGGCGTATTACGTTACACATCCAACCTGAACTCTCTTATTGGTGTCTCCTCTCTTCCCAGTCGTTTGGCGAATGTGTCTCTCCTTAGAACTTAGCTAGGTGCAACGATAGGCTACATCAAATATCAAACACCTACGTGGTATATCATATTGCCGATCTCTTTAGCTAAACCGAAAGACCTCATGCCGTATACAAGGCTACCTGTAGATACAGAATTCTAAAAGACCAACAAAGGTTAATGTAGTGTCCTCTGACATTTGTTCACTCTTTGTTAGCTGTAGCCTCCTCACATATTATAGTAGTGCTAGCAGCAACCCACCCTATGGGCGGTAAATCATTGGATCTGATTAATTAGATTCAATATAATTTCACCTTTGTGAAATACAACACGTGCGCTGAATACAACAGTGAAATGCTTACTTACAGGCTCTAACCAACAGTGCAAAATAGGTATTAGGTGTAGGACAGCATCCCGGAGTTGCCTCTTCGCTGTTGACGTTGAGACTGGTGTTTTGCGGGTGCTATTTAATGAAGCTGCCAGTTGAGGACTTGTGAGGTGTCTGTTTCTCAAACTAGACACTCTAATGTGCTTGTCCTCTTCCTCAGTTGTGCACCGGGGCCTCCCACTCCTCTTTCTATTCTGGTTAAAGCCAGTTTGTGCTGTTCTGTGAAGGGAGTAGTACACAGCGTTACACGAGATCTTTAGTTTCTTGGCAATTTCTCACGTGGAGTAGCCTTCATTTCTCAGAACAGGAATAGACTGACGAGTTTCAGAAGAAAGGTCTTTGTTTCTGGCCGTTTTGAGCCTGTAATCGAACCCACAAATGCTGATGCCACAGATACTCAACTAGTCTAAAGAAGGCCAGTTTTATTGCTTCTTTAATCAGAACAACAGTTTTCAGCTGTGCTAACATAATTGCAAAAGGGTTTTCTAATGATCAATTATCCTTTAAAAATTATAAACTTGGATTAGCTAACACAACATGCCACTGGAACACAGGAGTGATGGTTGCTGATAATGGGCCTCTGTATGCCTACAGTATGTAGATATTCCATATAAAATCTGACGTTTCCAGCTACAATAGTCATTTACAACATTAACAATGTCTACACTGTATTTCTGATCAATTTGATGTTATTTTAATGGACAAAAACATTTCTAAGTGACCCCAAACATTTGAACGGTAGTGTATATTTAAAGCCAAATACTTCTAGACTTACTCAAGTAGTATTTTACTGGGTGACTTTCACTTTTACTTGAGTAATTTTCTATGAATGTATCTATACTTTTACTCAGGTATGACAATTGTGTACTTTTTACACCACTGCAATTGAGTGCAGGAAATGCAGAAGTGATAAAAGTGCTGAAATTTGTTTTGGTTGAAGTTGAATTGAACAGTATAAAACAATCAGAATGGAGAAAGACTCATTGAAATCACTTAGAATGTGTGTGTTGCCACCCTAGGATCACTCACTACTTGTATTATTCAAAAACTAAAAATACCGTAAAATACCGTCATACCGTCCAATTATTTTAAAATACCGTGATATAATATTTTGGTCATATGTTTGCAGGATGATTGTACTACAAGAAAGTATTATATTTGTGCCTACAGTACATTCAACTGGTAAAAGTTGATTTTGATGTGATTAAGAGATAAAATCCCTATTAGCGTGTGGTTTCTGGTCTTAAAAATATATTTGGTCTTGTAATTTTATTCAATTAGGGTTTAAATTACAATTTAAAAATAAAAAACAAACATTTGTCTAACCTGCATTGATGCAGCATCCCTGTCCTCTGAGATGTGTTGTGGTTGTGCCTGTAACAGATGCTGGATCTGATCCAAATCTCTGCTCTACCCGACCCTTCCCTGCCCCACCTGTGTTATGTCACATGATGATTTCATCAATGTGCGTCCAAAATGGCACACAATTCCCTATATAGTGCACTTCTTTTTACCAACAAGAGGAGTGTCTGCCCACCTGCCTGCATGCATGCATTGAATCGTGTGGAGTACATCATATTTCCCTTGACCTGACATGCAAATAGCCTGTTTACTCTGACTGGATCCAAACCCATCTAAGAGACCCAAATGTGTATGCAAAGACCACTAATAGTTTTTGCAAGTTTTCTGACTGCATGATTGCTGGATTATTTCTGCTCTACTAAAAGTAAAAGACATGAGTAGTTCAACACAAGCATTTATTGAATATGAAGGATTCAAAAAAGAAAAACATGCAAAAAAACACTTTTTATAACCATTTAAATAAAGTAGGTCTCATTTTCCCATCTCATTATTAAATACAGACACAAAGATGCAATGTGAAGCACTAGCAAGACAATTGATAGGTAATCAGACTATTGATAGGTAATCAGACTATTGATAGGTAATCAGACTATTGATAGGTAATCAGACAATTGATAGGTAATCAGACTATTGATAGGTAATCAGACTATTGATAGGTAATCAGACTATTGATAGGTAATCATCCCAGTTGAGAAGGAATTAATCAAACGTAGGGTTGCAAAATTCTGGATTTCCATCTTATTCCCACCTGATTACAGAATCTTCTGACCAGGATTTCTGGAGAACCTTTCTGGTAAATTTACAGGAATATTGCAACCCTAATCAAAACACGTTTTTGCCAGCACATCTACAACTAGAAACCTCTTTACAAACGATCACCTAGCAGTTGTAAACAAACAGGTTACAATTGGCCCTGTGTATCAGGTGAAACAGGGGATATCGACTCTCCTTCAGAGACCTCGGATACAGGGCAGTTTCCCAGCCCTGTGGAGGTAGAGGAGGGGCTGCACAAACCCACTGACCACACTGATGAAGAGACACACATATGTGGCATAAAGGAATTGCTCAGAATCTAAGATTCCATTAAAAGGTAAAACCACTACCCATGGGAGGTAGTTTGCCATCATAGACACCATGATAATCAAAATGATCTTAAATGCCCTCATCTTCATGTTATTTGTCCCCTCCCTCTCTCTCTCCACTTCCCCTGGCCCAGGCTGTTTCAGAGCCCTGAGAACTGAGAGGCAGCAGAATAATATAAATAAAAGTAAGACCAGAATTTCACACCAAAACACATAAAATAAGAATTGTTGTTGCTTTACAAACATAAAAGGTAAACAGAACCCAATCAAAACCAGCCAAACCAATCCAGAACACCCCACCTTGTATCTCAGGGGTCTGTACTTCAGGAAGACCACAGGGTGGACCACTGCCAGGTAGCGCTCAAAACATATACAGCACTGGAACAGAGGGCGGCCTGGGAGAATAAAACCACTAAAGAATGTAATTAGAGCTAGGAGAGGAGGAATAGGGAGGTGTATGTAGACAAAGACAAAGACAGCACACAGGCAGTAGAGGATCTCAGATACAGCCAAGTTGAGAGTGAAGAACTCTGAGGCCACCGTCCCTCCAGCTCCGGTCAGTATTAGCCACAGAACGTAGCCATTGGTGGGTAGACTCAGGATGAGGTTTACTGCATAGCAGGGAGTGGCGACATGCTCCAGATAGCCAGAGGGAACACGGGAATTGTTGGAGGAGTTCATTTTGGAAGTACCGGCTTTCACGTTCCAATGATCACTATGGAAGAGAGAGAGGTGACAAAAACAACACCACCATGTTAACTCTTCACTATCAAACTCATTCAGAATATCAGGCAATGTGTGCACTTTCCGATGAAAATAACATCAAACAAATTGAAAGGAATTTAAATACAAACATTTAACGCAGTTACACAGATAATATCAGAGATGTGTCATCCTACCTGAACTCTGTGTTTGGTGTCTCCTCTCTTCCCGGTCTTTCTGCGATTATGTCTCTCCTGAACTAGGTACATCTATAAGCTAAATCATATACCTACCAACACACCTGTGTGGCATATCACATTGCCATCCTCTGTAGCTACACCAATGGACCACATGCCATGCAAATATCCTACTCAGTGTGCCAGGAACCACAGCTATCAATGTGATTGATGAGGATGTGTTGGTGTTGCTACTGCAGTCCTACTTGTTAAACACAGAGCTGGTTGGTGCTACTACATGCTAACCAATAATAATATATTTCTATGATATGTTAGAAGAAATGTAAGTTATTTTTCAAGTAGTATACAAGGCTTACTAAAGAGTCCAAAATGTGTATGCAAAGGTTAATGAAGTGTCCTCTGACATTTGCTCAGTCTTTGTTAGCTGTAGCCTCCTCACATCAATTATAGTAGTACTGGTGGCACTCTGCCCTATGGGCGGTAAATCATTGGATCTGACTAATTCGATTCAATACAAGTTCATCTTTGAGGAATACAACACAACCACTCACACACCTCAGTGGTCCCGTCTGTTAACTGATGCTGCCCATCCCCTCACTTGATGGACCACACCTGACATGCAAATGTCATCCATTGGTTATGACTACACTTTAGTATGATTGAAGAGAACATGCCGTGTTGTGTGGAGCGTATTAGGGATGGATATGGCCCTGAGTTATTCCTGATCAGGTCAGGTCAAATGTGTCACTTATTTAAATGATGCATGTATTATTATCTAACAAGACAGGCGTGTGTACTCAGCTTCAGCCTTTATTGGAAATAAGAAAATGGAGGGAAAATCTACAGACTAATAATTCCAGTAATATCATTTTCATAAACAATACAACCGAAAAAAGATAGTAGTTGATGTTGAAAAAGTTATTATACCACAAGTTTATTGGCAAATCTATTACGGTCTGTTACGGTCTATTACGGTCTATTACGGTCTGTTGCGGTCTGTTACGGTCTGTTTCCGAAGTAAAAACTGAAAATGCAATGTGTCCATAGTGGTGGAAAAAGTATCCAATTGTCAAGTAAAGAAATCTTTGAATGGTAGTGTCCCTTAATAGAAAACGACTCAAGTAAAAGTAAAAGTCCCCTAGTAAAATTCTACTTGAGTAAAAGTCTAAAAGTATTCGGTTTAAAATATACTTAAGTATCAAAAGTCAAAGTAAAAGTATAAATCATTTAAAATTCCTTGTAAGGATCGTACCCTTTTTTTCCATTTTCAAGTTTGTGGAAATGTGAAATTAATGTAGGAGAATATAACACATTAGATCGGGTAAAAAATAATTTAAAAAAGACATAAACTTTGAAATGCAAGAGATAGACCATAATATATTATTCCAGTTTAGGCGCACTTTAGATTTTAGCAGTGTATGTGCAACGTTTTAGACTGATCCAATGAACCATTGCATTACTGTTCAAAATGTTGTATGAAGTCTGCCCAAATGTGCCTAATTGGTTTATTGATACCTTTTCAAGTACATAACTGTGCACTCTCTTCAAACAATAGCATGGTATTCTTTCACTGTAATAGCTGCTGTAAATTGAATAGTGCAGTTAGATTAACAAGAATTTAAGCTTTCTGCCAATATCAGATATGTCTATCTCCTGGGAAATGTTCTTGTTACTTACAACGTCATGCTAATCACATTAGCGCACGTTAGCTCAACCGTCCCGCAGGGGGGAACACCGATCCTGTAGAGCAAACCAGACGGCACCATTTAAAAAAAAAATGTATTTCCTTATTAGCCAAAGGCACACTCCAACATTCAGACATCATTTACAAACGAAGCACGTATGTTTAGTGAGACCGCCGGATCAGAGGCAGTAGGGATGACCAGGGATGTTCTCTGTTTAGTGCATCCTCCAGATCAGAGACAGTAGGGATGACCAGGGATGTTCTCTGTTTAGTGAGTCCTCCAGATCAGAGGCAGTAGGGATGACCAGGGATGTTCTCTGTTTAGTGAGTCCTCCAGATCAGAGGCAGTTGGGATGACCAGGGATGTTCTGTTGATTAGTGCGTGAATTGGACCATTTTCCTGTCCTGCTAAGCATTCAAAATGTAACGAATACTTTTGGGTGTAAAGGAAAATGTATGGAGTAACAAGTATAATATTTTCTTGTGGAATGTAGTGAAGTAACATTAAAAGTAGTCAAATATATAAATTGTAAAGTTAAGTACAGATACCCCAAAAAACGACTTAAGTAGTACTTTAAAATATTTTTACATAAGTACTTTACACCACTGTTGGTCCATGATATACTAGAACTACATAAAAAAATAATGGGTACATTTTCTTTCTTAGATGCCTCAATTATTTGAAATAGTTTACATTTATTTTCTGGCATTTCCTCTGTTGGATAAACACAGTTTGGTCAGCATTTACAAACAGTGAAAAATCTTATGTCAGTTTAAATGATTTCGAGATGTACATTTAACAGTGATGGTGGTCTATAAGATCCACAGTGTTGCTCAGCCTCCTGCTTACAGAATTTTTTTTTACAGCCAATTGTAAGGTCTGTGGACGTTAGTCATTACTAAGAGATTCATATAACATCACAATCAGTTTAAAATAATTTAATTGAAAGGTCAACGGGACTAACTTAATTGATTATAAACTCATTGTTCAACATTTTTCTTTCCATTATTCCACTTTTCCATTATAACTCCTTTTTTAAACGTTATTCCTACATTACCTATCACGCAAGAACAGATTTTTCTTCTTTAACAAATGTTGATATAGAAAATTATGAATTACACAAATGTGATTAAGTAATAGCATCGACAAGAGCAGGACACTCACACTACTCACTACCTTCAGCTACCTTGTTGCCAAAACCTCCCATCAGCGGTTTAACTTCTGAACAGCATGTAAAACAACATGTTGGTTGTTAGCCTATCCAGCACAGTGTCAAAGCTAGCTAGCGAGACCCTCCCTCCTCTGATTGGCTATCGAGCAGTCGCATCGCTGATAATATGCATTAAGTTGTAACTTTCTCAACTTTGGTTGCAAGCTCTAAGCCTGTGGTTAAATTACTGAATGTCTCCTAGTGTCTCCTTCCTTAGAAAATGACTGATTTCCGGTAGCTTTGTAACTGAAAGAAGTGAGTAGTGTGAGTGTCCCATAAGAAGAAGTTACGTCTTCCTCAGAGTCCAGTTTCCCAGCCCTATGGAGGTAGAGGAGGAGCTACACAATCTCACAGATCGCACTGATGGATAAAAACAATGGATAGTGACAAATAGAGCACAACCCAATCAAGGACATTGTAAAAAGACCAAATTACAATCATAGTGAGGTAGTTCACCATCATAGACAATAGTATAATCAAAATGATCTTAAACACTCTCATCTTCATGTTATTTGTGGGACCTAGACATTGGTGGGGAAACTCAGGATGACGTTGATTGCATGTGAAGCAGTGGAGTTAGATGTGAGTTGTGCATAGAGAGAACAGCTACTGAAGAGCTGTTTGTCTCTGAGATGTTCATGAATTGACCTTCGTGACTGATGTGAGCTTCAATATTCTACAACAATATATAGTTGTCACTACAATTTGTTCCTGTTGTAGAGCCCACAAGTGAAGTCACACACCATCAGTTGGGGTAGTGGACTACCGCTCAGTTGGGGCAGTGGAAAACAGATATTCCCTGTGAGCGCATCAATGGATTGAAAGGAGGTAGGTCTTCTCTCATGACTGAGTGTCATGACAACAGACACCTTCAAAAAGTCAGACTGTCTTATGATCTGCATGTGTTAGTGGTGACGACCAGCCAGCCTGTTGAGCAGCCAGGGATGTATATTCCAAAGAAGGAGGGTCGGGAACTTGTTACTCTTTGTGACAAAGTAAAATAGTGCAAAGAACATTTAAACACATTTCCTTGACAATGTATTAAACTGGCATATTGATATAACTTCAGATTTAAAGGGGCATAACATGGATTTACTGGAACATAGAACATATGTTCCACCCTGATCTGTTTCACCTGTCTTTGGCTTGTCTCCAACCCCCACCAAGTGTCTCCCATTTTTTCCCGTTATTCCCTGTGTATTTTTACCGGTGTCTTCTGTCTCTCGCCAGTTCGTCTTGTCAAAGTCAACAAGTGTGTTTTTCCGTGTCTCTGTTTTTCTAGTCCTCCCGGTTCTGACCCTTTGCCTGCCTTGACACTGTACCTGCTTGCCTGACCATTCAGCCTGCCCTAACCTCAAACCTGCCTGCCGCCATGTACCTTCGGGACTCTGACCTGGTTTACAAACTTCTGCCTGTCCTCAACCTGCCTCTTGCCTGCTCCTTGTTTTTCTAATTAATATCAGAGACTCAAACCATCTGCCTCCGGTGTCGTATAGTATGAACTGGCCATGAGTTACCCAGCAGACTCGGACCGGCTCCGTCACGCTGTCTCCCTGCAGGGAGCCACCATTGGAAAACATGTGGAGCCACTTCCGAACCTAATGTCATTTTATTTTATTTTACCTTTATTTAACCAGGCAAGTCAGTTAAGAACAAATTCTTATTTTCAATGACGGCCTAGAAACAGTCAGTTAACTGCCTTGTTCAGGGGCAAAACGACAGATTTTTACCTAGTCAGCTCAGGGATTCGATCTTGCAACCTTTCGGTTACTAGTCCAACGCTCTAACCACTAAGCTACCTGCCGCCCCAAAGGCTCCATTCGCTGACGGAACGCCACGACCAGGGTTTCAAGATGTTACTGAAGCATGAATTATCGAGCATGCCACAATGGAAACTCCCCAGACGCTCAGTAATCCCCCTACCATCCCCTTACCAGTGACGATAACATACGGTCGCCTCGCTTCAGGTCCTTAGGAAACTATGCAGTAATTCGTTTTTTATGTATTATTTCTTACATTGTTAGCCCAGAAAATCTCAAGTGTTATTACATACAGCCGGGAAGAACTATTGGACATAAAGGCGACGTCAACTTCCAGGAATACGACTTTCCAGAAGCGGATCGTTTGTTCGGACCTCCACCCTGGACATGGGATCTTATCCCAGAGGCCGACCCAAAACAATGCGGTCGCCGCAGGAGAGGCAGACGGAGCGCCCTACTGGTCTGACTTAGAATGCGACCACACCATCCACCGCTTCCGAGCATATTACTCGCCAATGTCCAATCTCTAGACAACAAGGTGGATGAAATTAGGGCACGAGTTGCCTTCCAGAGAGAAATCAGAGATTGTAACATTCTAAACCTAGCTCTCACTCTACCCTTAACCCTTAGCCTAACCCTAAAGGTTTACCGTAACCTTAACCCCTAAAGCTCAAATCAAACAGCATTTTTTTTACTACGCTTGAACAAGCATGTACACGCTGGAATTAGAATGCATGGTAGTGAATGAGAGAACAGACGGGCCACGAGTCAACAGCATCAATGGCATCATGCACTTCAAATTAGAACGCAAGTCTAATTTTCTCGATTCTGCGTGAAGCAATGCTGGTAAAGTAAGCAGATAAATTGCCAGAAAATAGACTGTTTGTGCATTGTTACTTCTAGAGTTGTGACATGTATAATTAAAAAGTGACTATTTAGTGTTGTCAAGTTCAGCTGCCAGTGCCAATAATACATATTTGAAAATAATAACTTTATTCCTACCTTTGCATATAGCCTAGGCAGGCTATGGCTGGGAAACTCGAGGAAGTCCGTTCAAGAGACAATACTGTTATGTAAAAAAGAACAAGACTACACTCTTGGGAAAAATAAATCCAAAAGGGTTCTTCGGCTGACCCCATAAGTTAACACTTTTTGGTTCCAGATGAACTCTTTTTGGTTCCAGGTAGACTATTTTGGGTTCCATGTAGAAGCGTATGTGTAAAGCGTTCTACCTGAAACCAAAAAGGGGTTCTTCAAAAGGTATTCTTCTCCTATGGGGAAAGCCTAAGAACCCTTTTAGGTTCAACAGTGCGCTTTTTTTGTCTGAGTGTAGCTAAATTCTTTAGAAACTGCTAGGTATTAGCTACAACTCTCCTCACGTTTTCGTGAGCCAACATAGGACATGTAGGACATGCAAGATGAGTCAAAAGGGACACACAACAATAATTCACAAGGGATACATAGCGAACATAGCAAATACAACTGTTTATTATGGATTTTAATGACAGTTAAGTTGCTATACTCTACGCAGTTTGTGAAGACACTATTGCACACAAATTTTAATGCCGTTGCCGGCATCTCTCTGTGTGGTTTCAGCTTAACCCTAAATTTACCAAGACTGCTTTATCAACAAATCGTTTATTGGTAGTATGAGATAATTCAACAGTTTCTCTATATCCAACCCTTAATGGTGCCCATCTTAGATTAATTTAGATTAATTAACTAATCAAACAAATCATATCAATTAATTGTTCCAAATAATCAGTAAATTATCTTGAATATGAATTAACTCAAAGTCACAACAAATGGCATGGTAAAACAGGAATCAAACAATAATGAATCAATCAAAGGAATGTACTAGGTTGGATTCAATTCAATTTCAAATCAGGAAATGTATTCTTATCAGCACAAAAGGACATGGTATCGAATTAACTCACCAATGTATTTTTCAACATATCTAATGCAATTATCTGATTCAACAAATCCTTTAAAAAAAATGGAATAGTTTCCTACATTAAATAAGAAACAAACCTGAACAGACAGAGTTCTCCTCTCATCTGGAAGGTGTAGAGGCGACATTGACAAGCTGAAGCCAGAGTGCAGACAACACACAGTCACACTCAGTCACAGTCAGTCATTCATCCTGACCCACACACTTCAGTTGTTCCCATCTGTAAACTGATGCTGCCCATCACTTGACGGACCACACCTGACATGCAAATTGGTTACAGAGCTGCCAACTTCCACCCATTGGCCATGAGGCACAGGAATTTTACCCACATCTCACGGCACACCTCTCAAATCAAATCAAATGTATTTGTCACATGCGCCGAATACAAAAGGTGTAGACCTTACCATGAAATGCTTACTTACAAGCATTTAACCAACAATGCAGTTAGATAATGAGATATATAAATAAGAAAATATATTTCTGAAATAAACTAAAGTAAAAAATAAAAGAGAAACAATAAAATAACGAGGCTATATACAGGAGGTACCGGTGCAGAGTCAATGTGCTGGGGTACAGGTCAGTCGAGGTAATTGAGGTAATATGTACAGTTGAAGTCGGAAGTTTACATTCACTTAGGTTAGAGTCATTAAAACAACATGATGCTGCCACCCCCGTGCTTCATGATTGGGATGGTGTTCTTCGGCTTGCAAGCATCCCCCTTTTTCCTCCAAACAAAACAATGGTCATTATGGCCAAACAGTTCTATTTTTGTTTCATCAGACTACAGGATATTTCTCCAAAAAGTACGATCTTTGTACCCATGTGCAGTTGCAAACCGTAGTCTGGCTTTTTTATGGCGGTTTTGGAGCAGTGCCTTCATCCTTTCTGAGCGGCCTTTCAGGTTATGTTGATATAGGACTCGTTTTACTGTGGATATAGATACTTTTGTACCCGTTTCCAGCATCTTCACAAGGTCCTTTGCTGTTGTTCTGGGATTTATTTGCACATTTTGCACCAATGTATGTTCATCTCTAAGAGACAGAACGTGTCTCCTTCCTGAGCGGTATGACGGCTGCATGGTCCCATGGTGTTTATACTTGCGCACTATTGTTTGTACAGATGAACGTGGTACCTTCAGGCGTTTGGAAATTGCTCCCAAGGATGAACCAGCCTTGAAATGCATCCACAGGTACACCTCTAATTGACTTAAATTATGTCAATTAGCATTGTTGTCTTAGCTAGCTAGCTAACGTTATGTCTTAAATAGGCAGAACTAGGTTTGTTTTATTTCCTGAACTATATTCTGTCCCATATATTGTATATCGTTTCCATAAAGCCAACATGGTTTTACACATTTCCAATCTAGGGAAGTTTTCACTTTTGTTAGAAGGAACTAGCTAACGTTAGTTAGCTAGCTAGCGTCAACGAAGCTATCTACTATAACTAACTAAGGTCGGTGACCTGTCCAGACGAGATGTTACAATGAACTGAAATCGGTCAATGGAGGGCTTCCTCTTTATATCTGCACATGGGGACAAATCTGTCGTTCTGCCCCTGAACAGACAGTTAACCCATTGTTCCTAGGCCGTCATTGAAAATAAGAATTTGTTCTTAACTGACTTGCCTAGTAAAATAAAGGTAAAATAAATAAAATAAAGATATAGCCTGCTACAGCATGCAATACTATTATGAATTCACAAGGGGGCATAACATTACATGTACAATACTATCCCATTTTGGAAACGTTACAGTGGCTTGCGAAAGTATTCACCACCTTTGGCATTATTCCTGTTTTGTTGCCTTACAACCTGGAATTAAAATAGATTTTGAGGGGTTTGTATAATTTGATTTACACAACATGCCTACCACTTTGAAGATGCTAATTTTTTTTATTGTGAAACAAACAAGAAATAACACAAAAAACAGAACTTGAGTGTGCATAACTATTCACCTCCCCAAAGTCAATACTTTGTAGAGCCACCTTTTGCAGCGATTACTGCTGCAAGTCTCTTGGGGTATATCACTATAAGCTTGGCAATGGGATTTTTGCCCATTCTTCAAGGCAAAACTTCTCCAGCTCCTTCAAGTCACATGGGTTCCACTGGTGTACAGCAATCTTTAAGTCATACCACAGATTCTCAATTGGATTGAGGTCTGGGCTTTGACTAGGCCATTCCAAGACATTTAAATGTTTCCCCTTAAACCACACGAGTGTTGGTTTAGCAGTATGTTTAGGGTCATTGTTCTGCTGGAAGGTGAGCCTCCGTCCCAGTGTTACGTTCCCCAGTTTCTGTGGTGCTTTTGCTTGTATGTGTGTGTTTCAGGATGGCTTCCTGAAATTCTCCCCATTACTAATTGGAGCTGACCCCGGCCCCTCGTCAGGATACAGCTGTATCCCATTAGACACCTTCTCCAGCTATATAAGCCAGTGTTCTGTTGCTCAGAAGGAGAAGACAAAGGAGACTGATTGAGGTTTATGGCTAAAGATGAAGTGTTTGTTTAGTAGAACCCGAGTGTTGATTGTTTTCTGATAGAGCTGATAGTTGTTGCTCAGACAGGTTAGTTTGGTAGTATTTTGTAACCGGTCCTGCTGGTGTGTTTCTATCCAAAGGTCCGTATTGATTATTTGAAATTGTTTGTATTTTTCTGTGTTTGTTCCCGGGGGGGAAGGCACCTAGGGAGTGCTTAGGCAAGAGGCCTGTGGGCATACATAACCCGTAGTATTTTACTGTCTATGCACACTAGGTAAGACCTGGACGGACCACCCCCTGTATTTTGGTTAGTGCACCAGGTGGTGCTAAGTTAGGTAAGCTGTGGGTAGGCAGGTAAGGTAGGAGAGGGGGCTTTGATTTTTACTTTCTCTGCTTTGGTTCCGTTCAGCCCCTTTTCCCCAAAAATTACAGTGTGACGGAATAAATTCCTTTTTAACGGTACTGCTTACTGCTTTTGTCATCCTTACTCGCACCTACAGTCCCATACCTCTTTCACTCCACAGAGAATTTAGAGCAGCAGGGAGTTGCGTTCCCTCCAAGAGGCGTACGTAACACCCAGTCTCAAATCTCTGGAAGACTGAGAATTTCCCTATATTTAGCGCCATCCATCATTCCTTCAATTCTGACCAGTTTCCCAGTCCCTGACGATGAAAAACATCCCCACAGCATAATGCTGCCACCACCATGCTTCACTGTGGCGATGGTATTCTCAGGGTGATGAGAGGCGTTGCGTTTGTGCCAGACATAGCGTCTTCCTTGATGTCCAAAAAGCTCAGTTTGTCTCATCTGACCAGAGTACTTTCTTCCATATGTTTGGGGAGTCTCCCACATGCTTTTTGGCAAACACCAAACATGTTTGCTTATTTTTGTCTTTAAGCAATGGCTTTTTTCTGGCCACTATTCCGTAAAGCCCAGCTCTGTGGAGTGTACGGCTTAAGGTGGACCTATTGACAGATACTCCAATCTCCCCTGTGGAGCTGTGCAGCTCTTTCAGGGTTATCTTTGGTCTCTTTGTTGCCTCTCTGATTAATGCCTTCCTTGCCTGTGTTTTGGTGGGCGGCCCTCTCTTGGCAGATTTGTTGTGGTGCCATAATCTTTCCATATTTTAATAATGAATTTAATGGTGCTCAGAATGCTGTTCAAGGTTTTGGATATTTTTTTTATAACCCAACCCTGATCTGTACTTCTCCACAACTTTGTCCCTGACCTGTTTGCAGAGCTCCTTGGTCTTCATGGTGCCTCTTGCTTAGTGGTGTTGCAGACTCTTTCAGAACAGGTGTATATATACTGGGATCATGTGACACTTAAATAAAGTCCACCTGTGTGCAATCTAACTAATTATGTGACTTCTGAAGGTAATTGGTTGCACCAGATCTTATTTAGGGGCTTCATAGCAAAGGGGGTGAATACATATACAGTACACGCACCACTTTTCCATTTTGTTTGTTGAAACAAGATAGCAAGTGTAGTAAGATCATTGCTTTACTTTACTAGGACTGGAGACCACAGCAGCAATCCTGCTCTTGCCCTAATTGTTTATGTATTCATCTTTTCTTACTTTTGTTGACATGTCATTTGAAAGGAAACTTTGTGGAAATGTGGATAATATAACAAAATAGATCTGGTAAAAGATAATACAAAGAAAAAACAAACCGTTCTTTGTACCATCATCTTTGAAATGCAAGAGAAAGGCCATGATGTATTATTCCTGCCCAGGTGATTTTGGCCACTAGATGGCAGCAATGTATGTGCAAAGTTTGACTGATCCAATGAACCATTGTATTTCTGTTCAAATTTTTGCATCAAGACTGCCCAAATGTGTCAAATTTGTTATTAATAACTTTTCAAGTTCAAAATTGTGCACTCTCCTCAAACAATAGCATGGTATTATTTCACTGTAATAGCTACTGTAAATTGGATAGTGCAGTTAGCTTACATTTTTTAAATCTTTTTTATCTTTCTGCCAATATCAGATATGTCTATGTCCTGGGAAATGTTCTTGTTAATTACAACCTCATGCTAATCGCATTAGCCTATGTTAGCTCAGCCATCCCGTGGACGGGACAACAATCCCAAAGTAGTTGGGATTAAGTTACTGTGTTCTGGGGATAAGAAACGTTGGGGTGAAGTTACCAGGGCCGGTCATAAAGATGGCAAACTTAACCAAGTGGTTGTTGGGCAAGTGGATGTTGGACACACACACACACACACACACACACTAAAGCAACAAAACAAATCTGTATTTAGCATCAAGTCTACAATATTGTTAGTTTACCTATGATACATGTTTAATGTGTTGCTTTTATTGTACATTATTTTCTATTTGTTTAAATTGTAATGAAAAGCACTATACAAAGTAAATGTATTATTTATTATGGTCTAACATGTCTGCAGAAATGTTGCAATTTTGTAAATTGTTTTGTAAATATGAATTCACATTTGTGGTGCCACTAAATAAACAATGAATTATTTAAATCAATATTGTCAATATTGTGTCACGATCTTCTATAGGGACGGACCAAGACGCAGCGATGCTTCCAGTATACATATTTAATTAAACGACATAACTGGGAAAAATAATAAAACAGAACAAAGAGCGTAACGATGGCACATAACAATGACTAAACACAAAAACTATGACCAAACAAACACCCACAAAACCCAAGTGAACACTACAAACATATATATGGTTCCCAATTAGAGGTAACGACAAACAGCTGCCTCTAATTGGGAACCATTTCCCGAACATAGAAATACACCACCTAGAACAGAAAAAACCCTACACCAAAACCGAAACTAAACACGCCAGCCTATCAACTCAGGCCTGGACGTGACATATTGTTATTAAAATATTTTTTTATTATGGAGGGAGGGTGGACAGGGAGTTAAAAAAATTAACACCAAAAGGTTCTTCAAGGAACCATTAAAGGGTTCTTCGAAGAACTTATAGCGGTTCCCCCACAGTTTAAATTTGAAGAACCCCTAAAGGATACTCCAGGAACCTTTACTTTTTAGTGTATTACATTCTTAGCTACAGTATACATATCTCCCTTGCATTATATATCAATTATGCAGCAGCATACAATACATTTTTGGACTCCCCTTGTGAAGGTGGTGCAGCGGTCCTTGGTGGGCAAATTTTGTTATCAAACTTTGTCATCAAAGTCTGGCATTCTCTGGAGTTATGGTGGGAACTCGAGAAAAGAAACACACACAGCCACTACATTGAATAGCAGGCTAACGTTAGTGGTTTCTTTGCAACGCTTGCAGTTAGCCACTGATTCCTTCCAAACGACTCATTGTTGAATTTGCGATTTCTAACTTGTGGTGTAATCTTTATCTCCAATGGCCGATGAGCACCGTTACGTTTTATCTATATTTTCTCTTCATTATTTAACTTCAAATGACAATGATTAAAAAGGATTTGCCAGTAGATTGGCAACTTGATTCATGATGATGACTGCTAGCGAAGATGTTGACATGATAAGTCCAATCAAAGCTGTGTAAATATTTGTATGAACATAACAAGATTCAACAACTGAGACATAAACTCAACAACTTCAGCAGACATGTGACTAACAGAAATTGAATAATGTGTCCCTGAACAAAGGCAGGGTCAAAATCAAAAGTAACAGTCAGTATCTGATGTGGCCACCAGCTGCATTAAGTACTGCAGTGCATCTCCTCCTCGTGGACTGCACCAAATTTGCCAGTTCTTTCTCTGAGATGTTACCCCACTCTTCCGCCAAGGCACCTGCAAGTTCCCAGGCATTTATGGGGGGAATGGCCCTAGCCCTCACCATCCGATCCAACAGGTCCCAGACGTGCTCAATGGGATTGAGATCCGGGCTCTTTGCTGGCCAACACTGACATTCCTGTCTTGCAGGAAATCACGCACAGAAAGAGCAGTATGGCTGGTGGCATTGTCATGCTGGAGGGTCATGTCAGGATGAGCCTGCAAGAAGGGTACCACATGAGGGAGGAGGATGTCTTCCCTGTAATGCACAGTGTTGAGATTGCCTGCAATGAGAACAAGGTCAGTCCGATGATGCTGTGACACACCGCCAAAGACCATGACGGACCATCCACCTCCAAATCGATCCCGCTCCAGAGTACAGGCCTCGGTGTAACGTTCATTCCTTCGACGATAAACGCGAATCCGACCGTTAACCCTTGGTGAGACAAAACTGCGACTCGTCAGTGAAGAGCACTTTTTGCCAGTTCTGTCTGGTCCAGCGATGGTGGGATTGTGCCCACTTCACCGACATTGTTGCCGGTGATGTCCGATGAGGACTTGCCTTACAACAGGCCTACAATCCATCAGTCCAGCCTCTCTCAGCCTATTGCGGACAGTCTGAGCACTGATGGAGGGATTGTGCATTCCTGGTGTAACTCGGGCAGTTGTTGTTGCCATCCTGTACCTGTCCCGCAGGTGTGATGTTCGGATGTACCGATCCTGTGCAGGTGTTGTTACATGTAGTCTGCCACTGCGAGGACAATCAGCTGTTCGTCCTGTCTCCCTGTAGCGCTGTCTTAGGCGTCTCACAGTACGGACATTGCAATTTATTGCCCTGGTCATATCTGCAGTCCTCATGCCTCATTTGCAGCATGCATAAGGCACGTTCACGCAGATGAGCAGGGACCCTGGGCATCTTTCCTTTGGTGCTTTTCAGAGTCAGTAGAAAGGCTTTAGTGTCCTACCTTTTCACAACTGTGACCTTAATTGCCTACTTAATTGCCTACTGTCTGTAAGCTGTCAGTGTCTTAACAACCGTTCCACAGGTGCATGTTCATTAATTGTTTATGGTTCATTGAACTGACCTGAAAGTAGAATTGGGTAAATCAACTAACTCACTGGGATTTAATCAGTGTAGCCCAATTAATAAAGAAGTGTAAATCTGTCATGGACGCATTCATTGCAATTGACACTGACAACATATTTTTCAGAGGGGTATGCTTTAATAAAGGAAAACCATTATTTAAACAGGTGATATACAGGGTATATCAACTTCAATTGACAAGAAATAGGAAAATAGTTTAAATGAATATGTAAAATAACATTTTGCACTTTTACTTCAGAACAATAGTTGGGGCTCCCTAGTGGCGCAGCGGTCTAAGACACTGCATGGTGTCACTACAGTCCCTGGTTCGAATCCAGGCTGTATCACATCCAGCCGTGATTGGGAGTCCCATAGGGCAGCGCAAGCGTCATCCAGGTTGTAAATAACAATTTGTTCTTAACTGACTTACCTAGTTAAATACACCTTTTTTTTTATTGTGTTGTGAAAAGTCACAATGAAATATGGATGAGTTTTAAGATTATATTTCTCACTGATAACACCCCTCTTCAGAAATATCCAATTTGTTTTATTCCTTCCTTCCTTTCTCCACTTCATCTTCAGGGTAATCTCGCCAAAGCTCCACTGAAAAACCTCCCAGCAGAGGTCTCTGTTACTCCATAATTACTCTTCTACATGAACTGAATACGACGTTTATTTATTTTATTTAACTGGGCAATTAAGTTAAGACAAAATCTTATTTACAATGACGGCCTTTGGAATTTCCTTACACAAACAGGGATGAAACCATCTGTTTCTTCTGATAACGATCTTTAAACTATCACAGTTGACCAATTGGTGGCCGCATTGGTCTTGCAGTGTTTCACAATCTCAAAGCAGAGGTAAACATGTACACTGAAAAGTGATTTTATAGGTAGCGTATGCTGAAACTGGTGCATAGGCGACACCAGGGGTAGGCAACCCTGGTCCTGGAGTGCCGCAGCCACGTCATGTTTTTGATTTAACCGACCTGGAAGACCAGGTGTGTTGATTTTAAGCAACCACTGAACTGATCAATTAGCTCAGTTGGTCCGGTGAGGTGCATAGATGGAACAAAATCCAGCAGCACCTACGCACTCCAGGAACAGGATTGCCTACCCTTGAGCTACACCATAATAAAGGATTTCACTTCATCACATTGAGACTTATGAAATGCACGCCTTTCCTACCCACTTCTCAGTCGTTGGAATTCAGACTTACCTTATGCAGGTAACCGGCTTTGCGGTGGTGGTTCCTTGTTCGCACGATGAATACATTTAATTCAACCCCTGAAAACCCTCCCACTTGCTCTGGGAGTTTTCATTCAATAGTGTTTTCAATACATTTATCTACAGCCATACCCTATACATTTGGTGTACCTTTTCAGTTGAATTTTCTCTACAGACTCTTCAGAATATATGGAGAGAACGCTTCAGAATATTAGGGATCAATGAAAGAACCATGTAAATACAGGCATATTCGTCTCCTTTTCAGCACCTATTGGTAGATTTAAAGGATACACTGATCCGCATATTACTTAGAACGACAGGAAAAATTGTCAAATTCATGCACTATTCAAGAAAACATGTCGTCATCACTACTGCATCTGGCCTGGCGGACTCACTAAACACAAATGCATTTTTTTGTAAATAATGTCTGAGTGTTAGTTTGACCCTGCCCTGTCCATACAAGAAAATGGTGCTGTCTGCTTTGCTTAATATAAGGAATTTGAAATTGTTTTACTATTAATACTTAAGTATATTTTAGCAATTACATTTACTTTTGATACTTTGAGTATATTTAAAACCAAATACTTTTACTCAAGTAGTATTTTACTGGCTGACTTTTATTTGAGTAACCTTTTATGAAGGTATCTATACTTTTATGATAATTGGGTATAATGATAAGTGGTTTGTAGATCAGTAAGTCGGCAGTCGCCTGCACCGTCAGCTGCATGTGGAACAAGCCCTGCAAGTGGAACATGTAAAAAGGATTCCAAAAAGGCCACTTTTTTTTCGCAAATGAAGGAAAGGGAGGAATCTAGTTTTTCTTTGGCCCGTCCTTTTTCTGAAAATGTAACCAATCATTGTTCCTTATATTCTTTCCACTGGCCAATCACCACCATTTCACAAAAGAGGCGGGACTATTTCCAAGGATTCGTCCGCAGTGACCTCCGCCACATCCGTCCTGCCCTTTAATTCGCAGTTTACACATCGGCAGACTGGAAATCCATCCACCTGGCGGCATCATCTTCTCCTATTCCGCCGGCGGTTTTCTTTTACGTGTATATTTCAATTAGACCATGGCGTTGCTAACACCTCTCCTCGCATTCCTCTACCACTTGCCGCAGGTGTACAAGTGGCTGCTGAAGCCCTACTATGTCGCGTCTCTGTTCATGTCCTTCGCGTTTCTCTTGATCCGCAAGACGCCAGGCATCTGCGATCATCTTTCGACCCAACGAGAGGATGGCAACCCCTGCGACTTTGACTGGGTCGGTATTGGATGGTGTAACAAATGGCAATAGCAAAATAGAGAGAAAAATGTTATTAGGCCGGGATAAAGACTTTGATTTGATTGCCAACGAGCTAACGTTAGCTATCCTATGCTAAATGTGACGACAGAGTGGGGGTTTAGTTAGCCACATGAATGGCCATTCTGACATTCCGTGGGCCCTGGCCTGTTCGACACGGAAAGATGCTATAGACTGGAACCCGAAACTAGATCGGAAAGTAACGGGCAGGTGATGTGAGACAGAACCGTCCAACGGGTGGGTGTACTGGGGAGTTAGCAGGTGCGTGCCCCCTCGGATACTAGGCTACCAGGGCCTTGTTTTATCTCGGGCTGAAAGTGCCACTGCCACCATGAGTGCATGCACCAAAACCACCCAAAAAAGTACACAGTGACACGGGCAATAGTGGAATTAGTTTGCACGCCTGCCCTGACCCTGTAATGTAAGGCAGTAGATGAAATGTCTATAGACTGAAATGCCCTGACCTGTAAGTTTATTCTATTCCCATGTTCCACAGAGAGAAGTGGAGATTCTTATGTTCCTCAGTGCCATCGTCATGATGAAAAACAGAAGAGCTAGTAAGTATCAGGCCTGAACTAGAGCCCTGTTATCATCGGAGATCTAGCAAACTTACACATACAAAAACAGACTGACACAGAGACGTACAGTTTGTTATACACACATCCTTGACCAATACTGCAGCTCACTGCCACAACACTAATTCACTCATGTAAATATTTCGTACAGAGCCAAAGTCAAAGGTTAATCATTAGTAGAGTTGTACCCGTCTGTGTTTAGACATTATAAACTGACCCCTGTCAGTTGGTCACCACTAGTTACCACAGCCACTTAGAGTTTATTAGTCACATGCACAGATGTAATTGCAGGGTACAGCTGACTAATGCTGGCTATTCAGCAGCCTGGTGGTCTGTGGGTAGATGCTATTGGCCAGTCGTCAGTTTTTGCCATGATGCTCCTGTACTGCCTACTTGTTAGAAGCGGGGAGAACAGGCAGTGGCTTGGGTGGCTGAGGTCATAAACCCCGCCTATTTCTACAATTGATCTTCGCAGCGGTCTAATACACTGCATCTCAGTGCTAGAGGCGTCACTACAGACCCTGGTTCGATTCCAGGCTGTATCACAACCGTCTGTGATTGGGAGTCCCATAGGGCCGTGCACAATTGGCCCGGTGTCGTTAGGGTTTGGCTGGGGTAGGCCGTCATTGTAAACAAGATTTTGTTCTTAACTGACTTGCCTGGTTAAGTTTATAGAAATACATAAAAATCTGATTTGAACACTTTTGTATCCACAAGGATAACATTTGAGACACTTAAACTTTGTCTGAGCAAATCGTTTGGTGTAAAGCCGAAGTAATTTTGTGCTTGGTTACTGCTGTATATTCATGTTATTGTTCTAAGTATTCATCCAATCTGCTATGGCAAATGTCTTGTCCACACAGCCCTATTTTAAATGAATAGTTGAGTGATGTAAACAGACAGTTTTAATAGATCGTTCATAGGAAGAAAATGATAGGGCTGTGTTGTCGACCTTGTGGTGTCATTGTGGTGTTTGTTATTGTTGTTGGTCGTTGGCACTCCCTTCGTCTTTCATCTGCCTGTCTCTCCCTCTTCCCTAAAGTGAATCCCTCACTTGTTAGGCCTCAACTATAAACTGTCCCTCTTTCTCCGGCTCAAAACAGTTTTTATACTTTTCACTTTTTTCATAGTTCTTCATGTCACTCCTTTACCCGTCATTTTACAAAACAGTTTGTTCCTGTCTTCTATTCACATCTTCTCTCTCTCTCCCTCTCTCTCTAAATGTTATTGTTCTTTGTGTTTCCTCTTCCCCAAGTTCACTATTGTCTTCAACCTGCAAATTGTCCTTATTCTATGCAATAGTTTCTTTTCTTTAAAGATAAAAAATAAATAATTGTTTACTTGATTTAACCCCTCCTCTCCATCTCTCGTTGTCTCAGTAACGGTGGAACAGCATGTGGGGAACATCATTCTGTTCAGTAAGGTGGCCAACGTTATCCTCTTCTTCAGACTGGACATCCGCATGGGCCTGCTCTACCTCACCCTCTGCATCGGTCAGTACACACACACTTGCACCACACAATGTGTGCATACATACACACTTTGTTTACACACAGACACACACTCCTCTACTGTTGTGGTAATTAATTATACCGGTAAATGCCGGGTTAGAAGACATGACCTATAACATGATGACCCCTCATTCGGCTCCCTGATTGGCTGATTGTGTGTTCCAGTGTTCCTGATGACCTGTAAGCCTCCTCTCTACATGGGCCCAGAGTACATCAAGTACTTCAGTGACAAGACCATAGACGTGAGTACCATAAATTAATTACCTCTTAAGGCTCTACTGTGACAGACAATATTGCCATGTTAGTTTGAAAACAACACAGATGTGTGTATCAAAAATGATACTTTCACAGGATTTGTTTTTGACATTTCAGTTGAAAGTATTTTTATCAGGTCATTTCAAAACTGACCCACGCAGAGGATATTTTTATTGATTGAAATGTGATGTTTAGTGGAACTGATGGCTGACTTGTGACCCGGTTGCAGGACGAGTTGGAGAGGGACAACAGGGTGACTTGGATCGTAGAGTTTTTCGCTAACTGGTCCCCAGAGTGTCAGTCCTTTGCTGCCGTCTACGCAGACCTCTCCCTCAAGTAAGACAGCGACTAATCTTCACTATACACGACAAAAGTCTCACTTTTAATGCATTGCACCATAAACCCATAGCTTCAATCAAAATCCTGTCCTGGATTGTGTCAAAACAGACCATCTCATATTTCCCAATTAGTATCACCTGTCAGTTTGGTGCAACTAAAGTGGTAATACTATTGCTGTGAGTTTGTTGGGAAATTGATGTTTTCTCTCATGGTTACAGGTATAACTGTGCTGGGCTCAAGTTTGGGAAGGTGGACATCGGACGGTATGGAGACGTGTCTAAGAAGTAGGTCCCTTTTCTCATTCTCTCTCTCTCTCTCTGCAGACTGAAGTATATTTCTGATTGAAAGTCTATGATTTTGAAACATTGTAATTGCTTCCCTTCCTCCATCGCTCTTCTCCAGGTACAAGGTGAGTGCCTCTCCCCTCTCCAAGCAGCTGCCCTCACTGCTGCTGTTCCAGGGCGGCAAGGAGGTGATGAGACGCCCCCAGGTGGACAAGAAGTGTAGGGCCGTGTCCTGGAGCTTCACTGAGGTGAGAGGCTTCAGAGCAGAACATAGATAAGCGTGTGAGAGAGAATTATTTTTAGCTTATTCATTAATGGAAATACATTTGACTGATCATACTTATCGGTCTAAGTTAGTTAGCATAATTCAGTGTACAGTATATTAGCTAGGTATTTTATTCCATGTATAGGATACAGAGCCTTTGAGTGGAACATGTCAGACACCATGAGAGCTACTGCTGCTACAGCATCTCAAACAGAAAATACACACAGGCAACGGAAGGCATGCTTCCTCAGCGCGTCACACACCACTTTTGTAATGAACTGGAGGCAGTATGCATTTTGAAAATTATATACTTAATTGTTCGAAACCTGAACGCTTCAATACATATTGAGGCATGTCTTACTTTGCTTCAAAGTAGCCTAGCCAAAATCAGACCGTCTGTGGAGGCAATTTCATATCAACTTTCTTTCATTGTACATTAGCCAAAGGTGAAATCCTGGTCATATCAGCAACCCAATGCTGGTTGTTGCACACTAGATCTCCCCTCTTTCTACATTTCTAACTGATATTTTCATCTCCGTCACATGAAACGGCTCGCAGGTGCAGTGCCCGTTTGACAACGGCATTTCCCCTCGCTAATTGCATTATGGGATGAACATTTGTGTGTAGCCTACTGCTGTGTGCGCATTGCTGCACTTAAAATGGGAAGAAATAACATTCTAATGTGTTGCATCAGACTCATTGCTTTAACTTTTTTTTTTTGTATATATAAAGCCTAGTACTGGTTGTATGACTTTGGGATCTACTGTCCCAGTCTGTTTGGGATAGGCTATTTCTTTCTCCACAAGCTGATTTAATAGAATTGGTTAACTTTTCTGCTATGCGTGACAGTAGATTTGACATATGCTAGTGATTTTGCTGTTTGTTACTCATCTTGTTGGCTGAGGAAAAGTAAATGTGGACAGTTATTCTAGCATCCTCAAAGTGCACATCAGAATTTGGTAAGAAGGACCTCACATTGTTGCATCCTTGCCTTCTGTTTAATATGAATTACCATAATCTAAATGTGATTTGTCATTCTGAGCACTGTGTGGACGCCCTAATCCGGTTACGCACCCAATGAATGTACTTCCAGTTAATTTCACAAATGTCCGGTAACCCTGACACACACACACTATTTCTCGCTCACACACCCAATCTCACTCTCAACAGGAGAACATCATTCGGGAATTCAACCTGAACGAGCTCTACCAGAAGTCCAAGAAACTCAATAAGTCCAAGGGAGACCGGAGTGACAAGATCAACGAATCACAGTTCCCGCCGTTGCCCGAAGAGGAGGAGCCCGAGGTCGACGCCCAGGAGGAGGAGACAGAGACCAAGAAGGACAAATAGAATTGTCAGGGGTAGTGGCCTCAGAAGAACGCTGTGACATCACAATGGGACTAGGTGGTGTTGTGTTCTATCCAGGGAACAAACATGATTACGAATCCTTTTTTTATTTTGCTATGTACAACAAGATTTGAGTTGCAAAATGTAATTATGATTAACTTAATATTAACTCAAATCTAAACTGTGCATCGATCTTTCCTCCAGTTCCCTGGAGAACCTCTATGCTCATCATTGGTTGTGTCCCAAATTGGCATTTTATTATCTAATATAGTGCAATACTACAGTGCACTAGGGAAAAGGGTAACTTAACAATTGAATGCATTTTATTTAGGCTTTAATATTGGTACACTATAATTATACACTCCGTTCAGTGTTTCACTTGATTTAAAACGTGTCCCATTTGGGATATAGAGTGAATTTACACTCAGTCCAGTCCATGCTTGGTGAGACAAATTGCATGTACCCATTGAACTGAAGTTACATTGGCTTTGTCTGAAATGGCTTATTAAGACATGGTCAAATATTTCACGCCATCTACCTACCTCCAACTGGGTCCATGATAAGGTAGGGTGTGTGTATATGAAACACGGCCTCTGTCTCAAAAGGTCTTTGAGAGGGAACTTATTTTCTTAAGTGGTTGTCTGAGTTCTGTTATTGTCACCTAATAGTTTTCAGTTCAAGATGATGCTGAAGGGAAAGATTGAGTGAACAGAGCGTTTTGCTTTTAACACTAATTCCATGCGAGAACTAGACCTGTTATTTTGTCGTCTACAAAATAGTCATATCAGAGATGGAGTTGAGGTAGTCTATCCCCTGACAGAATAGGTAGAATTAACATTTTTACTTTCAAAAGCTCCCATTTCAGGGCTGGCTTTGTCTAAACACTGACATTTTTACCCCAGCGCCTCTAGGCGATGTAACAGAACGTTTTACTACCTGTTTTGACCTTGGTTACTGTAGAATTGTCTCTGTTCAGAATGTGTAGATTGATTTCGTGTGTATGTGAGCCTGCTGCTTGAGATGAAACGGTGAGAGGTGTCATTGACATTTTTTTTTTAATGCAATAAAAATGTGTACATGAATACATTGAGTCTGGCAATGTTCCCGAACGCAGGAACATTGCCATCAAATTGCGCTATACTATAATTAAGAAATAAGGCATGGGGGGGTATATGGCCAATATACCACGGCTACAGCTTGTTCTTAGGCACAAATCATCAGAGTGCCTGGACATAACCTGTAGCCATGGTATATTGGCAACCAGTTTATAATAGCAATGTAATTAGAGCAGTAAAAATGAACGTTTTGATATACCACTGTCAGCAAATCAGCATTCAGGGCTCGTCCCACCCAGTTTAATCACAGATAAATGGGGACTTAAGCGTTTTGGTGGCACCACTTTCTGGTCGTGACGGCATTTAAGAGTTATGGAGGGAGGCGAGACTTGAAGCCAAGCTTTGAGCCCCATCGGTAGGAGTTTGCTCCCTACATATGAACCCGAGATCTACTGACTGATGTAAACCCCACAATCATTCTCTGGCCCTCTGTGGAAGAAATTCTGTTAAGTTGCATGAAAATCTTGTTACTGGATCATCTTAACTTACCTTTTAATAGCCAATGTGGAATCATTTGTTCCAACTTACCAAGTTATACTCAATGTGTAGTAAGTAGCCTGTGTTCTGCCCTTTCTCATGTGTTGCATTGCCAGACCTCAACTACAAGCAAAACAAAGCAAACTGCCTTTGGTTTTAAATACTTTATTACCAATGCTCAAACACACACGCACATACACACATGCACACGCCCACACACACAGAGCTATACAGTACATTTCTCTTTTTTTTTTAAATTTCAAACACCCAAGTCCCGGGCCCGTACTTGTCTAAACATCATCTGCAAGGGCATTGGCTGTTCCTGATGGCAGTCAAACATATTTGCCTTCTCATTGGGCGACATGCTTTTTTTTAGTCCTAGCCCATTTCGTTTCAGTCTACGCTCCTGACTGGTCAAACAAACTGTCAGTCTAAAGCAATGCCCTGTAAATTGTCTTAAAATCTTGCAAAAAAAAAAGAAAAGTACAAATTAAATATAAAAAGGCTGTTACTGACTTTCAGCTGCTCATCATTGGTTTAAACCATTAACGAATAAAAGAGTAGGCTGATGTGAATCTCTTGCCCTCTCTGGATTGGTCGTGCCAAAGCATGTGATCTTCGCTAGTTTCTCAATAGGTCAGCTAGTGGAAGGCAACCAGAGATGTCAGTATCGGACCAATAAAACAAAACATTGCTTGTGTGCGTGTTATGGCATCCTATTCCCCACATAGTGCACTGCTTTTAACCAGAGTCTTTTAGGTCCTGGCCAAAAGTAGTGCATTATTTTGTGAATAGGGTACCATTTCAGACACTAGCCATTACAAAGCTCAGAAGTAAACAATCAGAAAGTACAGCAGGGTAATTCTGAAATATGCCCCAAGAGAAGTCGAGTGGTTACTGTGTATCAAAGGACTTTAAAAATGCTACACGCCTTCTTTTATCAAATACATTGGTTCCCATTGGCTGAACCATATAATTGTCCAGCGCCTCTTTGGCTGAAGACTCAAAACTCAGCCTCTGATTGGCTGGTGCAGCCATCAATCCAAATGAGCCGCGTTCCAGTGCTAGTCGGAACTAGAAAACTGACATTTTCGACATGCTAACTGGTTGAACGTGGCACGTGTTAAACTAAAACTAGTTAATAAGTCAGAAATGTCCAAGTTCCGACTAGCACTTGAACGCGGCAACAGTTTTTTTCCTGTTTGGTTACAATTCTGAAATTAACTCAAACCAGAAAAACCCTATCAGCCCGTTAAAAAAAATCTTATCAACAGCTATATATAAATTCATATAAAATAACATTTTGAAATTAAATAAAATAAAACACCTTGATTTTCAAGGCCATTGCTCCAAAGTGTGTTTAGAAAAGGCAGCTCCATCTTTAAAGTACAGACCCGACGATTTTGTCACTGGTTGAGTTTCCATTGGTCCTTGAGTGAAATCTCAACCCACCCGGGAAACCAGGCCAGGCAACAAAAAAAAAACTCCACCAATGATCCTGCTGTCTACTACGGTTTAGCATCTCCATTTCTGATTGGTCGAGAGAGAATGGCAGCGGGATCACTAGCCAATCACAGTGGTCAATAGTGGCCGGTGCATGCCGCAGTCACCTTTAAATGCCACTGATTGCAGGAAATCACCATAAATTCCAAACCATATAATTCTGTACAGAGAATGAATCATTACACATTTATGAATGAATGAAAGTACATTTCTTTTTTTTTCTTCTTTTAAAATATGGGCTGTTTTCACAGGAAGCCCAATTCAGATGTATTTTGCCCAATCAGATCAGATCCTTTTACATCAGCTCTTTCTCAGAGCTGATCTGATTGGTCAAAAATAGATCAGAATTGAGCTGCCTGTGTAAACGCAGCCATGTTGATCTTCCTTGTTTTATCCAATAAAGGCAAACCCAGTCGTAACTGTCAGTCAATCATTCCCACAGAGTTCAGAAATTGGTGGATTGTCAAAGAGTCTCCCGCCTCTTATGATTGGCTCCCTGGGCCCATAAGCCCACCATGTCATAATGGTGCATTGTGTTCTTGAATGTGATTGGTTAAACAACTTCCTCCCGATTTAGTTCTGTAGTTCCTTGACTGGAGGTCTCTGAATGAGAAAGGAAGTCCGGAGTCCAAGAAGAAGAGCAAGAAAAGTCTGTGGTTTCACTCTTCATCGTCACCTAAAAGCTTTCCTCTCCTGAAGGGTCCAAGAGGCAGAAATATCATCAGTCCATCTCTGACCCCTCCTTCACCTCCAACCCCATTAATCGGAGTGGCCGCCCGTCAAATTACACTGAAATCTCATAGGTGGTCCCGCCGACGCCAGTCACTTTCTTCACCCCGCCCCCAGGCTTGTGGGCGGGGCTCTGGGTGTTTCCAGGGCTGGGATAGGCCTGTCCGGGGCGAGTGGACATGCTGATTGGGTGAGAGGGGGAGGAAGGAGTGGAGCCTGAGGAGGAAATAGAGGACTTGGGCTGCCCGTTCGTCCGGCTGAACAACGTCATCTGAATCTCGTCCCTGGATAGAGAGAACGACGGAGGGAGGGAAGGATTAGTTAAGACCTTGGAGAGGAAGAGCGCACACTCAGTGTGTATACTAAATGGCACCCTATCCCCTATATAGTGTGCTACTTTTCACCGGGGCCCAAAAGAGCCCCTATTCACTTTAGGGAATAGTGTGCCTTTGTAGAAGCATTCATAATCAAATCGATAGGATACATCATGCAGGGGTGACCAAGGGCTGGTACATACAGATACCTTCCACAGAGCGACGGCATGCTGGATAATGGTAACACACACAGAGGGGGATAAAACACATCCACAACTACATCGATAACATAACCATGATCTATGGTGGACAAAAAGCATTGAGATTAAAATAAAACACTTTACTTTATAGGAAGATTAAAGTCCTCAAATTGCCTTGTCATGACCATAATACATGATAGAATCTATCAAATTAAGGAATGCCTGCGTCCCAAATGGCCCTCTAGTCCCTAAATACTGTACACATTTGGACCAGAAACCTATAGGCCCTGGTCAACAGTAGTACACTATATAGGGAACAGCATGCCATTACATAATGTATTGTGACGTCTCATAACAAAGACATACACGTACAGTAACAACACCAGCACATAGTGAAGGGAACCAGGACAGGCGACAGAGAGACTGAATGGAACAGCTACAGCAGCTGAAAACAGACAAAGGGCACGCACCCTATTCCCTATAGAGTGCGCTACTTTTCACAAGAGCCGTGGTCAACAGTAGGGCACTTTATAGGGAACAGGATGCAGTGATGAGAAGAAGCACCGACTACAGACAACAGGGGGGGAGAGAGGTAAAGGAACTCACAGGAGCCTGGGAGGAGGAGGAGGAGGAAGAAGAAGAAGAAGAGGAGGAAGAGGAGAAGGAGGCAGCGGGCTGCAGTCAGTCGGTAAAGAGCAGAGCCGTTACTCACTTAGGTGCCTGGATCCCCCCTCCCGCCCCTCCCCCTCCGGCCGAGGCCGACGCCTTGCGCACCATCCGGTACTGCATCTCCGCCGCTGCCGCCGAAGAGTATGACAGAGACTTCCCCAGCGGCGGGGGGTTGGGGGAGCGCGGGGGGTGCGTGGAGGGGGCCAGGGGGGTGTCCGTGGACCGGGTGCGGTACGGGTAATGGTGGGGGGCGGCCGAGTCGGACAGGAGAGGGGGCCGGGAGAAGCGGGGGGGTCTGGAGCTGTGGCTGCTGTGGTGGTGGTGGTGGTGGTGATGGTGGTGGTGGTGAGGGTGGGGGGGCTGGGGGGCCGCGGAGGAGGGAGGGGGCTGAGAGTGGAGGGAGTGGGGGTGCGAATCCTGGAGATAGTGGGCGCGGTGTGGGGAGGAGGAGGGCTGGTGGAGCTCTGCGTCTCTCTGCTGGCTGAGCTGAGCCGACAGGTAGGGGGAGGAGTAGCCCAGGACGGGGGGCGGGGCCGGGGTACGGTGGCGCCCGGGCGACATGGCGGGTGCGGCCGACTCAAGGTCGGGGCTCTCGGAGGGCGTGAGCAGGCTGTCGTACGATAGGCTGCCGTTGCGCGGAGGAGGCGTCTGATTGGCCAGGCTCTTGTAGCTCGTGGAGGTCGTCGCTTCAGAGACATGGGCCGCGTTGTGGGCGGAGCCAGAACGCACGCTGGAAGAATGGGAAGCACCCCCTCCTCCACCGGAAGATAGAACCGTTGGGTCTGAAAAGGAGGGGTAGGAACGTCCACCTAGGGAGTAACCGGGGATACCGCCACCCCCTGACCCTGGTGCCCCCCCTCCTCCGGGTCGGTCTCCTCCTCCCCCTCTCTCCCCTGGGGCCTCTCTCCCATCCAGGCTGGGTTCAGAGCGGAAGCCAGGCTGCTGGCTGGACTGGAGCAGAGAAGACGACTCCTTCAGACTGTCCCCACGACTCATCTGGAGAGAGAGACAGAGATAGGGGTAGAGAGAGAGAGAGAGAGGTAGAGAGAGAGAGGGAGGTAGAGGGTTAGAGAGAGGTAGAGAGAGGGGTAGAGAGAGAGAGGTAGAGAGAGGGGTAGAGAGAGAGAGGTAGAGAGAGAGAGAGAGGTAGAGAGAGAGAGAGAGGTAGAGAGAGAGAGAGAGGTAGAGAGAGAGAGAGAGGTAGAGAGAGATGAAGAGAAAGAAGAGCCAGAGGGAGAGAAAGAGAAGATACATGTGTTAACTCTATCCTGGAATGAGAATTGTCCAAATGTACAGACACAGCACTAGACCACTACCAATAAAAGCACAGTGGGAGAAACAAGACATAGGGGAAGGGAACAACTCTTTCAGACCAGATGCATGGGCTTCACTATACACAAGGGGTCTGCTGCAGGGGGAAGAATATATAGGCCTACAATGTCCACATGGCTTCTGTTACAGTATGTTATCTTTACAACACAAAGGCCATTTAAAAAAAAATATTCACACACACACAGTATATATAGCCAGATGGCTGTGGGGGGCAACATGTGTGCATAGCGAAACAATTACCTTGTGTCTCAAATGGCACCCTAGTCCGCATTTAGTGCACTACTTTTGGGCCGACGGGGCTCTATATAGGGAACATGGTGCCATTTGGGACTCAGAATAAGAGTTAATGAAATGGATGTCGTTGGGGCTAACAGATAACACAGAGTTAATGAAATGGATGTCGTTGGGGCTAACAGATAACACAGAGTTAATGAAATGGATGTCGTTGGGGCTAACAGATAACACAGAGTTAATGAAATGGATGTCGTTGGGGCTAACAGATAACACAGAGTTAATGAAATGGATGTCGTTGGGGCTAACAGATAACACAGAGTTAATGAAATGGATGTCGTTGGGGCTAACAGATAACACAGAGTTAATGAAATGGATGTCGTTGGGGCTAACAGATAACACAGAGTTAATGAAATGGATGTCGTTGGGGCTAACAGATAACACAGTTAGTTGTTTTGCCCCATTAACTCTATCTATCTTCATTCCCTGCTCCTGATAAAGCTCTTCTAACACATCGGTTACGTCCCAAATGGCACCCTATTCCCTATACAGTGCACTACTTTTGACCAGAGCCTGCTACTTTTGGGGACCTGGTCAAAAGTAGTGCACTATATAAGGCAGGGATGGCCAACTTTGATGGGGGAAGGGGCCACAAGAAAATCTGAACTCATCACAGGGGCTCGCGGGTCTGCGTAACCCCCCACATTGCAGCAAAACATTTTAGTAGCCCCCCCCCCCCCTTATGAGTTTTAAAGGAGGCTGGTGGTACCTTAATTGGGGAGGACGGGCTCATGGTAATGACTGGAGTGGAATCAGTGGAACGGTATCAAATCCATGGTTTCCATGGTCTCCATGTGTTTTGATGCCATTCCATTCGCTCCCCTCAGCAGCCTCCACTGAATTCTACTCATTTTGCCGTTGGGCAGAGAGAAGTTTTTGCAATTTTTAATATGATATCTGAGTAACAAAAATCAAAAATGGGGCCCTTCCGGTCGGTAATTCGACTATGATAACAAGTTTAGATACCTGGCCGCTATACTAACTTAGCAATCTAAAACCTTTATGCTGGGCTAATTGACTGATTCTCAGTGACTGAAATAACAAGAGAGAAACGGCTGATGCACAACTACATTTAGAAACCGCACCTTGTATATTCTACTATTATAACTCGCAACAGAAATATAAATATTTATTATATTGATCCCTTCGAAAGGCCAAAATCTTTCTACAACAAGAAATTGCTAGGGGAGAATCTTTTATACAACGCTGTGGGGAAAGCGTTTGGCTAAAGGTTTGACACACAAGGTTGGGTAACAAGATATGAGAACAGACACTCAAACTAAAGAAAACATAGACAAGTAGTCCAACATTCACTTACTGATACTGTTCAACTGAAAGCCACTGATCAACCAATCAAAAGGCAGGAAAAGAAGCCACAAGTAAAAACAGAGATGCATTAACAAATCATAACAAATCATACGATTAAAAGACAGACAGGCAGGCAGCCAATGAGATCCCTGATATGTAAAATATAAATTGGGAGTCAGAGAACAATGTGTGTATTATCAAAGTAGTTTGATATGCATCGTACCTCACACAGCATACACACACACACAGAGACACACAGTCTTCCACAGTCTCTTTATGCGCGAGCTAGTTGGTTGGCATTAAGCCAGTGGGTGTGTGTTACCTGGTTGGCGTAGGCATGGGTGAGGGCAGTGTGGTTCTTTCCCGGACTGCTATAGGTCGGCCTGTATTTATACATGGTGGGTGTGGGAGGGGCTTTGTTCAGAAGACTACTCTCTGTCGGGAGGGAGAGAGAGAGAGAGAGACTTAAATGAACTCCGGTACATAATTGTTATCATAGGTAAACTTAATTTTCTTCTATCAGCTAAGTTGACTGATAACACACCTATTTACAGCAACAACCTGGGTCATGTTCATTAGGCACCAAACGGAAGGAAAAACAAACAAACAAACAAACAGGGAGGGACTACCTGAACTTGTCCAACAGAAAACGCTTGCTTACCTTTTCCATTGCAAAACGTTTTCCTACGGTGTGTAGTAATGAGTACAACTCTGGTGAACGTACCCTCTGTGTGTTGTCCCTGGTGGCCTCTGGACAGGACGGGGTACCTGAGCTCTGGTTTGGGAGGAGGAGGGGGCTCCGCATCGCACGACTGACTCTCCATCATCTCCAGACTACTCTTAGACTGAGAGAGAGAGAGAGAGAGAGAGAGAGAGAGAGAGAGAGAGAGAGAGAGAGAGAGAGAGAGAGAGAGAGAGAGAGAGAGAGAGAGAGAGAGAGAGAGAGAGAGAGAGAGAGAGAGAGAGAGAGAGAGAGAGAGAGAGAGAGAAATGTCAAAGTCTATACAGCCTTGTGCAGTGGCAGACTGGCAACTGGAGAGCATTAACCATTCACAATGCTGAGAGCAAGAAGGAACAATGAACATACAGATGCGTCTGTCATGCACGTAAATGAGTGTGTATATGGGTCTTTGTCGCGTCATACCCGGTGGAGGTCTCCGTGGATACCGTTGTCGAGGACCTTGGCGGCCAGCTGGGTGTCAGTGAGCTGTGGCCGGAGGAATGGAGGCTGGACAACCACACTGTGAGGCTTCCTCTTCCTCCCCAGGTACCTGATGAAGACCAAATCAAATCATATTATTAAAGGACAAGGAGGAAGAGGAGGAGAGTGAGAAGAGGGTAGCTGATGGAGAGGGGGAGGGACAGGAGGGAGAAGGAGTAGCAAGAGAAGGAACGGACGAGGGAGAGCAAGAAGAAGAGGAAGAGGAGGATGAAGAGGACCCATTGAGATAGAGGACACATCTTTGTATCTGTGCCATTATGGCGCCGGGGACAGCATCTCCATTTAAAAGTAGTCACTTTTCTTATTTTGTGTTTGAAAAAAAGCGTAAAGATAATATTGGTGATTTATCGCCACCTGCAGTGCTGGAGTACTGAACCAACTTGTCATTCCGTTATGGTGGCCACTAGATGGCAGCGTTCTATCTTAAACCCCATTTACAACCAAAGGCAACCCAACTTGAAAAAAACAACGCTCTGGTCATTGGCTGATTGCTCCCAACCAATAGCAAATCCCACCCAGTTGACTACTTCAAAAAGTCGGAAGCCCTCAACGGAAATGTCCGGGCTAAAACGGGTTGTATCCATTTAGAGTCCTCTATCCATCTCTATGAGGACCCGGACTCGGTCATCAATCAAACCTCTAATAGCATACAGGAATGACTGCAGCTCAATACACTGTTTCAACTGATAGTAATGCAACCAGATATACACTATTAGCATACTGTAAATCCATAGACAACGATGAGACAGAGGGAAGAGAGAGAGAGAGAGAGACCTGGGCGCTTGGGAGCTGCAGAGCACATGAGTAACGTTCTTCCAACAGCCATTAGTGAAAGGGTTCACTCCTCCCCTAAACTTCCCCGTCACCTGGGGGAGAGAGAGAGGGAAAGATGGAGAAAGAGGAGAGAGAAAGAGACAGGAGAGAGAAAGAGCGAGAGAGAATGATAGAGAAGATAAAGAAATAAGACGAGTAGGTTATTCGTTTTCCTCAAGACATTATCCATTCATCAATACAACATATTGAAAGTGTAAACATCACACATGGAGCGCCATAAAATAGGGGGATAAATAGAGGGAGGGAGGGATGGGGGGGATGAGGGAGTGGACGACAAGAGGATTATTCTCTCTCCTTGATGAGATTATGACCTGTATATTTTCATTCAGGGGAGGGAC